>KN049970.1:262208-454211 GCA_000743315.1 Lignosus rhinocerotis TM02
ACACGCTCATTCTATTCGCCCCACCCCGATACCGCATAGAGTATCACCTGTAATAATCTGTCTCAGTACGCGTTCCCCCCGGATCCCACACACCCGTGCACTCTTTGTACCGACCTTTCTGACTTTAAACCCCGCCCAGTACTAGTACCGCACTCGTACCCTGGCTGGTAGATCACCCCCTCCTTCCTTCCAAGTTTTGGTCGCACACCATTCGTTCCTCTCTCGTCACGTGTTGTGTCGCTCGTCCATGCATCGACCATGGCCGCAGCCGTATCGTATTGTTGTACTTGTGGACGTCCATTTGTGCAATGTGCATGTTTGTATGGGCCGGGCCGCGGAGTACTGCGACCACCATATCTCTCTTGTTCTAATATGGGTTTGAAGAGCGCGTGTTCTTGTGTCCAGCAAATACGGAGTTTGTGGAATCAAACAATTCAAGGAAGAAGACAAGCACCGCTACATAGTAACAATGGGTCGAGAAGCAGATTCGCTCATGATGCAAGCGTCCCAAGTCCGAGTGAGAGCATTGGCAAAAATAACATCATAATAGGCTATACATAAGTGGTCATGGGGGGTCGCAACGGTCTACTCATCCTCTGCACCCAACAACCACCCAAGGCCCTTCTGCAGCACCCGCGAAGCCTGCTCCGAAACGTGTCCACTATCCGACCGCGTCCTGCTCGCACTCCTCGACCTGTCCGACATCTCCGACAGGTACGACCTGCCCCTGCCGCCGAGCGAGAACGGGATGTTCGCCGCGACGCTGAACGCCTTGTTCGCGAACGCGGCGGCGTTGGGAGACGCCGGGATGTGCATCTGCATGTTCTGCAGGCGAGTCGCGAGCGACGCTACCGCGTCCGCTCCCGTGTGCGCACGCCGGCTCGCGCGGCGCGCTGCGATGTCTTCCTCCTCCAGCACGCGCCAGGCGGTCAGAATGTCTGGGATCTTCTCCGCTGGGCAGAACTCGAGCGCGCGGCCGAGAAGGGCGAGCTTCTTCTGCACGTCGGGGAACTCGGGGTGGCGCCCGAGCTGGAAGCACGTCAGCCAGCAGACCTCGCTCACTTCCTGGACGCTGGGGTCGGCGGGCCCGGGCGGGTCTGATGAGCGCAGGAGGAGGACGGTGTTGACCATCCTCTCGCTCGTCTCGTACGCCCGCACGAAGTCGTCCATCTGCAGTGCTGTCTCGGCGAGCATGGCGAGCGCTTTGACTTGGGCGACGGCGTCTCCGCGGAACCCGAGCTTGTGGACGAGATCGAGGATGACTTCGGTGTGCTTGTAGGCGTCGTTGTTACTGGAGAGGATGCGGGACACCAGAGATAAGCGGTCCTTCGTGAGACGGATTTCAATAGGCGAGATGGGGATTCCAGGACGGGACATGAGGTTGAACGAACAGAGCCGTGAGGTTGCCTCGATGAATTCTTTCTCTTGGACGATTCGATCCGATGGGGCAGGAACGTCGAGACTAGAAGCGAGAATAACCATTGTTATCGGGATGTCCAATCGGAGAGTAGGAACGGCACGTACCAGTCGTACGCCAGTTTCATGTCACCGAAGTGGTAGTTACCGGACGCCGCATTGTCGTAGAACTCTTGCGAGCATGCCAGGCAAATGTCCTCTATCACTTGGTGATCGAGAGACAGCTCCACATTGGTCGAGCGGAGCAACTTCTTCGCCATGTCAAAATCTAGGTTGTTGTGAGGCGTGTGAGCATCAGTGTACGTACACCACATTGTCCACTTACTCCCGGTGCTGAGGAGGCCACTGAAGAATATTCGAATTATGTCGTCCCTTGACAGCAGACAAAACGCGCTCCTTGAACCAGGTTCGCCAGACCCTGCGAGCTTGAGCATGTCTTCCAGTAACCATTCCCAGTCCTCCTGAGTGTCGAGCTTGTCATCGGAAGCGTTCGCGCGTCTCGCCATGCGGTTTGCCCTAGAACGCTGCTCAACTATGTTGGGGTTGCTCTGCAGGAACCAGCGGAGGGGTGCAGGGACGCTCCACCGTGCAAGAATCTCACCCGACTCCAGATGGACGTCTAGTACATCCAGTGCACGGGATAAGGAGGTGGTAGGCAAGGGCTTGAAGAAGAGCAGCAAGTCAGAAGGGGTCGCGCGGGGTCGGGTGGTGGAAGGAGCGACAAAGTCGCCGAGAGATGCAATGGTGGTGTCGGTTTCGTCAGCTTCATCGTCGTCTGGTGTATCCCATGCCGGAAGGCATTCGAAGATGCGACTCATGGTGGGCCATTCGTCCAAGCTTTCACTGCCGTAGAGGCACGCGAGGGCCAGCCGCGCCATATCCTCATCATCCTTGATGATGCGTTGGCCCTGAGACAGGGTGGGCTTGGATGCCTCAAATATCGCGGCAACGATGGCCAAGGGCGCGTTCAATATGTAGTCGTAGAGTAGTCGAGTGATGAGGAACGGATCCGATTTGCCTGCCCGCTCCGCGCGCGACTCCAAGACAAAGAGGTACGGCAGCACAAGCTTCTGAATATCGTCCGCAATGGTCTCCTCTTTCGAGTGTGCGAGATACGCGCGAATGACATCCGCCGGGTCCATGGACCGCCACCTCTCCAATGACCAGTCTTCCGTCGCACTCTCTTCACCCTGGGGCGCATCGTAGACCAAACGCGCTATCAGGCTCAGCTCTTCGCCGACCTCATCAAGCCCCGGAACACCTTGTGAGGCTGCGTGCTGAACCAGAGCTAACGCGGCATCCACGATGCCGGTGGACAACAATACATGGTCGATCCGACGGAGGTACCAGGCGGAGAGTTCGGAGGATGACGAGGGGTTCGGGGTCCAGGTGAGGTGTGTAGGTTGAGGTCCTGTCAGAGGCAGGGAGTGAGCAACCCCGCACTCCTCAAGAGCCTGCCTGCATTCAGACATTTCTGAGAAGTCGGCTTCCTCCCTCCATGGCTTCGGTTGTGGCTTCAGTTCTACATCGAGAGACGGGTCGCAGGAGGGTAGCAGGTCCCTGTACTCAGACGCGAGTACATACTCTGGTATGCAGTCAAGGATTGCGAAACGAAACGGCCAGAGTGTCGACCCAAACCGACCCACGAGTATACGGAGCGCCGCGAATTGCTCCTGCGAAGCGAGGACACATGCAGTCTCCTCTAAGCTCGCCGCCAGAAATGCAGATAGAGGGATATGTCCCTTGCTTAAGTTCGACGTTGGCTGCGCGAGGGTAGAGGACTCGTCCGCCCATGGATCGTCCTCCCATTCCGCGTCAATCGGATACTCCTCGCTCTGCTCCTCGACCGGGGCCTCCTGGTACATTTCCACCCATGTATTCAGCCTGTCCAGCCGCTCCAGAAGCACCGCGCGTATCAAGCACAGTTGTGCTTCCACCGATTCGTCAGAGAAATACGAGACGAGTGAGCTGTGTCGCACCCGCTCTCCCCCGACCACGCCCTGGCTCTCCTGCTCTTCGTCATCGTCCTCGGGATAGAGGCTTCCGACGCGTGCTGACGCGCTCCGAGCACGTTGCGCTGATGCCGAGGTCCGCTCGACTCCGAGGTCAAGTAGAGCCCTCTGTACAATAGGGTCGTCGAGTATGCGGTCAACACAGGCAGCGGACACCCAGAGATCATCGTGTACAGGCTTCAGAAATGTTTCCACAGCAGCTAGTGAGAGCTCTTCGTCTGAGAGAGCTGTCCATTGTGCAGAAAGGTCCGGCGCGAAAGAGCTTGTGGCGGTCGACATACTTGAGAGAGGCGAAGACACGTGCAGACGTGTAGGGTCTGCTATGACGTGGGCGGCAGTACTCGCGTGAACACGTTCACTCCTGGCTATTCTATCATGTGCACTCATATCATCGCGGTGTGTAGTGATCAAACTATGTATACTACACGTGATAACGCCTTGTGATGATGAAGTATCCAGGTGAAGTAAGAATGATCTCCTAAAAACTACACTGAGGACGGTGGGCCTTGAGCTCGGCCGAGCACTTCATATCCGAGCCAAGATACTCCCCCAACAACCTGATAATCGGTGTGTTTTCAAAAAAGCGTTTCCTGAGGTATACAGGTTTGGTAGGATGATGTTATAGAGTCAACGAGTGCTCTCACCTCGTCACGCAAGTATTCACCGACGTCACTGGAAGAGTCGGTCAATAGATGGACACAGAAAGGATGTGGGACACGAACGCTTGATGGAACACGATTATCGCAGTGGGATCGAGTTTTCGAGTATCCACTGTCGAACGAGCGGTCACCCCAAATCCCTACAAAGGCTTTCAGATAGCTTTATGACATGAGCAGCACAATCTATGAAGTACCAATGGTATATCGTTCATGCTGAAAACGACCACGCCTTGGTGCTCCGGGGTGTCCTCCGTTATGCGGCCAAGGTGTGCCTTGAGCACATGGTTGCCATAGAGGAAGGGCATCTCTCCGTTTGGCTTTATCCAGACCTGTGGGTTCGCATGGGCTCACCATTTGCCAGAGCAGTATATATTTATGCACCTTGTACTTCGCGTACTGAGCGAGGTAGTCCAACGCCGTGATATGGAGCTTGAACTTGCCGCTTTTTGAGAACTTGCCGAAGCAGGTTCCGAGGCTCACGAGATTGGGCCGTGCGACGGAGATAGCGAGTCGCATGGAAGACTCGGACACATAGAAGACACGGTCTTTTTGTAGTCGAAAACAGTGGGGCTCATCTTGGCGGTCTATAAGGTGTACAAGGTTCTTGCCCTGTGTCGAGAGTTGATCATGGTGGACTATCAAGGCACTCGTTGAGTACGCACGATGTAGTTTGCCAACTTGGTGAAGACCGCCTTGCTCTCTTCTTCCGTAAGCGGGCGCATGGCTATACGACGAAACTCTGAATGCTACTGGGAGTGATATAGGAGGACGGGGAATGTGTGGGGGGATCGCAAGAGCTTCGAGTCGTTGAAATGACTGAAGCCAAACCAAAAAGTTGCAGGATCGGGTCGCTCGATCTCTCGCACGTGGATTGAAGCAAGATTCATCGGCGTCTGCGTGAATGAGGGCAGGGGCAGGCAGGGGTCTGCCAAGGCTTTGAACTCAGTCATTAATCTCATCCTCCTTGCTATCGGCCATAGCCAATGTCGCTCTCAAGGTCATTAATCTCATCCTCAGGCCTTGCTATCGACCATAGCCAATGTCGCTCTCAAGGATTGAGCAAGGACAGGGACGTGTCATTTTGCACAATGATGGTTCTGGGAACGTCTTCTCCGAGCTATCTGCGATGTATCCCCTGAAACTCCTTTCCCCACAAATCTCTACCCACAACGTCTCTATAGTGTATATGCTCAGCTATGGAGGCGGACTTGTTGGTGGTGATCGCATCCGGTTGGATGTCGAGGTTCACGATGGTGCTTACTTATGTTTGCTGTCACAGGTGACTATTGAACACGATTGTATCTCTATATCCTAGTCCTACCTCCGTGTTAGTGACCAGTATCCATCTCAGGGCTCTACAAAAGTGTTCAAAACTCGACCTGGGCAACGTCTTTCCGCCCGTTCTCAAATCCAATCCGTTACAGCCCAACGACTCGATGTCAACATTCTTCCCAGTAGTGCCCTCTTCTTGTTGCCTGACCCTGTTACCTGTTTCCGCGCCGCTAAGTATCACCAAACACAAACATTCAATCTCTCCAAGGATTCCTCTGCGGTTCTACTGGATTGGATCACCTCCGGACGCAAATCCATTGGAGAGGAGTGGGTGTTCTCCCGGTACTACAGTCTCAACGAGGTCTATGTCGATGGAAAGCGGATAGCGAGAGACGCGATGCTACTTGAAGAACCCCAGTCATGCACTTCCCTCAACCCTCGTTCACTCGCAGAGTCTTTGACTCCATATTCCTGCTATGCAACGGTCATTATGTACGGCGCGCTCGTGCAAGTCACCATCGCCAACCTTAAGGCCGCATATGGCGCGATTACTGTGTTCAAGCAACACACACCTCCACCAGTCCTTTGGTCGCTGAGCCCGATCTGTGAGGGAGAAGGCTGCGTAGTCAGAGTCGCGGCGAAAGAGACTGAGGGGGTAAAGAACTGGCTTGGGAGTGCCCTGCAAGACCTCCAGAACGTGCTTGGGGTAGACGTCTACAGACGGGCTTTCTCATAACCAGCCAGCCAGTGCCATGTCTCATGTGTCTTGCGTGCTTATCGGCTCTATGAGGTGAATGTCAACTATAGCCCGCGTTCCTTGTCCGGTGTGGCTGACATTCCTGTCATGCATAGCCGTTCACGATAACCGACAGACATATTACGGATGAAGAACGGCTTAGGTGGATATTGCATACAATGACACATCCCCTGCTACGTCCGCTGTGGGCAGAGCAAAATATTGCATGCAATGACACATCCCCTGCCACGTCCGCTGTGGGCAGAGCAAGGCTACAGGTGAGCTTGTGTTCGCGTAGAGAAAATATACGCGTAGATGCTAAGGGATACCACAACCCACAGAGTAGAGGCTTATCTTCAATACGCACTTCAGAGCGCCTATATATATATTTGGGTGTATATTCCAGAACTCCACCTAAGGTTCTTAGCTTGATCTAGTGACTTTCCCATCCCGACTTCATGGATGATGGAACACACCACGAGTACTCCTTGTAGTCATCTTCCGTCAGGTACGCTGTCTTCGTCCTGCTATAAATCACTCATACGCACTCCGGCATCTGGCTGACTTTCCCAAGTTTGCAAGCATGTCGACCTCGGATAGCGTCTCGCAACACTTGAAGGTGGCAGATGCTGAGTTGGTCGCCGTTCGCTGCGTCGTCCCGGAGACTGCGAACATCTATCGTCCAGATGTTGACACATCAGGCATCAACGAGCGAAAACTTATGAGAAGAATTGATTGGCACGTGGTACCGTGGCTTGCAGTTCTGTACCTGCTCAATTTTCTCGACCGTGGCAGCATCGGCAACGCAAGGGTGTGTAGTGCTGTTTTGACATCGGCATCTAGTTGTACTCACCTTGAGCAATATGCAGTTGTATCATATGACGGATGATCTACGTATCACCGATAGGCAGTACCTCATTGCGCTCACGGTATTCTTCTTCCCTTATTCCTTGTTCGAGGTGAGTGTAGAATAGTCTGTATGAGGCGTGAGCTGAAGAGTTTATAAGCCTCCTAGCAACATTGCATTGAAGAAGCTCCGTCCATCGATATGGCTGTCTTTCATTTCATAAGCCTCCTAGTAACATTGCACTGAAGAAGCTCCGCCCATCGATATGGCTGTCTTTCAGCACACTTGTATGGGGGATTGCAATGGTGAGATCACACAGTCTATTGTGAACTTGTGCAACCTCATGCATTCTCTAGACCCTCCATGGTGTGGTCACCAATTATGCTGGTTTCGTAGGCAGGTTCCACAGCCTCCTAGTGAGAACCAAAGTTTGACTATGACCTAGGGCTGCGGTTCCTGCTGGGATTGGCTGAAGCTGGTCTCTATCCTGGGGTTGTCTTCTATATGTCATGGCAAGTCCTCAGAACAGTATTCTTGTTGTGATGAACGATGCTGACGCCTCTGTCAAGTTGGTACAGACGTGATGAGTTAGGAACTCGAGTGGCTGTATTCTTCTCCTCAGCAACCATTGCCGGGGCATTCAGTTCGTGCTTCCACTCTTCTCGACCTATTAGAAACTATAAACCGATTGTCTATCGCAGGTGGACTCCTTGCTACAGCCATCGTACACATGGACGGAGTCGGCGGCAAACCTGGCTGGGCATGGATTTTCATCCTCGAGGGGCTTGCTACAATTATCTGCGCAATAGCGTCATTTTTCATCTTGTCGGACTTCCCAGACACCGCCAAGTTCCTCAATGAAGCTGAGAGTAAGTTCCACCACCGGTCCGTACGATTACTGCTTCTCATGTGCTAACGATGTCTAGGAGTCTGGGTGATTCGTCGACTGCAAGCCGACCTAAAATATAGTGCAGCGGGAGAATCGTTCAAGATGAAGTATGTATGGCAGTGTCTTGCGGACTGGAAGACATGGCTGGCGAGTGAGTGACCACAGTTTTTGTGATACCAACCTTGCTGATCTCGTTGTAGTGGGCATCTACATGGGCTTGTGAGTAAGGTTGAGATAAGGTAGTACACAAAGCTGACTTTCGAACGTAGCGACGGACCTCTGTTCGCTTTTTCTCTATTCACGCCCTCGATCATCAACCAGCTCGGGTATCAAGCTACGGTTGCGAACCTCCTTTCTGTTCCGGTGTATGCATGGGCGTGTATCATGACAGTGGTTATTGGCTTCTGGGGAGACAGAGTTAAATCAAGAGCATGGATAAATCTGTGAGTCAACTCGAGATGCCCCTTCTGCACTCACTTACTCTGTATGGCTCAGAGGACTATTCGGAAGTGGTGAGAGGGATTGGGAATTTGGAGTACTGGATTGTGACAGACTTAGTGATCTCTTGCCAGGCCTCGTCGGGTACATCATCCTCATATGCTCGAGTAATCCGTCATTGTCGTACTTCGCAGTCTTCCTCGCTGCATCGTGAGTGATCAGGTCATCCTAGCAGTGTGTAAGCTTACCCTTTCTGACAAGATCAATCTATCCGACCATTCGTACGTAGCGTTGTCACTCCAATATCGTTATCATTCTGACCAAATCTTCTCCCTTGTAGCCAATTCTGTGTAAGTCTCAATCTTTCTGCATATGCTGATGTAGACTCATGTCGATCTGTAGTGCGTGGGTATCAAGTAATGTCGAAGGCTCGTACAAACGCAGTGCCGTCCTGGGAATGGCCATAGGTTGGGGCAACTTGAATGGTGCCGTCACATCCAATGTCGTATGTCTTGTGACGCTTGTCAGTGCCTCCGACAAGCAACTGACTCCGATGGCTTTGGCTCTATCTACAATGGCAGTATCGCGCCGAAGACAAGCCCTGGTACAGGCTGGGGCATGGTATCGTCCTCGCATACATAGCCATCGGCTTGTTCTCTTCGCTCGCACTATACATTTACCTCGGACGCGAGAACGCTCGCCGCGGGCGAGGAGAGCGAGACGAAGTTATCGACGGCATCGATAATAAGCGTGCGGATGAAAAGAATGGTCATTTTGGAAGTGTAGAAGCAGCGCGGGTTGAGAAGGGGGACATGTGGAGTGGATTCCGTTACTCCCTCTGACGCATAGTAGTAGGACCTGTCGCTGAACCCCATCCGCGCACCGGAAGGAATGGATCTATTATTGTGAGTAGGGTTCGGTGAATATACGGTAAATACAATGCCAGATACAGAGCATGCGATATGGCGGCGAGCAACTCCCATTAGATCCTTGGAGACATGACGAGCACATGCAGAACAAAGGACTACAGATGCGAATCCTCTATCCGCTTCGCTGCTGGGACAGGGTCTGGTATGTCGGAGGGAGGGTTGGTGGACTCTACGCTCTCTAATGGTGGAGGCGCGCTCCGCTCAGAGCTGTTCTGCTCTAACCACTTGTCCATGGCATCCTTGCGATTCGCGAACGGTCTTGGACCGAGGAGGCTGATCATGTCCTCACTGGAATGATGTGTCAGCAACACAACGGGACACGACCAATTGACCAGAAAAATATCTTACCGAGTGATCACCTCCTTCTCAAGGAGAAGCTTCGCAACCTTCTCGACGTCGTCTTTGTGCCTGGTGAGCAGCTGAGTTGTCCGTTGATGCGCATGGCTGGAAGAAAGAATATCAGCACACAAGCAATGCCCAACTCTCGAGGAAACATCACATACACAATCATCTTGCGTACTTGTTCATCGAGCATCTCTGCAGTCTTCTCACTGAAGGGCTTGACCAACGACTCTTGAGTCGCATTCGCACCACCATAGCTGACAGGACCAACGACATCGTTCATGCCATAGTTGGCGACAGCCTCGAAAGCTATCCTCGTGATTTTCTGGAGGTCATCTTGAGCACCAGTGGTGATATTATCATGACCAAAGAAGATCTCTTCGGAGACACGACCACCGAGAGTCATGCATATCCGATCAAGCATTTGAGGTGTCGAGAGGAGGTATCGGTCGGGAGGCAGATACTGAATTGGCACATAAATATGGCGCGTCATCCGAGAAGATGTATGCACTTACCTTAGCATAACCGAGTGCACCAACTCCACGAGGGATGATGCTGACTTTGAGCAGCGGGTCGGCGTGCTCGAGGAACCATCCACAAATTGCGTGCCCGGCTTCGTGGTAAGCGACCGTGTTCTTTTCCTCCGGGCTGAGGAGCCTGCTCTTCCGCTCGAGACCAACAACAACACGCTCAATCGCAGATTCGAAGTCGTCCTCCGTGACGGCGTCATTGCCCACTCGCGCAGCATGCAATGCAGCCTCGTTACAAACGTTGGCGACGTCCGCACCCGAGAATCCGGGAGTGAGCACAGCAAGCTTCTCCGCAAACCTCTCGCGGTCGGGGAGCTCGTCGGAGAGGCGGAGCGGCTTGAGATGGACCATGAATATACCCTTTCTTCCAACGACGTCCGGGCGGTCGATAGCGATGTGTCGGTCGAAACGGCCAGGACGCATCAATGCGGGGTCGAGGACGTCCGGCCGATTGGTACCGGCAAGGACGACGACGTGCTCCTGGGTGCCGAAGCCATCCATTTCCACCAGCAGCTGATTGAGCGTCTGCTCCCGCTCGTCGTTCCCGCCAAAGCTCTTGCCTTTGCCCCGGGTCTTACCAATGGCATCGATCTCATCAATAAATATGATCGACGGCGCATTCTTCTTCGCCATCGCGAAGAGGTCGCGAACACGAGAAGAACCGACACCGACAAAGAGCTCGACGAACTCGGAGCCTGAGACAGAGTAGAAGGGAACGCCAGCTTCTCCTGCAGTAGCCTTGGCGAGCAGGGTCTTGCCCGTACCAGGGGGACCGGACAGAATAGCACCTCGAGGGATCTTCGCACCAAGTCGCTCGTACTTGGTTGGCTCCTTGAGGAAAGAAACGAACTCCATGATCTCCACCTTCGCCTCGTCCATACCAGCAATATCCGCGAAGCGGACCTTGACGTCGGTCTCGTTGTTGAACATCCTGGCCTTGCTCTTGCCAACACTGAAGATACCTCCACCGCCACCTCCTGCGCCGCCTGCGCGACGAGAGAGCCAGATCATGATACCGGCGAAGAGGAGTGTTGGACCGAAACTGAGGAGATAGTTGAAGGTGGAAACCTCCTCATGATAGGAGACGGGTATGCGCTCGTGTGTTGGGATACCAAGCTCCTGCTGCGCCTCGTCGAGTTTCCTCTCGAAAGCCTCCACCGAGCCAATAGAGAAATAGTACTCCCCTCCGCCAGCAGGCGCAGTGGGGTACATGGCTCCGGTAGCGTTTGAATGTAGCTTGACACGTACTCTCGAACGATTGACGACGGTGAGACTGTCGACGAGACCTTTGTCCAAAAACGCCGTCCTGAACTCCTGCCATGTGATCTCTCGTGCGGAAGGGTAAGAGGTTGAAGACAGTGCAAAGAAGATGGCCGCGGTGGTGGCAAGAAGCGCAAGCTGGTTGGGGTTGAATGGGTTGTTATTCGGGCTCTCCTGCTTATTCCCCTTGGATTGCTCCTTGCGATCATTGTTGGGGGCTCTCTGCTGACTCTGGTTTGCAGAGGCCTCACGCCGTGTCTCCTGCTGTTGTTGATGGTACCGCTGGAAGAAGCCCTCAAGCCCCTTCAAGGGCTCCTCCCTCTGCTGCTCTGTGTCCTTCCCTTCTGTCTGCTTGTTTTCGACTTGACCTTCCTTGCCTTTGCCACTCTCCTCGGGAGACCTTGATTCGGTCGGAGGCTTGTGATCAGGTGTAGAGTGATTGTCAGAGGGCGTAGCATAGTAGCGTAAAAATCGTGGTGGCGGACAAACGGGCACGGCCCGTCGTCGAGCGAGCGCGGTCGCGCGCAGTGGAAGAGAGCGAGAGAGCATGAAGGGAGAGAGAAACAGGTGGGAGAGTGAGCCGAGCTAGGGAGTCTGAGTCCTAGCCGGACTTCGTCAAAAGTCGGGGCGCACCGCACATGGGATGACTAACTCGACCCCTACTATAGGGTTAGCACTTTATGCCGCACACGATCGTAACCCTCTTCCGTCCTTCCGCGGTCGCGCGCCAGTACTACATAGTTCCGACAACAACTGTCATTCAACTCACTGCATTTGACGTGCTACATGACATGAAACTCAGAATTCTGTGCACTACAGATACTGAACAGCGGACACTGTCCTAGTGCTTCATTCGCCCGTCAATGATTGGATCAGGCCACGGCGCTGTGTAGTTCGCGAAGCAATCATAATGAAAATCGATCTCAGCAATGCGTTCCTTCATGCCTTGAATGAACTTCTCCAATGGACACAGTCCGTCCTTGTTTGGGGTGCAGTGGGTGATGCCAGTGAGTGGTACGACGCCATCATTAAGCAGGAACCTAATGAATGCTTGCTTGGACTGCGACTTGCTAGGTACAGAGCAAGACATGACTTGACCAACGAGGTTTGTTGCGAAAGGTGAGATGCGCGAGATTACATAGGTCTACCACGGAGTAGTCAGATTAGCAAGTCAAACGTAGTGTCATGCATAGTTACCTGGTCCTTCGGTATGTGGTCCACAGGCAGCGGACCATTCGCCGCCATCGTCGTCAAATTCAGAGCCACGAGAACTTCAAATGCAAAGTGAGCGAAGGAGTTGATGAAGTACGAAAGTACTCTCACTGGTCGATACCACTGTATCATGAGTAGCGTCCACATAGATTGGCTGGTCGAGGGGGAATGTCACGTTGCTCTCATCCAGCGTCCGATTCAGAACCGTCGAAAAGTCGTCAATTGGTGTCTGGGTGAGGCGAGCAACCAGTTCCTGGACGTAGCCAATGCCCTGGGCGGCGGACGTGGGGTTTCCTGGACCGAAGCTATACCAGAAGTCAAGATCTCAAACTCAGTGAGCACCACTCCAAGACGTGAGGTTGTTCGTTAGCGCTCACCGACTTGATATTCATAACCCCTCCATTCTTCCTCTGTGAACAGGTTACAGAATGCAGAATAACCAAGAGCCACCGTTTCGTAAGCGCAAAGTGACTGCATCGCAAGTACATTGGAGGCATCGAGCTCGATTCCCTTGAGATGTTTCTGCAGGCGAGAGACAGTGTCCTTGAGATAGATCTGTGTCCAGTTGGCAGCCGCTTCAGATCCCAGATTGGCAACTTCATTGTTAGCATTGGGGCATGCCTGCCAAGGAGCCAAGGAATTGTAGAATTCGCTGTCCTCGAGCGCGATGAGTTGGTGATATGAGGTCTGGTACTGTTGCACACCAAAGAAGCCCGCAGCAAAGTGAAGCCTGCCAGGCGAGCGATTCAGTGCGCGGAGCTCCCTATATTATGTAAGCAGTTCCTTACGCAGAATCAACCATGCGTGCTAAGATAGATTCAGTATTACGTAGCCGATACTAGAAGAAACTGTACCTTCGGAAATCGTACGAAAGACAGGAAGGTCTTTGAAGCCCTTGAGAAGATGACCATATTTGACCCTAAAGGCGATACCAAGATCAAAGCTACGGTACATAGCATCAGCGTACGAATGTTCTGTCGCAGCACATCACGGCTCACAGCTGCTCGCGTCCAAAAGGCGTAAGAATCTCAGCCCCGAGCTTGTATGTCCAGGTATTTAAGAATGTGAGAGGACCTGAGGCACTGAACCCAGTTGACATGGCGGCTGCGTTGAGCTTGGCTGCAAATGCACTCGGCCCAGATCCCGTGGTTGGGTACCGAGCACCATGACGATGCAGCAGGTGTACCTGAGTGAGCTCGCAGCCAGATGGAACCACGGCCGACGCTTCCTGAAGACCCCAAAAGCCAGCTTGAGACCACCATGGAGAGAGGTTACCCCAAGAGCGCATTGGATCGAAGGATGGGTTCTTTAGAGACATCTGCGCCCCCGCGGGGTTCACAAGCGGATAGACATCATTTTTCTGGGATGCGGCAGGGGCTGTTTCGACAACCCAAGCCTCATCCCCGGCTGTCAGACCAAACATTCAGATGACGAGAGTAGTAAACCGCAAACAAAACGTACTTGGGGTTGGACCGGCATTACCGACCTCTTCGGGGCCAGGAAAATAGGTGTTCACGGACGTGTCCGTCGCATTTGGCGGTGGGAACACGGCAGTGACTGTCGACCCGGCAAAGGTGGATGCATCATGCGGGATAGCAGACACCGTGTAAGAAGCACATAACGCAAGAAGGAGATGTGTAGAGGTGATCATGACTCTGAAGGTTCACGGAGGATCAAACAGTCGTCCCAGGTGGGCAGCGTTTTCATGATGGTGACAATAGACCCGTATATATATCAGTCCAGTATGAACCATTATCCCACCCAGTGATGATGGGCAATGTCATGTCGTCAAGCATGTGAGCTGAGGGTTCTTAGGCGACGGCAAATTTTCCATTCGTCGGGAATACGCGTCTTCAAGCCTCAGAAGCCATGCCAAGGTCAGATGGTGAGAGTTCTTGATGCAGGATGGTGACTCGGCGTCATCGTATGTACTCCAGAGGCAGACCGTACCGGGGTAGGATCATGGTATTTAGTTATGATAATTAAGAAGATTGCGATCGTTAAGAGATGATGAGCACGTACGGTGGCGGGACTCGGACTATAGTCACGCAAGTCCGTACTGGATTGACTGACAGTGGTCAGGCGCCCGGTTACGTATGGCCGAGCAAATATATGTGATGCTATAGACATCAGAGTACCATATGCTTCAGAGGTCGTCCTATCGGCTTGAGATAGAGGGACTCCGATACAGTTGAATAGCGGATCAACAGCCTACACGAGGAAGTTAGACAATCATAGTATTGATGAATGTAAGGACTTACCCGACCGTGTGGTGGAAGCTATGTGCTCGAACGCTGTCCGCGGTATCCAACTCATCTACTGTTAGCTTGTGCTATCACTATCCAGTGTCAAATTCCGCAATTGATCACGGTGATATACCTGGAGCTGATGTATAGTAGTAATTCTAGCAGTATGATGGTCTATGATGGTTCGACACAAACTCCTTCACGTAAATTACGATGATAGGCGCCTAACATCTGGGAAGGGGTTAGGGTTATCGGCTGTAGTGAGAACTTGTCAAGGTGTCCACTGTCCGGGTCCCGACTGCGACTTTCGGTCAACATACTACCGTGACAGTCATCTAGTTCACTCGGGTCCCGTTGTCGCCTCGTATCTGCTTCGACTCTTACTCGATGTGCTCTTCGCGGGCCATTGCCTGTATGCATGGCGTTACTCCTTTCGTTCAGGTCGTCTTCGCTCCTCCGCTTACTGCCGTCCCTGGCGAACCATCCTCGCGCCCGTTATCATGACTACATTCGCATATGTACCCCAGGTATCTCCTTAGTCCAAGTGTCACGACCGCAGATTGCCAATCGTTCATTCCAGGCGGCGGGACGGCCCGATTACCCCTTAATAACCCCAACTTCATAGGAGTCGCGACCTCGAGAGGCGAACGCAGGTATAGAATTCGCTCCAGTGACCTGAGGCAGCTGAGGTAACGAGTGAGCCCATCATCGTGATAACAGGCAACAGGAAGACTTCTACGCCTACTCGGCGCTGTCTCTCGATCCTATGGAGCTTAGTCTTACCTTCAAGAAGGCCCATGACATTGACTGGGACCCTTCCGCCCTTCCCCCCACAATTGCACGTCAAGTACTCTTTGTCGGGATCTACGACGGCCATGGCGGATCGACTGTCTCTCAGTTTCTTCGTCAAGAGCTTCATGGTCTCTTCGAAAATGTACACAAATCTCAAATACCCGAGGTATATGCGTGGGCGAAAGAGTTAGGCGGTTACTTCAGGCGGTTCAATGGCGGAGTGTTAGCCCCATGGATCGATCCTGACGTCCCTGAGTCCAAGCAAGAGCTAGATCTGGAAGCACGCGCGACGTTGGCATTCTTCGAGGTCAGGCAGGTGGCCAATTCGCTTTCGTTGGGCGTCATCTCATGATGTCCTTGCAGGTTGACAAGATTCTGTCAGAGGAGAAAGTAGCGAAGGAGTGCGGTGCCACCTCTTCTATCGTCCTCCTCAAATCCCTCGATAATATGGGCTACTTCCAGGCGGAGAAAGTGGCACTGACTGTCGCTCACGTCGGGTGAGTTCGGATCTGACCAAGTTGTATCGGGTGCTAACGCTTTCTATAGCGATACTCGCGTCTTGCTGACCTCGACGGACTCTGGGAGAGTAACCCCGCTGACCGAGAATCATCATGCGGAAGCGCGTGTAGAGTCACAGCGGCTGCGTCGTATGATGGGCGGGCTGACGACAGATTCCTTTGGTGAAGTTCGGTGAGGTATCCTACCGCGCTAGGAAATGCCTTGAATGCTGACCCTCAGTCGTTCGAAGGTGGATGGGTGCATTGGCTAACACTCGTTGGTATGTCTTCTTGATCGCAGTGATTCTCTCTGCTAACACGCTTGATAGTCTTGGCGACCTGAAGTTTAAACCATTCGGCGTAACGCCAGAACCTGAAGTTCGCAATCTCCTGCTTGACGGTTAGTTCGACTTGTATCGAGTCCATAGTGCTAACTGACAATTCGTAGGCTCGAAGTATACCCACCTGACGCTGATCTCTGACGGCGTGTCGTCTGTCGTGTCTGACGAGGAGATCTCGGACCTTGCGCGAGGCGCGATGTCGCCCAAATACGCAGCTGACCGCATCCTCAATTTCGCGGAGGATATGGGCAGTGAAGACAATTTGACAGCCATGATCGTGCCTCTCGCGGGCTGGGGCAAAGTCACCGGTCCAGATCGCACGAAGGAACTGCGAGAATATCGGCTGAGAAGCCAACAGGGCAACGAGCGACATCGTGGTAGATGGATGTGATATCTCGTTTGTTTTTAGATTTAATTTTTCGCGTGGGTCTCTGGGTTGCTGTATTGACGCTTTCTTGCACTCGCCGTGCATACTGTATATTGTAGTGCATCTTGTGGACCACCATCATCGACATATGATGACACACGCTCCTTCTAATCCGTTCTTCCTACTGGGTCTCAAGCTAGATTTGTGCTGCGGCGTGCCCGTCTGCTCGAGGGTCAGACCCCGCAGCCCAAACCGTCTGCCCAGACTTGTCGTTGAGCTTCTGGATGACCTGACCCCGCCCGAACAGGCTTCGCTTGGTGCCTGTAGCTACGCGTGCGTCGTGCCCCATCTCTGCAAGACCTATGAGGAATCACTGTCACAGGAATGGAGCCGCAGCTCTCCACGTACCGCGTAATCTCTCGATCACTGACTCGGGGATGCCTTCCTCGAAGTACACCTCGCTGTTGATGTCGCCCGACTGCCCGGTTTGATTGCTTTCGGTCTCGGGACTGCCTGCCGAAATGCAGAATCGCGGTGCATCGAGCGCTGCTTGCACGCCGAAGCCGCGGAGGATGTTCAGCAGTACCTGAACGTGCCCTTGGGGCTATGTGTAGTCAATAAAACATTGTGTCAGCATGAGGGTCGAAAGACCACTGAGAGTTGGCATATATGAAACCTGGATGCACCTGCATGAAGCCACCCATGACACCATAACTCAGGAAGAGCTCGTCGCCGCGCAACGCCATCGCCGGGATGATTGTATGATACGGCCGCTTTCCTCCCTGGGTGAACATCACCCGATGAGTATCGACGCTTGTCCGCTAGCTTCACATTCACATTCACGTACCTCAAGAGCATTCGGATGGCCTGGAGTTAGGTTGAAGTTCGACCCCCGATTCTGCAGAGTGAATCCACAGCCTTTAGGGACAGCTGAAAACGCACGATGGATGAGCTTGGTTCTACGTTGGATGCTTATAGTTCCCTACCTGCTGTACCGAACCCTGACAATGACGCGTGCAACATAGGTGAGGAAGCAAATATGATATCAGAAGAGGAGGTCGCTCACCAGCGTAGTTGCTCTGAATGTAACTGCAGGCATTGCCCCATTGGTCGGCGACGGTGAAGTAGACAGTGTCCGAAGAGTGAACAGGATTGCCCTATAGAGAACAAGGCTCAACGGAGCAGCCCAACTATCATACGGGACGAGTACGTACATGGACAACCTTTGGATTGGCCTTGGTAGTGTCAATGAGTTCTGCTCGAGAGGCAAGATATTTCTGATAGCCATCATGAGCGTGATGGAGAGAAGCCGGCCGTGCGAGACACTGACCTTGCTGAGAAGCTCCTCGACAGGGATGGTACTGAATGAAGGATCAGTCACGTAGTATTGACTATCTGTGATATCCGTGAGTTGTTTCTCCGGGGCTATGGCTGTCACAAGAGTATATACCTGCGAAAGCAAGTCTAGGAAAGGATGTGTGAGTTTGGCAGGACGAAGGTGTTACGGGAATACTCACCTCATGGCCTCGACGAGCACATGCAGATATTCGGGCGAGTTATGTTCCAATTCAAGGAGAGATCCTATTTTGCCCTGCTCTTTGAGGTTGTCAAGAATACCGAGTGCGATCAGGGCGGTGATTCCTTGGCCGTTGGGTGGACACTATATCGCGGTCAGAACGGTTCCGTAACGTTCATGATTTTGCTCACCTCGTAAACCGTTATCTCATCGTTGAAGGTGTATTTGATGGGTTCAACAAAGTCCGTTGCATGAGCAGCGAGATCCTCAAGCTCCATAACACCACCCTTGCTCTTGATAAGCTCGACAATGGCTTCGGCAACACGACCTTTGTAGAACCCGTCCTTGCCTTTTGCTGCTACTTCGCGAAAAGTCTTCGCAAGGTTGCTTAATTTCATGAACTGTCCCGGAAGCGGCGCCTTGCCGTCGAGGAGCATTTCGTCTCCATTAGGCGAGGCACTCTTGAGTAGAGGATAAGACCGTTGGTATGCGAAGCTATTGATCTCGGTGACCGGGAAGCTAACAGACAAACGTGAGTGGGCTAGCATTGACACCATGTATTACGATTGAGACACACCGGACAAACGTGAGTGAGCTAGCATTGACACCTGTATTACGATTGAGACACACCCTCCTTCAGCCAGTCTAATCGCTGGTTCCAATATATCAGCAAGCGGTAATTTACCACTACCCAGTTTCTCGACGGTGTCAACCCAAGCGGCGGCGCAACCTGCGTGGGTGAGATAGAGCTGATAGAATGACTGTCTAACACGGCGCATACCAGGAACGGTCACAGAGTTGAGATTCGTGCCGGGTATTTTGTTACCGGCGATTCCTTGGCTTCGAACATGATCAATCGTTAACTTTGCGGGGGATCTTCCAGAACCATTGAGCGCCTTGACGGTTCTCGTTTGTGCGTCGTAAAAGAGACAAAACGCATCCCTTTGCCACAAAAAGGATGTCCATCAGACATCACCCTCAAGCGGGAATTCCGTTTGAGGACTAACCCTCCGATACCACAACAACTGGGCTCGGTGACGTTCAGAGCAGCGGAAGTCGCGACAGCGGCATCGGCTGTGTAAAGTTCTTAGTCCTAGTACTACAAGGCGTTAAAGACATTTCACCTGCATTTCCCCCCTTTCTCAATATTTCCAGGCCAGCTTCTACGGCTAACGGCTGTGATGCAGCAACAACACCCTTTGAGCCATAGACGACCGATCTGCGACTCGGGAAGCGAGAGAAGACGAAGTCGGGTTGTTCAACCTTATCCCAATCGATTTTCATTGCGATGATGAAGTCGATGGCCTATTATGTACAACTTCTGTGTTCGCGAGTAGTCTGTGGAAGCGTTGAGGGGTGGAGGAACGAGTCGGAGTCGTTGAATGGATGATATATCGAAGTCGTGAGAATGGCGGCGTTGAGATGCATCCCGCGCAATAGGCTTATACGAGCGTTTTAGTGGGACGTGGATAAACGATGAGAGCGATGCTTGTAGGAGAATCCCATAGGCATGTGTACCACGACCGTGTGCCATCCAGGGCAAGCGGACGGGAGTCCGTCCCGGATACGGCCCCCCGACTTCCGCACTGTATCCACCAGACGCCTGTAGCTCGGATGGCAGTTGTTGTGGAACGTTGAACCTTCCTGCAGTCAGTCATTCCTGGCAACTACATACATTGCAAGAAAGTGACTTCCTCAGCTAACCAACAGCCGCTCGCGATCAAAGGTTGCGAATAGTGTGGGCCTGTCAGACCTGCCAACAGCCGCTCGCAATCAAAGGTTGCGCATAGTGTGGGCCTGTCAGACCTATCATGCTTATTGCCAACCCATTACTGTGGCATGACATATACATACAGTATATATCACTTGACACCTCTGTCGTAGTACTACCGGAGACAGAGAAACCCGGCTGAACCGGTGAACCTTTCAAGTTGCAATCACCTCTAACGTTATGACCAACGTCTCCAGTTCTCCCATCTGCTGGTGACCGGAGAACCGTAGCTGAGATGCGCCAATCGCCTTCAACAATCGACTTGTAGCGTCTGCTTATATGGCAAGCGCCTCCACTCTAGTTCAATGTTTGTCATCCTCTTCTGAAACCAGGGTCGAAGGTCCTCCCAACTCTCCTCCTACCTCTAACTCTTACGACGACTATGCCGAAGGTAGCTTTCGCGTCCTCATCAGCCACAGTCCGTCACTCTGGAGCCCCATTTCAGAACGCCCAAGTATTGCGTAGAAATCAGGCAAGCCTTGTTTCCCGAACCTCTTACCCCGAGCCTGATCCCCGAACCTCACCCAACTTAGGCGTGTCACCAGTGTCGACGACGGAAATTGGTGAGTGCTACAGCAAGTTAGACCTACTATGTGGCATTACCAATTCACTCGCGGATTGGCTCACTCAAGAAATGGTAGGTCTCATTAAGCATCTTCGGTGCCCGATGCCCGATGCCCGAGCCTAACTGACCGCTTGAGCGCTCTACTCTGATAGTGATGCTAAACGACCTCAATGCTCTACCTGTGTTCGGTCACATGCTTATGCTGTGGCTCACGCCGCGCCGGGCACTGAACAACCACCTCATCTGGAGTGCACGTTTGATGAGGGCGAGTACTGCGCGCTCTACATCGGTCCTGGACTAACATCCGACGATTCAGTCTCAGACCCTGTTGTTGTGGACTCCGAAGAACCGCCAAAAACCAGGGTCGAACGGCTCGAAAACAGGATAGGTGGGTCTACGCCATCCTTTCCAGTCATCACATCTCACATCTGGTAAGCGGAACTGGAAGCCCTCCTTCGGGAAAAGGACCAAGCGCTGTCACGGTCGACACCCTCTTCAACAGGGTCCACAACTGGGTCATACGACTATTCATCTTTATTCATAGGCTACGATGATCACTATGGCCTTCCTGATAGTTCCATTTCCCTGGACATGGGACAGTTCACGCCCGGCACCTCCTTAGATGATCTTGCCGCGGTTGCGGCACTCATGGGCAATCCGACGCCCCTAGGCTTCATTGCAAACGACTCGGCGCAAACCCGCATCAATGACATGGGCATGTTCAATCCTGCGTGGCCCAAAAATCTGCCTAGCCTCACAATACTCAAAGAGCTGTTAGTCGTGCTAAGTTTGTTCAAACATCTTCGTCCCTCATAGACATGTGCGCAGGGTTGCAGCTTTCTTTTCGTTCACTCCACTTGCCGCACGCATGTTCCACGAGCCAACATTCATCGCAGCACTTTCCCTTCCACCGACGCACCCTAAATTTCCCCTCCCTACCATACTCCACGCAATGTGCGCTATGGGTAGCATGTACATTTCTACTATCACTCCAACCTCTTCGGGTAGGTATATTCTTCTCCTCGCGAAGCTGATATGCTATATCACACGATCTCCAGGTGATGTGTCTAACATTGAAGGCCTTGGGGAGAACTTCGCCGAAATTCAAATCCAAGCCGCCAAAAACGCATTGGGTGCATCCTTGCGAACGATATCGCATTTATTCGAGTCCTTTCAAGGTGCAGGGATCGACCACGATTGAATCGTGTGACACATTAACTCACGAATGTCCATCTATTATTAGCTCAGGTTATCGTGGCTCTGTGGTATTGGTATAATGCTAGGTGGGCAGAGGTTAGTCGTCACATCACTCTTGAGTGACAGACATTAACTTTCACTCAGGCATGCGTCTCATTTGCTATTTCTCTACGATACTCGATTGCTTGTGGTTTAAACGTATCCCCGCCATTCGAGAGTATTTTGAGCTCCAACGTAGCTCGTTCATCCATCATCCCGCCGGCCGTGAGTGTCGTAGAAGATGAGATGAGGCGCAACACTTTCTGGATAGGTGAGTGTGCTGTTCATGGTTATAGACTCTATCTGACTACTTGATAGCATACATTTTAGAACGTCATTTCACTGCTATCAACAGTTTTGCTATGCTACTGGACGACCAAGATGTATGCCAAATGTTCCCCGTTTGTGCAGACCAATTTGAGCAGGGGGTGAGTATCTGCCAATTGACTTGCATCTGTGTCACTGACCATTCGTCCCAGGTCCTGGTTCCTCCACGAGATCGCCAATGGTCGCACGAGCCCGGCGTCATTGCAGAAAATCCTGGAGATCAGGTCGACTCATTTACCTTACACGTGAAGTCCGTCATGCTCCTCTCTCGGGTTAAGGCATTCAACAGCCGATACAAAGCCAAGTCTCACCTTGGTGATCCAACAATGATGCCGGATCCCGCCGGACTTCCTGGCATTCCCAGACGACATCTAATCGTAACATCCCCTGCATGCATTGAGCTCGATGAGCTCATTGTTGGATTCCGAAACTCATTCCCTCCCCATTTGAAGCATCCAGTGGCTAATGGGCAAATTGATATCTCCCTGCTCACCGCAATTTCAAGCTCACATCTGTAAGCGTGATCACTCTGTAATTGGACAGGCCCCTCATCACTGCGTAGTGCAACCATAATTCTACATGAAGCACACGCAAACATCGGACACACTGCCTGTATATCTTCGTGTAAAATTCTCATCGCGTCTCGCGCAATATTGAACTTACTCCACGATGCCTATTCTACGAGCGGGAACCTAGCAACATTGGGAGTCTTTCCGATGGTGTGTTCATATCGAACAGGCAGTAGTGCGTTTCTAACCAGCGTCCCAGGTCTGCTGGTTCGTTGCATGCAGAGTTCTCATTCGATTCCTACGGGCTGCCATCGACGCAAAAAGTGAGGAACATATCAATGCACTTCGGATTGAAGTCGACTTCATTCGGTGAGTGTTCCGTCTCACAAGCAGCGCATATTGTCGTTCAACCTGATGCAGCTCCATCATCAACGATATCGGAGAGAAGTTCCCGCACGCCTGTACGTCTCGTCCATACACAGACCTTACCTGCTAACCCAATGCTACCACAGATCATTACGGGAAGATGTTGAACAATTATCTCACTCAAACGTGTGGAAAAGAATATGTTCAGATGGCACATAGCTCGGAATACGTGCGTTGCGAGGACTCTTCTGTATCGGAGGGGCTGGATCAGCCCACGCAACTGGATATTAGTCTCGATTCTGTTCAACCCATACTAGTATGAGAAGGCCGTCACAACTTCTCGCCATACTTATCCTACCTTGTTTTGTTCTTTTTGCTTCATGCATAGATATTCTGGATGTCTGTAACTTAGGCTGCACAAAAGAACAGGTTGTTTGTGTCAATGTTTCGTACACTCAGTAGCCGGCATACCCGGACCGGTTGTGTGCTCTCCGTATGGGCGTCATTATTTCATTGAACCGTAGCTCCTGCCCAGCCCACCTTGCCTAACACCGGTACCGTTACTTGCATCTTGCACACAATCTCGATGGGTGGGAACCAGTCTGTCCCCAAGATCACGAAGCAGGACCGTGCTATTCTCGAGTCAGTCTACGATTGCTCTGTTCCACGTTCTGGGATGTAATCGTTCACAGCTTAAAACTGCAGCGCGATAAGGTCCGTCAATATCAGAAGAAGGTGCGCTTTCCCGTGTCGTCTGTCGCATGCCCGACTCGGTGTTGTTGACTGCGGAGGAAGATCCAAGTAGTGTTAGACCGCGAGCATGAGGTTGCGAAGCAGCAACTAGCAGCAGGGAACAAGGACCGTGCACTCATCGCGCTGAGGAAACGGAAATATCAAGAAGGTCTGCTTGCGAAGACTGATGCGCAACTGGAGAACTTGGAGAAGCTAGTGCGCTCATCCGTGTAAACCCTCCATAAGCATTTCTAATGTGCCTCAATGTCCCAGGTCTCCACCATTGAGTTCTCGCTCGTCGAAGTATCGGTGCTACATGGCTTGCAACAAGGAAACGAAGTCTTGAAGGAGATCCATAAAGAGCTGAATGTCGAGAATGTCTGCAGTCTTGAAGGAGATCCATAGAGAGCTGAATGTCGAGAATGTCGAGCGTATACTGGAAGAGACGCAGGAGGCAAGAGAATACCAGCGAGTACGTCCCCGTGTGTGTATCAGCACCCTGTTCAGCCCCTGAAACTCGACCGCAGGAGGTCGACCAGGTGCTTGCAAACTCACTGAGCATAGAAGACGAGGAAGCAGTACAAGCCGAGCTGCAGGAGTTGCAGGCACAGACTGTATGCACCTCGATCCGATGTCTTTCTATCTCTCACTCCGTTGCTGATGAACCTCCAGCGCAGCGTGGAAGAGCCACAGCGGCCAATCGACCTTCCTTCACCGCCAACGGAAACTCCAGTCACAGAGGGTCAGTGGATCCACGATTGAGTCCGTATGGCTTCACTAACGAGACTCAACAGAGGAACGAGAACCTCAGCCTCAGGAACGAGTTCCGGTCGCAGCATGATCCACCTACATACTACTTCAGCAATCCGTGTACAGTACTAATACAGGCTAGATATATCGGTGCCCCATCTACCATCCCTCGAAATCCCCGAAGCCAATCCGTCGCTTTTTCTTAGTCTCTTCCGGTGCGGAGGGAGACGAAAGCGATTCGACGGGTCTCTTAGCGTTGAGGTTCAAGTACTTGCCAACACCACCTCCTGCCGTACTAGCATCTGATTTGTCAGAGCCAACTTTAACACCGAACCAGTTAATGTCGTCCTTGGCCTTCTCTTCAGCCTCTTTCGTTCTTGACACTTGTACTTCTGCCTTCCGCGCTCGCTTCTTTTCCTCGCGTTGCTTGTATTCCTCAAATGGATCTTGATAGCTGGAGCGATCCACTTCAACCGGCGTGCAAACGATAGCCAATGGAAGGGACCTACATGACAACTTCTGTGATCCTAACTTGTTTCGCAGGTCGCTCTGTTCCAGGCCTTACAGGTACTTCTTCAAGCGCGCTGAGGACGTCCTCGCCGCCAACAAGCTTACCAAAGACGGTATGCTTCTTGTCCAAGTGTGGCGTCGGGCGGAAGGTCACGAAGAATTGCGAACCATTGGTGCCAGGGCCTTTGTTCGCCATTGAGACAATCCCACGGCTGTCATGCTTGGCAGCATTACGCAGGTCGTACTCATCGCGAAAAGGTGTGCCCCAACACGACTCTCCTCCTGACCCCGTCCCTGTGGGGTCACCGGTTTGGATCTGACACGAAGGTCAAACGCTATCCATAATGCGATGAAATTGGACAACAAACCATGAAGCCTGGAACCAAGCGGTGGAAGAGACAATTGTTGTACTTGCCCGCCTTTGCCAACTGGAGGAAATTGTAACATGTTTTCGGGGCCTGAGGAACAATACTTGCATCATCCTGGGCATGCGACGGCGAACTTCCAATTTGACGTACCTTCTCGCAGTACAGCTCGAGGTTGAGCGCACCACCTCCTAGACTTGTGATGACGCGAACGTATGCACGACGCTTGCCTACATCCTTCTCCTTCCCCTTGCCTTTCGGAGGATTCGCGAAGTCATCGAACATGAGCTCTTCCTGTAGCAGCGCGGTAAGAGGTCAACAGTGTACGAGTGTCGTAAACAGGCTACTGCGCTGACCTCATCCCACAACAGCTGAGTACTTTGTGTCTGAGGGTCAACAGAGGTCGAAGTGAGCGAGGCCCCAGGAAGGCCAGTTGAGTATGGGGAGACGTTCCCTTCAGGAATCATCAGTAGGATTCGAGATAGTAGACAATCACAGACGTACAAGGGACAGCTGCTTTCGCTTTCGCTACCGGAGCAGCTGTGGCTGGTTTCGCAACAACAGCCTTCGTCTTCTCAGTCTTCTCCGTCTTTCCATTTTGTGTTGACTGAATCGGAACGGATGCAGTAGGTAGGCCATGTGGATTTTGTAGGGTTATGATATCTTCCCTACAGATTGCGTGTCAGGATAATGTATCGTATGACCAAAAGGACGACGTACTTCTTGAACTTGACATCTGCAACGAGGTCCCTTCCACCTCGAACACTCTCCGCAAGGAACACATTTCCTGTCGTGGCAATCGCTACTATGTTGGAGTGTTCGCTGAATGGCTTGAAAGAGATTGGATCATGAATCTCTCCGGAAGGTTTTCGAGAATAGTGAAGGGTGATGAGGTCGGAAGGTTGGAGAGGCTGTTGAGTTACGGGATTGATGTTGTTGTGTTGCCTACGACCGAATCATCAGCTTGGGAATTGTGTCGAAGAAAATGTCAGTGATACGCACTTCAGCCATGGTATGATACTGACTAAGTCGAAAACGTTTCCAGTACCATCGGCATTCCGAGCGCAGACTGGATGTGAGAATGGTTGGAACGTTAGAGCACAGCAGTCAAAAGGGGTTCGTGAGCCAGGATGGGGTGCTTGTTCCTTACTGAGTGTATGAGCAATCGGTCCTGTCTCTCCTTGAACGTCTGGGGAATCATGAACTCACGCTTTGAAACCACCTGAGGATGCTGTGTGCTGTCCAAACATGCCGGAATGCTCGGCATGCGTGACATACAGTTTGTTTGAGTTTCCATGACCCATAGCAACAGTTCAAGAGTGAAACACAAGAAAGCTTTTGGAAGAGGCAGCAGCGAGGTTGTAGACTGAGACAAGAAAGGTCCTGCGACTCCGAGTTGGAAACTCCTCCAGTCACGTGGATGCGAAGGTCATGCGACTCCGACTTGGACACTCCTCCAGTCACGTGGATGTACATTCCCATTTCCATGAGCGCTCATGAATGTGACTGGATCGGTCAAGCCTCACATCCTTCGACATATTAGACTGCGTGGTTCGTCTCTACCCAAATTGTACGTACGACATACTGAAATTATGCCCAGTCCTGCCACGCATGCTCCTACGGACAGCACGACACGGGGTGCCACCATCAATCACACTTGACTTCCTAGTTCCAACTCCTCTATTGCGTCCGACGCGACTGCGTACGTCCAGCAAGATCTCCTCGCATGCATCCTACTCTGCAAACGCAGCTCAAACACCGCAACCGTCATCGTCATCGGTATCCACGCCCGGTAACGTCTTGACCCACCTGGACAAGGAATTCCGGGTTTTCGAGTCCCAGCCTCTTGCAACCCTTACGAACACTCAAATCAAACTGTTCAACAATGCTTTCCCTGAACTCCGTGGTGCACTAAACCGCCATGACATTGACAAGGTGTCGGAAGTTTGGTCGCGGTTTCGACAGAGGAAGGTGCTCGCGTTATTCGGACCGTTGCAGTACGATATCTGCTCAAGGCTTGTGCAAGGGTACTGTCAGAGGGTGTCTAAAAGAAGGCATCTAACGGACGAAGAGCAGAGTACACTCGAGGATATCGCGTTGTTCACGGCGGTGGGAGGGGCAACGGACGGACTAAGGACACTCATGCTCCTTGCTGTGGAACATGACCACCCAAGGCATGCATTGGCGTTGTATGGTCAGTACCTCGAAGGCCTCCGTGACAAGGGCTTACTTCAGGACATCGATGTCGAGTGCAAGGGAGCTCAAGCCCTCGTATCGGACGAAGCAACATCTACTACCCCTTCGCCATCTCCGAGTCCCGTCCGAGACGAAGTCCTTCTGTCTGCTGTTGCCGCGTACGCACAGCTGGACGCATTCGCGGAGGCTTTGCCTACATACCTCTCGGCTGCTACACGGATCGCACACAGTACCCTCGAGGAATTCCTCCTCCTCGTCCCCGGCGACCTGCAGGGGAAGGTTGAGGATTACGCACTGCGCCTCGGCACTGCCTCGCTCGTGTCTCGGCCTGAAGCATTATCGAAGCACCTGGCCAACCTCACGAGGGATTCAGCCACTCATTCTCTCGAGAGGCTTTATTCCACTACGATTGCAGGGGCTCGTGAACCGGATCCGTGGCTAGCTGTCAAGCCTTCAGATGTTGCTGGAACGCGGGTGGTTCTACTTCCTCACTTCTTTTGGTCATCATTCCTCAAGAGCTTTCTCTCATGCCGACGGACAGACCTAGCTGAGCGACTGTGGGATGACATGCTAATGCTCGGCGTAGTCCCCGAGATCGCTACGTGGAATACGCTTCTCGATGGATACGCGCGGAATCGTGCTGTCGATTCAGTCCTCAGTACCTGGGAAATCATGCTATCACAAGGCATCAAACCTGACGCGTTGTCCTACCGCGCCCTCATTCATGGGCTCTACCATGCCGCCAGATACGAGGAGGGTCAGAAGCATTTCGAGGCGTTCGAAAGGGAGTTCGTTAAGCCCGAAACTGCCTGCCACGATTCGGCCATCCTGTCCGTGTATAACACCATCGTCTACGATCTCCTTTTCGCATCGCATCACGACAAAGCTATGGCAGTTTTGGAGAAGATGGACGCTAGAGGTCCAAAGCCCGACATCGTGACCATCAATACCTTCCTACGCTACCATGCACGCAAGCGTGACTTGAAGGCGATGGCGAAACTGCTGCAGCAGCTCGAGCGGCGAAATGTCAAACCTGACATCTACACATTCTCCACTCTCCTCTCGGCAATGCTCAGAGTCCGTCCAGACGCAGACCGGATGATGATCGATTTCATGAAGAGAAATGGCGTCCCTCCGGATACCACCTCATTGACAGCGGTCATTGACAGCCAGCTTCGAGAGCGCACACTGGAGAGTTTCAAGGTCGCTATGGATATGCTATCCAAGATGGAACGGAACGAGTACGAGAATGCGGAACCAAACGCGGTCACGTACACTTGCGTACTCACCGCCATCAACCAAGGGAACTGGCTTGATCGTTCGGTGGTGAAGGACCAAAGTCGACGAATATGGGAGAAGATGCGAGATCGCGGTATTGCACCACAACGGGCTACGTACAACATTCTCATCAAGGCGGCGCTCGAGAACCCAGGGCAGGACGGGGTGGAGAACGCTATGGCATACTACAGAGATATGCTAAAGGAGCGCGTGCATATGGGGAACGACACGTGGTATATCCTCCTACGTGGATTGATGGACAGGCAGCAGTGGGGGTTGGCCGACGAGGTGGCGAAGGACATGCGCAAGATGAAAGTCTACAACCCTCCACGGAGGCTACGAATATTAGCAGATACCATAAGTAGATTCTCGGGCGATACTGAACGTGCGGCAGCTCACTTCTAATGTCATTGCACGTTGACCATGCTATATCGCCCATGTGCTCGAACAGCAGGGATGTGATCCGTGGTTCAAAGGCGCTTCTCGCCGAGAAAGAAAGACTTTCCGAACCCGAGTCTGACATATCGGGCGTAGGCTAATGCCGGCGAGGCGGGCAACGTCTTAGACGACGTCGATGTGAGAGAAGGACAGGACGCACCCCAGTAGCTCCATCTCCTCCCTAGCCATTTGCCGACCCAGGGAAGAAGGACTATGGAGAAGAGCTGCTGGAGTTGCTCAAGGCTCTCCTGCCACTCCTGCTCCAAAAGGCGGCTCTCCTCGTCAGAGTCGTAAGAGTCATCTGAGGTTATGGAGATGGTGTCGAGCGACTGCACAGAACCCGGCATGGGAATGAAGGAATATAGAGAGTGCCTTGGCGGTGGAAGTCAAGAACGCAAGCGCTAGCAGAGGGCGGCAGAAAAGTGTGACCTCACTCGGCAGGAGTTGTGCCGCAAGACAAGTCGTCGTGTGGAGAGCCACAGACGGCCGCTGAAGTCTCCGGCCAGCAAGCAGCCAACAGCAGACGTTCATCTCGCTCCGTCCCCCAGCGTCTTCAACTCATCATCTGCCCGGTCACGACCGCGCCCCTCCTTTGCTCGAGACCGTCACTACTCGTTCGTTCACCCCAACCTCTTTCCTCCTCCCCTGCAGATGCAGAATGTCGCCAACACCAAAGCGTCTTGTGGGCCAGCCCCTACTCTACGCCATATCAATATTCGCTAGTCTGGGAGTATTTCTAGTGAGTAGTCTTGACAGAACACATGCTGCTACGCAGCCGCCACATGTAGTCAGAGCTCAATGCTTAACTTCCCGCGCATTCAAGTTCGGTTATGATCAAGGGTAAGCTGCAACGTCGTGCCTGCCTGTCTAGACTACATCGACTGACCTGGGCTTCCGTGCCTGCGTTCAGCGTCATGTCCGGTGTAATCACCGGTCCACACTTCCGAAAGTACTTCAATGACCCAACGGCAATCGAAGTCGGTACCATGGTCGCTGTTCTTGAAATTGGCGCCTTCAGTAAGTGCATGAGAAGCGATATTGTGCCTATTTAGGGCGGAGTTCTGACCGATGGCTTCTATACGACTCGCATGTGCATACAGTCACCTCAGTCGCTGCTGGACAGGTGGGCGACATTATTGGCAGGCGCGGCACCCTCTTCTGCGGTGCCGTCGTCTTCGCCATTGGTGGCGCTATTCAGACCTTCACCTCGGGTTTCTGGGTGATGGTGCTTGGCCGGATAATATCAGGCCTCGGTGTTGGTCTGCTCTCGTGAGTACCCCCCATGGTGATGTGTTCGCCTCCATGAGTCAAATTATATGACAGAACCATCGTCCCGATCTACCAGAGTGAAATCTCCCCACCCGATCACGTACGTATAGGGATGGTAATTGAGAATGGTCAGTAATGGTTATATCTGTGCCCGTAGCGCGGTGCTCTCGCTTGCATGGAATTTACTGGGAATATATTCGGTTATGCGTCTTCGGTGGTATGTGACTGCAGAACAATTGGTTGCATCTTCTGTTCTGACCCCATCCATGTCTAGTGGATCGACTACTTCTGTTCATACCTCGACTCTGATCTCTCATGGCGGATCCCGCTGTTCATCCAAGTTGTCATTGGTGCCATCCTCGGAGCTGGTTCTCTCGTGATGCCAGAGAGCCCACGGTGTGTTCTGTATCCCATCTGCTACGATTAGCGATTGATCTTTGTCTTGCGCTACTAGGTGGCTCATAGATGTAGACCGTGACGAAGAGGGTATGCAGGTCATTGCCGACCTTCATGGTGGTGATCCCAACGACATCGTCGCGAGAGCAGAATTCCAAGAAATCAAGGACAGAGTGATTTTCGAGGTGCGGCATTTGTTCATCCCTCAGGCAGGGTGTCAGTGCTCAAACGAAGAACAGCGTGAATCGGGGGAGGGGCGCACATATGCGAACATGTGGAGGCGGTACAAGCGGCGCGTGTTGCTCGCCATGTCCTCGCAGGCCTTCGCTCAGTTGGTAGGTCATGTTATGTATCTTCATCCTCACTTTCCAGTGACTTAACCGCTTTCCAGAACGGAATCAATGGTAAGCATTTGGGGCCTCGCCGTGTTCTATTTCGCTAACAAAGCATGGGAAATGAATAGTCATCTCGTATTATGCCCGTAAGTAGTAATTCTACACATCGCTAGTATCTAGAAGCTAATTTAGTGATATCTAGCACGAGTATTCGAAGGTAAGCGGCCTTTGCGCTGCGTGATTGGTTCTATACACCAACGTATCATCGCAGAGGCGGGATGGATAGGTCGGGACGCAATACTCATGACCGGTATCAATGCTATCATCTACATCCTGAGCACTCTTCCTCCGTGAGTGATGACTTTGCTTCTCCATGATGCGTATCTGACGACCGTTTGTTTCAGTTGGTACCTCGTGGATCGTTGGGGGCGTCGGTTCATTCTCCTAAGCGGCGCTGTCGTGGTATGCACAGACCCGCCACTCAGGTCGCTTGAATACTGAAAAAGCAACTTCGCAGATGGCCCTGGCATTGGGTCTGACCGGCTGGTGGATGTACATTGATGTGGCCGAAACGCCTCGTGCCGTTGTTGTCTGCGTCATCGTTTTCAATGCCGCCTTTGGGTATAGCTGGGGTCCCATCCCATGGCTCTACCCTCCCGAGGTTCGTGCGGTGACAGTGATGTGTAGTCGTCACTGACAAAGTTGCAACTGATAATGTTGCAGATCATGCCATTGACTGTTCGCGCCAAAGGCGTGTCTCTATCTACTGCTACTAACTGGGCGTTTAACTTCCTTGTTGGGGAGATGACTCCCTATTTGCAGGAACTAATTGAGTGGCGATTGTATCCCATGCACGGCTTCTTCTGTGTCTGCAGTTTTATCCTCGGTTAGTGAATCTGTGGTCTCATCATGCGTTAAATCGTCTGACTATCGTCTATCACAGTATACTTCCGTGCGTGTATTGATCCCGATCTCAGTCTTGCGCTAACAACTGTTTAGTGTATCCTGAAACGAAGGGTGTGCCATTGGAAGAGATGGACGCTGTATTTGGTGAAGGTGCGTCTCCCAGGTATTACTCCAGGCTATCGCCTAACACTTCAAGCAGAGGAGCTGGAGGAGCGTTTGGAAGACGAAGAGTCAGAGCGGGCATCGCTGGTGTCGCGACGATCTAGTCGATCCCGTCGGAGTCACACGAGGGTATCGAGCTCGGCGGGACGCGGCTTGGTGAGTCGCCTGATGAATCGCAATGGGCGCGGAAGCTACGAGCCCATCGGCAATGGCGATGAATAGGAACTCGCGAGGATGAACAGCAGCGCTATCGAGAGCAATCCCGATGCAATGCCTCGGGGTCTCTCCCCCGTCCACTCGGATGGGGAAGACGACCAGTAACCCGGGCGTGCAAGTAGGGCAAAGACAGGATGATTACCAAGTGGTAATTGGTAGTTGGACTGCTCCCTTGATCGCCGTTGTTCATCCTCACCACAATCTAGCAGCAGCGCTACGACATTAGCCACACCTGAGTATAACTCCTGTACTGCCACAGCCCTCCACAAGGATACCCCTCGACGCTGCATTGTATCCACTATTCGTCACATAGTAGCTCTCAGTTGCTCAGAATTATCATCGTGTTCTCTTACTGCGAGCTAGTATATACGCACTCCCGTTGACGCGTACAGGTGACTTCGACGGGCGTCAAGGATGAGTAGATATTTGAATCTGTATGCGGTAGCGCTGTGACATCATGAGCCCTCTGCCTCCTGCTGTCCCGTCGACTTGGGCCCGACTCTCAAGTCGCCCATCTCTCCCTCGAGTCCGGCCTTCTCGTTCATCCCACACACGATGCTTCTACAAAGGCCCCCGTGATAGTGTTCAGAAACACTCTCACCCTGACGAGTACAGCTTTGAGCGACTTCGTCTCCAGCCATCTGTGCTCTCCGCGTTGCGACTTGCGTTCCCTTCAATCAAGCATCCTACGCCCATTCAACACCGATTCCTGGATGCGGTCCTCAAAGGACAGGATGTACTGCTTAAAGATAAAACTGGCACGGGGAAGTGCGTACTCGCGTTCCTGCTGCTTACACGTCAATATTGAACACGAAGTTGCAGGTCGTTCGCCGTGGCATTGGCCCTCCTCAACGAGAGACGTGGGAGCCGATACAGACACGCGATTTCAGGAGAATGGGTGTTGCCCATAACTTCTCTCCTCTTGGTACCACACCGGGACTTGGCTTACCAGTTCTACCATTGGATCGAGCGCATACATCACCACATGCCTCACCCACAACCCCTCCCTTCCATCGCACAGGTTCTTATTCGGGACTCGTCCCTCACCTTGCAAGAGCATGTCGCGCCTATCCAGCAGAGCCCTCCCCAAATCCTCATTGGCACCCCACAAGCGGTGTATGACGTGGTGCAGGCCGACCAACATGCCCTCCCCCTGAAACGGCTTTCTACGGTGGTAGTGGACGAGGCGGACTATCTCATCGAGAGCGTTCCAGCCCTGTCGGACAAGTATGCTATGATGAAAATTGAGCGGCGGATAAACCGGCACCCTGGCCCTACGCGTCTTCTGCTCAATCACATCTATTCGGCCGAGAATATGCGCCGGAAGGATGCCTACCAGAATTATCGTAAGCAGGGTGTCCAGGGCCAGGATCACAGGCGGGATGCCTTTGGAGGCGCGCCCCAGCTCGTAATGATGTCGGCGACTCTGCGCAACCATCTCAAGCGATTCTTGCTCGTTGACAGCGGCTGGTTCACAAAGGACCCGGGGATGCTTGTTAGGATTACCGGCGACGCGTCTGCATACTACTCGCAGGGGCTAAAGAACGCTGCTGCCGAGAATCATGCTGCGTTCTACGTTGGCGGGACAGCACTGCAGCACCACGTTCTGGTCGTGTCCGAAGATGGGGGTGTTGTTAACATCCAGGGTGCAGCCAAGGCGCCCGTGACTCAGTCCGAGGCATTGCAGCATTCCAGTGCTTCATCCGAGGCAGCTGTAGAATTGACTCCATCACTGACGGATCAAGCTCAAGCGTATGACGTCGAGGAGCTTGGTGAGTACTATGCTACCCAGTATTTACGTACGCTTAATCGGCGCGACAGATGAGCCCTCTCCATTTAATCCAGATGTAATGGAGGCAATTGCAGCAGCATTTGCGCTCGACGTCCCGTCGGTGGCGTTGCTCGTGCTGCCGTCCGATGCCCCTGTGCAACGTGCAGTCTATGATCTGCGACTGCTGGGAGTGAACGCTCATCCCTTAGATGTCGTCAAGGATGAGAATGGAAGAACGCATCTGATGCGCCGAGAATTCGACGCCGCCGCCGAAAACCCGACGCTGCTCGTGTCGACGCTGGCATCGACGCGGGGACTGGACCTCCCGGAGCTCTCACATGTGTTCATTCTGGGGATGCTGGACGGGGGCGCGGTGGACTCGTACTTGCACGTCGCCGGTCGGGTCGGGCGGTTCGGACGGGGTGGCAAAGTGATCAGCGTTGTGGCGGCTCGCCACGACGTGGTGGAGGCCAACGGAAAGAAGAGGACGAGAGACGAGCCGCGGTTGATGGGCATCATGTTGAAGAAGATGGGCATCACGCCAGTCCAGTTTGGACATTTCAACTAGTGTCAGTCTGGGGCGGCAGTACCAATACATCGTTTTACAGCAGCGCGCGTCGCCAGTATGCATAATAATCATTCTAGCTCGATCAGGAGAAGCTCTAAGGCACACGTGCACCGTCCATCTATGTCCATCCATGTCCCGCAGCAGTTGTCGACTTACGCTCGCGCACGGGGGAAGGGGCATGTCCATCCATGTCCCGTAGCAGTTGTCGACTTGCGCTCGCGCACGGGGGAAGGGGGGGAGAGGTGAGCTGGGGAGCAATGTCGCGAGGGATGGTACTGGTATTCCGTATGACGTTGTGGGGCATTAGCGTGGACGGTCATGGCAGATTATGTAGGAGATCTGTACCGGATCTGATATGATGATGGTGCGAGAAGCGAGTCGGACTGAGAAGGGCTGAGAGTCAGAGAGACTCGGCTCACGCGGGGAACATATGGGGTTCGGTGCGCGTTGTCTGAGTACTTATAGCGAGATGGATGGTAGCATAGGATGAAGAGACAGCTTTCAGCCTTTCAGCCTCCCTTGGACTTCTCGAAAACTACCGAGTGTGCCATCGCGAGCTGGTGTATAGTTTGCGACTTGCCTGAGGAGGCCTAGTGCAAGGGGTGTCTGTGCACGTGCAAGTGGCTATAGGCGCGTTATTCGCTATCTCGCACTGTCCTCCACGCGCGGAGACAGAGGCCGATCGCAAGTCGGGAGGCTGCCCTAGCTAGGCTGCCACTGGCCAGTGTCCGGTGCATCATACTACGTATCCCTTCTATTTATCCCATCTCTAGTCCCTTCCTTCCCTCCCTTCCTTGCCCCCGTCTCTCTCTATCCTACAGGCCCTCCATGCCTGTCCCCCACCCCCATTCCCCTCTCGCCTTTCTTTCGTCCCTCGCCTTCGTTCTCCTTCTCGTTCTACCCGTTTTCTCCCAGTCGTCCACCTCTTCTCCCATCACCACACCTTCACCCTCCCTCTCTCTGACGACTAGCTCTACGACTGTAACGACTACCAGCCTTTCCGGTGACCGCCGCTTCACCATCACCACCGTCGTCCCTACCGTCTTCAATGTCACCGTAACGCCCACTCAGACCCCCTCCCAAACATCCACTCAGCCAGCTTCAGCAACAACCTCCGCCCCGCCAGACTACAAGAAGCTCGATACTCACCTTGACCCTGCGTTCGGCGTGCTAGGGGCCGTCCTCATCCTCACCGGTCTCCCGAGTGCTTTCCTTGGCCACAAAAACCGTTGGACGTCATTCTTCCTCATCGGCTTCTACACCCTCTCTCTCGTATGTTTCGTCCTCATCCTCCGCTTCGGTGTCATACAGGCCATCAATCCCCCCAGTGCGACTCTCCGCGGCCTCTTCGTGCTCTCTTCGGGCGTCGCGGGTATTGCGGGTGGCGGAATCGCCATCTTCTTCTGGAAGGCAGCCAAGTATTTCATCGGCGCGTGGGGAGGCTTCGCTCTCGCCTTATGGATTCAGTGCTTCCGGGACGGCGGTCTCATTGGGCCGCTTGGATACCGTTGGATCATGTACATCGGTACGCAAAGCCATCCTTCTGGCACCTGTCAATTCGGCTAACCGTACGGCTCTATTTGACGTCCACGTTCACCCAGCCGTAGCGGTGCTAGGCTTCGTATTGTGCACAATCCCGAAGCTTCACTACTACATCCTTCTTACGTCGACGGCGTTTGTCGGCGCAACGGCGTTCATGCTCGGTGTCGATTGCTTCACGACAGCCGGGCTTAAGGAGGTGCGTGCTCTTCATTTGCCAAGCTCACGGTGATGTGCTGTCATCTAACCGTTCGATTATACATAGTTCTATGTATGGAACATCGGCTTTCAGTCCATCTTCACCAAGTACCTTGAGCATGGCATCCGGTTCCCAGTCACCCAGATCATGCAAATTGAGCTGGGTATGATGGGTGCTGTCACGATTATGGGCATAGCCGTTCAGTTCCAGATACTCAAGATCCTCATGCGCAAGATGAAGGAAATCGAGGAGGAGCGGAAGCGCCAGGACCAAGCCGCTGAAGCCCGTGCTGCAGAGCGTTTCCGGTCTCTCGATGCGGAGAAGGACGATTGGGAACGCATGCACCCTTCACTCTCCAAGCATGGTCGCGCGGACAGCGGCCTGTCGGGCACTCCCTTGCTTAACAAAGAGGGTTTCCAGGCTGTCGACTCTGATTCCCCGATGGGCACGCCTCGGCCTCGTTACCAGTCTGGTTTGTCCGAGTTCATGGCGGCGCCTATGCCCACAGACGAGGCCAGCCGCGCGGCGAGCAAACAGCTTCAGAACCCTGGCGTCCTTCCCGTCCTTGATCTTGGCGATGACATCGAGAAGAACGTTCCCGACACCTTCATCTCCAAGAATTCCGACTCAAGCACGTCGCGCGCCTCCAAAACGCCCGCGATGGGGGAGATGCAGGACCTCAAGAAGCGTGAGGAGCTGCTGTCGGAAATTCAGACGATTCGCCGGTCGATAGACCTGCTGAAGGGAGACTCACCTGTTCCTGCCCCTTCGAGCTCAACGGGATCGCGACGCCAGTCTACGACTTCCCGGCCCCTCAGTCAAGACCTCTCTGCCTACCTCACTAGTGCTCCTGCTGCGCACCTTCGCCCTCCCCGAGAGCGTGATCCTCGTGCTCGGGTACAGTCCATGGAACTCTCAACCCTGTCCCGTTCTCCCGACATCGGCACTCCCATTGGTCGCCCAACAAGTGCTCCTCTGCGCGATGATGACTGGAACCTTTACCTGCAAGGACGAGTGCTCCTCTGCGCGATGACGACTGGAACCTTTACCTGCAAGAACGGAAGATCTTCCGAACGGAAGCTCTTCCAGCCACCCTCCGGAGTTACTGCGCCCATTCCAACCACCCCTGTTAACCCCCCGAGAGTCCCAATCTCGCCGGCCGTCGTTGAAGCGCTGAAGGACCGGCAACGGCGCGAGAGCGCGCTGAGTGGTCAACAGCCGGAGGGCTCGATCAAGGGATCCTCAGTAGACGAGGACATCCCGCTTGCGCTACGTCCCCAGCACAAGAAGTCTCACTCCCAAGGCGGGCACATTCCGGTCACCATTCTTCCTCCGAAGAAGGCGATCGCGCAACCGACCCCCAAGTCTGCAGAGTCGTCTCGTGTGAAGACGTTCGAGGAACTGGTCGAGCGTCACCGCGAGAAACTACACGAACTCCAGGCACCCCTCACGCAGGCTGAAAGGGAGCAAGCCGACATCTCCGAGGCACGCAACCGTTGGGAGCGCGCCAAGAATGCGGAGAAGCAGGCTGTGGTGAAGCGGCAAGCGGAAAAGGAGCAGGCCGTGAAGGAGCGCGTGCGGAAGTCTGGAGAGCTGCCAGCCATGGGACGGCGAACCGCGTCGGGCAGCGGCGGAGAGTCTGCCAATGCCAAACCGGGACACCGTCGGTCGCTGAGTGCCGACCTGCTGGCGAACATGCCTGGGGTGCAAGCTTCGTCAAGGCGCATGTCGACGATGAAGGTCGAGGATTGGCAGCGGCAGCAAGAGGAGGAGGGGCAGCTACCGCGTCCCTCCCATGGGCGGCAAGGTTCCTCTTCGATGGCACGGCGACAGTCGGAGGTTCCGTTCCCCGAGTCCCCTCGGGAAAGAAGGCGGATGCCTGGTCTCCCGCGTGGTCCTATCAGCTGAGGGTGCGTAGCGAGCTGAAGGTAAAGTCTTGTGTTGGTACACAGATGGGTGAAATCTGGACAGGCCTGAAGTAATGTGTACGACCACCCTCCACCGATGACATCTATGCCGGACTGTGTACGTTCGCGCTCGTTCTGTTATATTTGAGTAGTTATTAGCATCACCGGTGCACATCATGTTCCTGACCACCCTCAGTAGTTACCCCTCTCGCGCATATTTGGACATTCATTTCGGACTCGGACTAGCGTACATTTTCATGCGGTTACGGTAATACAACACATTCTGAACACTCCCCGTCAGGATTCACTGCAGACAGAAAGGCAGAGGGGTATGTATGGTGGAGATGGAACAATATCTGCGGCGCCTTGTTTGCACTTTTCTTGAAACGGAAGGCGCGTGGCTTGTGGAGATAGACTATCGAGCCAAGAGTGCTGGTTGGAGCTGGATGCGGAGAGTAGTAGACGGTACTCAGGCTGAGTACGGTACTGATGTCGACCAAGTACACAGATCGTTGTATTCGATCGTTTGCCCTCGATCATTTCCTCTCTGAGCCAGTTTGGGGTGCGAACGGTGGGAATATGGGGGTAAGCGGATACCTACCTCCACGCTAACTCTGCGGCACTTGCGCAAACACTCCTTTCACGTCTGGGCCCGCTCTTTTTCCGACCGTCTCCGAGCTCAAGCACTGGCATATTTCAGGTCTAGGGCCACTCCAGAACCGCTCGTTCACACTCCTCTGACAGTACTTACATCCGCCTCCTCAGTATTTAATCTGTCCCCGCGTCTCACACTCTTTTTTCAATCCTCTGCACACGGAATCAACATGTCTATTCCTCGTTCCCGCTCGGTACCGCACATATCTTTTCGATCTACAGCACTGTCTTCGTTCACATCGTCCGAGGCCTCCGACCGCTATGCACGCCCACACTTGCCTCGTCAGCGCAGTGCCATGGTAATCTCGGCCAGCTCCCGCCCTCTCGTGCCCGTCTACACACCCCGCGTTGAGAGGGAGGACCCATTTAGCCTCTCCGGCTTCTTCCCCACCAATATTGCCGCGCTCGAACACCCTGCGGCCGACCAAGAGTGGGACTGGCTGCACCACGCTGACGACTCGGATGCCGAAGATGACGCGCAGTATCGCTCTGGCTGCGTGTCCCCCATCTCGGAGAGCGACGACGAGTGGGATATCCCTACCCCATGCTCGCCAGAAATGGAGGATGCGCTCACTGGGGATGCTATCAAGCGTGAAGACAAGCTAGGCATATTGACTTTGAGTGGTATGTTGTGCTTCCGTTCTTCGTGATGTTCGAATGTCCAGTGCTCACATTGGGCGGCCCCTTCGTGCTTCTTGCTCTAGACACGTTGTTCCTGCCGCCGCGCGGCGACGAACTTTATGTCGATGACCGGCTGTTATCGCCCTACAGCCAGGCAGGTGATCCGTTGGACGCTGATGCTGTCTACGACGTTCTTCGAGCGCTGCGTACGGCACACAGTCTTCCGGATAGATCAGCTGTCAAGGATGAGCCCGCGGCCCTGCGCGAGCTCTTTTCTCCAGAGAAGGAGGTGGAAGATAAGGTGAACGTCGAGGCAGGGTGGGGAGCGCTTGTATCGTGGGGTGTGAGTAGTGTTGTGGACTATTTCTCGCCCGTATGACGTCTTTACCTCTTGGGCTGTATCTTTATAGGTCTTTCTGGGTGTGCATGGTATATTTACCTCTTGGGCTGTATCGTTATAGGTTCTCTGGGTGTGCATGGTATATTTATCGAAGATGTGTAGCCGTCTGGTCTTTGTTATCGAAGATGTGTAGCCGTCTGGTCTTTGTATTCTTGACGACAATCACGGGGGAGGATGCTTGCTATACATTTAGGAAGGAGACACGACATATATATGCCGAGTTGCCGAGGGACCCCGAAACCGCGAATTCTGTGAGGAAGTTCACGGGGTCGTAAACGGGCCCTTTATAACCGACGCGCGTGGGTAAAATTCACGTTTCTTCCCACTCCCACAGTGAGCCGTTTCCCACAGCCGTCTGAGAGCCCAAGTTGAGGCCCACCATGCGCACTATAATGCCATACGCCTCTAGTCCCCTCGCCCTCCAAATGTCGCCTACACAAACGACCGAGACAGAGCACCTCCCGACCTCTCTCAACCCCCAGGAGCTTTCCCGCTCCGCATCCCCCCAGCAGTCCAATCTCTCCCTGCTCGCAAGTCTATCCATCTATCATATTTAGCCCGTCCCTGACCTTCCTTCAGGTATCAAACGGTCATGCTGCCCTCCGCTCCCCGCCTCCAGGCGTAGGACAACCCACCTTGCCCCCTATTAATGCTCCACCGGCGCCCTCAGAACCCTCGGTTTCCATCCAGTCTATCCTCTCAGCCGCACCCCCTTCCGCGGGCCCGTCTAACGGTCAACTGCCCCCATGGGTCAATACGAACGCGTCTTCACGCGATAGTCACAATGCACTTTCTGGCCCATCGTCGGGGCCGGGTCTTCCGCAGGTCAGTGCCGTGGAATCGCGTCCGTTACCCCACTCACTTCGCGCCGCACTAGCGCACGTCTACAAAGCGTAAGCTCGAGCCTCCAGACGCATCGGATCCCCACAATAAGATTCGACGCGTCGTACGTGAACACATCACTCAGGATCCTGCGCGCGTCATGCCTATGACTACCGTCATATGTTTGCACGCTGCGGTTGCACAAAAGTCTTATGGAAGCGAGAAGCGCTTCCTATGTCCTCCCCCCGTCGTGCACATAGAGGGTCCCGTTTGGCAGATGAAGCAGCAACACCTGTCCATGGCTGTTGTGAACGAGGGAGGCGAGCGCACCTGCGAGCTGAAAGCACCTATGGATCACAATCTGACCGCGAGCTTCAAGTTTTTGCACGTGACCGGTTCAGCGAAGAGCAAAAGCTTTCAGCTCTCGCTCGATATCGCAGAGCCATCACCTACTGCACCTGACGGCAGCGAGGCAACGGGCAATGAGCGGGTTTGGGCCTCATTCGACTCCGCGCCTGTGACCATCATCTCGAAGCCTTCGAAGAAGACCGCAAAGACGCGCAACATCTCATCATGTATCCTCGCGGGGGGACCAGTATCGCTCTTCAACCGAATCAACTCTCAGACTGTACGGACCAAATATATGACCATTGAACACAACCAATTGTGTGCGAGCAACATTGCGTGGTCCGCGTTCGCAGTGAACGTCGTGCGTCCTCAGGGCAGCGAGAACCCGCTCGGTGCGTCTCGCTTTTCCCGAACATTGAGCTGCAGCTTGACGGATTGTGCAGGGGGTCCCCAGCCGGTGACTTACGGCAGCGAGATCGTCCTCGCTGATACCGTGACTGGCGTTCAGACAGCGCCGCTCATCATTCGAAAAGTTGACAAAGGCCGTATCGTAGCCGATGACGGTGGCCCTGTCAGTCAAATGCAGAAGATCGCTCTCCAGCGCGTCAACTCCGACGGGACGCGACATTACCTCTCTGCAGCGGGTCCCATCCCCGGGACGCCTGGTGTAACTGTTCCTCCCGCTCCCGGCCTGTCTAACCAGGCTGGTACCCACCCGTTATTATTCCAAAGCCCACGTATACGGGAGGAAGTGAAGGATGGCGTTAGGCTTATAGCGGATGAAGTGGATGATTATTTGTGTTGGACTATTGTCGGGATCTGTAAGTCTCACGGTATCTATGAGATGGACGGTATCCCTTACCAATATTGGACAGCGAAATTCCAGTACACCTTCTTTGATGCGTTCGGGTTGAATAATAGCGTCCCCGAATTGCCCATCACGCCCTTCCCCACGCTCTTCAACACGCCCGTCTATCGTTCCCAGACCAATACGTTGGAGATGATGGCGGCAAATTTCTTCTACACGGATCCGAAGTCAAAGGGCCAGGTGCCTCTCGATGTGTATATCGGCAACATCGGCCCGCTGAGACTACGCATCTACAACCACTCTCCTCTCGCAATGGACGGACGGTTCGATCCATCGATGCCCTTCATCCCTTTCCCGCCTGTACCGAACCAGGCAGACGTCCCGGTTGTCGCCTCTAACATCCCGCCGCGGCAAGAGAAGTATGCCGATGTTATGTTGAGCCTGCCTCCGCGCCACATGCACATGATGATTGTCGTGGAAATGCCCCCGATCGCGGACATTCTCAAAGCCTTGCGCGAGGATGCGTTGCCGCCTAACCCTACCGGAGAGAAGCAGGATCCGGACAGTCGAGGGAGCAATATCTTACGTGACATCGCAGGTCGCAGTCTCCCGCTCTTGTTCATCCGCTCGTTTGACGGGGTTGGGTATCACTCGGGACGTGTAATCGCTGCGGACAACGTCCTCCATCAGATGGACCTCTCCGATCCGGTGCGCACAAATGGGGAAGGGGGCGAGTGGCTTGCAGCCGCTCAGGCTGCGGCAAGGCTGTCAGACGACACTAGCCTGCATGGGTGGAATTTGAAAGTGCTGTAGGGCTGGACACCGCGGCTGAAGCGGTCATGGGCTGTCCCGATCACGATATACAAGACGTACTGTACAGTATAGTGTTGGGTTCTCGTTTCGTCGTGCTTTGATCTTTGCTTGCTTGTTTTTTGTGAAGAGTTGCTTTCTATTGTTTGAATATGATGTCCATGTACGACGGACATGAGGTTATATATCTATTCCCGCCACCTCTGACTATGCAAGGTCTATGTGGTACTATGGGCCATGAACGTGTAAGTCGGGACTCTCGGGTTCGGGCGGGCTCTGCAAGTTCTAGGGATAAACTGGGGTCCTTATAGTATAGGGCGATGATTAAGCAACTCGGGCGGGCTCTTCAAGTTCTAGGGATGAACCGGGGTCCTTATGGTATAGGGCGATGATTAAGCAAGTGTTGATCGAGGCTCGTGAGACTCACAATACCTATGGGCGGCGGGAGGCGATTGGGACTCTGGAGAGATGGTAATAGGTATTATGACAGTAGCATCATTTGAAACTTACACCATTGCCCGAATGCGGGCATTATGGCTCCAAAAGGCAATCGTGGCCAGTTCGTGGCCAATGGTAATTGGGGATCTCAAAGGGGGAAACGCTCGCGCATACTTCGGTTCCCAGCACGTTGTCCATCTCCCACAAGTCGATAAAGTTCGCAGGATGGCGCTGCCGACACCCTTCAAAGTCCCAGAACCTGGGGCGAGGTCTGGCGGCCAGCTGTTCCCATCCCAGGCTGGTGCACCACGACTCAGGCTCTCTCGCGCTGGCATGCTCGCGCATTCTAGCTCCCCTCGGTCCAGAGACAACTCACACGGTCGCTACTCCCGTGCCGGCTCTGATTCCTTCAGCGACGAGTTTTATCATGCACCACGGCGCGGCTCCCGCTGGGCGGTCCTTTCCGCATATCCCACATCCATCTACAAGGCAAGCGTGACACGCTTTGGGCGGAGAAGAGGACCTGCACTGCTATGCTTTTGCTCTCTCGTGCTGCTGCTCACGACCTATGCGTTACATCAGAGATTCGTGTCTACGGAGAAACACTGGCCGGTGCCATTCCGGCGCCCGCCGACGGTTGTCTTCGAGCGGGAAGACTTGCGGAAGATCTGGGAGTGGGAAGTACGGGCGGGACACTATCCCAGCACTCGTCCGAGTGAGTATGAGCCCATTGTTCCGTGGTGCACGGCCTGCTGCAACATGTGCGCTCAACGGAATGTCCGCATCTCCAGTTCCAGCCGAGATCGGGCTCACGTCCCCACCAAGAAACCCTGCCATTCCGCCCAACCCATACCTCACATCGCCAAGTGCACCGGGTAGGACCGTCGTACAGCATACAGTCGGCACAGGTGCGCAGCGTATATATCCAGACGTGCGGACTAGGGCACAAGACTTCGGACATCCTCCGAGGCCAATACCGGGCAGCATTGCGGACCTAGACAGAATCTATGAACAGTGCAGCTTTGAAACAGGCAAGGTATGTCCCTGTGCATTCCTCTTCGGGTGTGGTACTTCACCTCACCTTTCACCTCCCAGTACGTTCGCGACTGTCACGAATTCCTTCGGATGGGCGCTGGCCTCGACGACGCCGTCCGCCTACGGAGGGAGAACGTAGAAGATTTACGATACGTGTACGTTATAGATGGAGAAGGAGACCATATCGTCCCTCGTTCACCACCTGCGAACTCTACTATCCAGCTCAGGACCACGGACAATTGGTCACGTGATTTATCGTTACCTCCTCCCCCTCCCTATCCCTCTGGCAACCGCGGTGCGCGGGCATGCCGCGAGGACGATCCCCGTATATTTCACATGTTCTGGGCTGGCACCTTCACAGACAAGCCTTACATGGCGTTGATGGGCTTCCTTTTCACGCAGAACCTTGGACTTCACATGGACACTCCTGATCCTGCCTACTGCCGTCCTCAGTTGTGGCTATGGATCAGTCGCGACCCCGGAAATGCCATGCCCAGCCCTACCGCACAGGATGACATGAATGAGGAGCTTCGAAGAAATCCGTGGTCATCGCCATTCTTGCACCCGCGGTTCAAAGATGTCATTCAGTTCCGACTATGGAATACCACAGAACAGCTTGACAGCGTCCCAGAGTTGAAGGACGACTGGCGCCGCCTCGGCAAAAGCTTCCTCCGAAGCGAGAACAAGAAGCCCAAGGAGGAAGATGCAAACAAGCAGGTTGGTTCGTCGGTTTCCTTGGATGGGAAGACCAAGGAGACGCACGCGACCTATAACAAGGTTCCCGTCATACTTTCCGATCTCGTACGCTTTGTGCTCTGTCATCGATTTGGCGGCGTGTATCTCGATGTCGACATGCTCTTCCTGCGCGATTGGGAGGAGCTCTGGGGGTGGAGTGGCTCCTTTTCATATCGATGGTCCCACGAAGATCGGTATAATACCGCTGTGCTCCGCCTGCGGCGCGGTTCCGCCCTGGGGACCTTCTTGATCCGCTCTGCGCTTGCAAATGGGCTGGACTTCCACCCCTCCACCATCTCCCACTACCTCAAGGACTCGCACATGTCGGAGCTGCTGTACCGGGTACCGGATGCCTTGTTCGACCCAAGCTGGCAGGCATGCGACTCCATCTCACATTGGTGGGGTTACGAACACATCCGTCGTGACCGTCCGCCACAGCCGTTCTTCACAGAGTACGCCTGTGCGAGCTAGCATGAAGATGTTTACTGACTTGCACCATCTCAGCTTTGACCAGTTCTTCAACACCCCTGACGTTATGAGTGCATCGCCGAGTGTGGTCGGCTTCGACGGGTTCTTTCGCGGCGCGTTTCTCTACCACTACCATAACGAATGGTGTGTTTGCCGGTTCCTGTGTTGAGATTGTGTATACTCATGCTAGCAGGTGGAAACCGTTCGACCGGGCGCGGTACTGGCCCGACCTGGGACCAAGGTTCGCGGATGCCGAGCGCATGGGACGCGAAGCTGCTGCGAACGAAAGCGTCATGTACGTATCCGGCTTGGTGCCCAATGACAAACGAGATCTGGACTGGGCGACTGTGCTGAAACGTACCTTCGAGGCATATCTTCGCGGCGAGAGGCCGAACATGTACGGAGAGTGGATTCGGTGGTGAGCTCAGTGCACACCAAAAGCGTCAGGCCATCGCATGGCTAGCGCTATAACTTACATTTCGCTTTAATGCATGTGTAGAAATGCCCTAGACGACTGTTACGATGGCCATTGAATATTAGCTTTGCAGGAATTCTTGCTACATGTATTGTTGTCGTATTTCAGCAAGTCACAAAGAGTACACTTTCGAAGTATACTTCTACAATGTCGATTGGTGCTGCTGCAAGGAATCTTTCGAGACATACGTAATTGCTTGCTTCATGCTTGCTTTGCTATTCTAGCCTGTGCAGCATCTACAGTGGACTTCAAGAGTGCGATAACCTGTTCCGGGTTTGGTGCGTTGAAGATCGCAGTGCCAGCCACAATAACATTGCTTCCTGCAGTGAAAGCGGAGCGTTTTAGCAATCATCGTATCGGCGTAGCAGCGTCGCAGGCTAACCTGCGTCTGCGCAGAGGTCGATCGTCTGCGGACCGACACCGCCATCGACCTCAATATCCTTGTCAGGGAAACGGGCCCGCAGCTCCGCGACCTTGCGCACGCAGCGATCGAGGAACTTTTGTCCGCCGCGGCCAGGATAGACGGTCATGACGAGGATCATGTCTGCGGCTTGAGCGATCTCATCTGTTACCGCAGTTGATGGCGTGTCTGGAGAGATCGCTACGCCAGCTTTCATCTTCCGCTCGTGAATGTGGTCGATAATTGAGAGCGGGTCGGCTGGTGTAGGTACCAGTGTGAGCACATCGTGGGCGGTTTGCGATTCTCAACGACCCTACTTGTTGCTTCGAGATGGAAACAGTATAACGAGCCTCCGGCTTCGGCAATGTCGTCAACCCACTGCGCAAAGACGATCACAGTTCAGGGATGAAGCCACAAGTCATGACAATTGATTGATACCTTTTCAGGCTGGGCGACCATCATATGGCAGTCCATGAAGATGCCGGGTACGCCTTTGGACACGCAGGAGAGAACGGGGGCGCCTACACATTCGTACATGCCATCAGACTCAACCAAGCTTGGCGGCCGCATCGCTCAGGCAGACAAGAGATGCTCCACAGACTAAAACGTACCCATGGTGATGTTGGGAACGAAATGACTGGGATTGGAGAGAATCAGCCTCAGCATCCGGGTGTGCGCACGTAGAGAGCGTGTACCCATCCATCACATCTAAAGGAATGAAAGAGGACAGGTTAGCACGCAAAACGTCGCCACCTACTGCGCGACAGCCGAGGAAGCCAATGGCTCACCCATGTGCAGCCACTCTGCACCGCCCTTGATCATGCGTTTGCATTCTGCGGTGAGCTGGCCAAAGTCTGAGGCGAGGACGGAAGGAGAGATAATGGCGCGAGGCATTGTCGTGAGCTGTGCAGGAGAAGGTTAATCCGAGGGAGACGAGCACTGGATGAACAATATGCAGCTTCCATCTGTGATCGCGATTGCTCCCATTATGGAAATACTTGCACGACCCCGCGTCACATGACTGACAGAAGTGGGGCTCTTTGGCAATGACATGATCTGTTTGCGGGGATCTTGGCCAAGACTCGGCAGCTCGCAGCAGGCGTATATATACCCCCACTCAGTATCATGGTCATCCCTAAACTATCCCTCCTGACCTCCACTCTCCCCTACTATTACTAGTAGTCTCTTACAGACATCATCATGTACCACAACTTGAAGTCTATCATCTCTGTCTTCTACTTCTTCGCTGCCTTCATGATCGCCGCGAACGCATCTGTCGTCCAGAATGAGAAGCGGCAAAGTGAGTCATCACAGCTGTCCCATTCTACCATGTACTCAAATATTCGCAGTTGACAGCGTGTTCAATTCATTGACCTCTGGGGCTGGTTCCATTATTGGGGAAGGCACTTCCGCAGGTATGTCAGCCTGCATCATGCCTAGATAAAGATACTCATGCTTGTTCACAGCGGGCTCCATCTTCTCAGAGGCAACGGATGCTGCCGGCGACATCGCGACTGTCGTGACATGTCAGTTGAAAAACACAGACTAACCAATGCCGACACCTACTGACTGGTTGCATGTATCGTAGCTGTCGGCGGGCAAGCAATCACCGTTATTACCTCTGTTGGAGGGGAAGCCATCACCCTCGGCGGAGATCATGTCACCTCCTTTGCGGGATCCGTGTACTCGGTCGCGACTGACAACGCTGCAAGCCTGGCGACTCAGGCTAGCCCCACGCCGTTAGTTTGCCCGCCTTCTCCCTACCACCTCCTTCACTCACCAGATACATCTTAGAACTGAGTCTGGCAATGCTGCCGTTAGTATGCATCCCATTTCGATTTCCGCTCCGCTGCTCGGATGTCTTCTAACTGTTCTCGCGAGTATGTTGATGGGTGCTTGGGTTGCGCTTTAATTCGTTGCACAGAAGAGCTCAATACATACTAACTCACCGAACGTACTAAAACACCTAAACATTTGCCACCCCGTCACGTTGTTGGTATCACAATCATTCGTCATCTGATGGACTTTTAGTACTTAATGGTTGTATAGTTCTATCACGCAGTAATTGTCTTTCTCAGAAATTGTATACCTTACGAATACGAATACGATACCCCGAACGAACATTCTCGAGCTCCGCCAAAAGGGAGGAAAGTTTATTGCAAGGTACACAAAAGTGAAAGTACTCTACTCCTCGTTGGTGACGGACATATCCTTGTTCGACTGTACCATATGTAAGAGTTAATTGTAGTCGTTGAGCACACATGAACGAACCTTGGGGTTGAAGAAGAGAGTGTTATTGCCCCAAGGGAAGGGTCCCGAGGCTGTGAAAGCCATGAATTCTCGACGTCAGGACGAACTTCAGACACATACCACGCCTGTTCAAGTACTCGTACGCGGGGGGCTCAGGAAGCTGTCCGCCATTCTGCTCCTTGATGTGGTGCTGGTGGGCTTCGTGCTCAGCCTCGACATTGCGGACCCAGAGGGTGCAAGCAGCAACTGAAACGATGTGAGAAGGGAGGGGGGAAACATCATGTGGATTACAACTGACTGGCAGGAAGGCAGACGAAGTAGCTGTTCTCTCTTCTCAGCCTCTCACGGTCTAGATGGGGATGACATATAAGACACACCTTATCTTGCGCCACAGCTCAGCCGTCTCTTTGATATGAGGAAAGGTGTTATGGCCTGCTCGTGACGTCCTAAGGAATTAAGTTCACATACCACCGGCGTGAGCGACTAAAGCATCTTGCTGCTCGCGATAGGACTGCTTGCCAGCGGCGGCAGCAAAGCCACGGGCACGGGGAACTGCACGCAGTGCAGCACGACGGGCAACGAAAGACATGGCGGGGGTGGTGATGGATGGGATGAAAGCGAAGAGAACACTGAGTCGCGACTTTTGGCAGTGTCCAGGCGAGGCAAGACTCGGGACGAGGCGCACCTGATTATGTAATCTATATGAACTGGGCTATTTTGTGGTAAACGACAGCGCCGGTAAAACCAGCGCTTGTGTGCGTCCGCTGACGCGTCCCAAAGTCTACGAGACGCGTATGCTGGGAGAAGGCACACGCACACTGTTCTTTCTGTCCGCTACCATGGGTACTCCTTCTCAATCCTCCGCTGCTGGCGTGCTCGCTCTCCTTTCCGACCCCGAGCCGCTGCTCAAACAGTACGCGCTCAAGGCTCTCAACCAACTGGTACCTCAGTTTTGGGCTGAGATTTCGGAACACATTGCTTCCATGTATGTCGTCATTCATTGGACGCATACAGCTCACTGACGCGTCAACTCATTACAGCGAGTCTTTGTACGAGGGCGAAGGTCTTCCTAAGGAGGCTCATGATTCCGCTGCCCTTCTCGCGAGCAAAGTTTACTACTACCTGGGCGAGTACGACGAGGCACTTTCCTTTGCGCTCGGTGCGGGGAGCGCGTTTGAACATGACAGTCGCACTCCTGGCACTGAGGAATATGTTGAGACTGTAGTTTGTAAGTATGTGGCGTTATGTGTGTTGCGCCAGTGCACTTATCGCCATGCAGCCAAGGCCATTGATCGCTATATTCAGAGTCGAGTTGCAGATCAAACGCAGGGGAAGATTGACCCTAGATTACAAGGCATCATTGAAGGCATATTCAGGAGATGCATAGCGGATGGAGAGTACCGACAGGTGCGCATTACGTTCAAGCTTCCTTACCCGTAATACTGAGTTCTTGTTAAGGCTATTGGTATTGCGCTGGAAGCAAGACGTCTGGACATCATCAAGTCAATATATGAGCAAACACGCGATACCACTCTGCTATCATACGCAATGGAGGCTGTCTTGGACACTGCGTTTCCCCTCGCGTATCGTGACCAAGTCCTCACATTCCTCTTCCCATTATTCCCTGCACCCTCTGGAGACGCAAAATCCGCCCATGTATATGCTCTCACCCGCATTCTCGTTACACTCAACTCTCCTGAGATGACGGTTCACTTCCTGAATTCGCTTATCCCCAGTCAGAAGCTTCTCGCCTACCAATTCGCATTCGACCTCGTGGAGGGTGGTGGTCAAGACTTCCTCGAGGCAATCAGGAAAGACTTACCTGAAGGCGCCTCTGTAAGTAAGCAGTGGGTTTCTGCACTTCTCGGTTATTGATAACCTATTCCCAGGAGCTGAAGCCCATCTACGAACAATTGCGGAAGATTCTTCGCGGGCAGGAGTCGATTAAGTTGTACCTTGAGTTCCTCAAGCGCAACAACAAGGTCGACATGCTGATCCTCAAGAACACGAAAGAAGCGTTGGAACCACGCTCGTCTATCTACCATACTGCTCTCACACTTCAGAACGCGTTCATGCATGCTGGTACCACCTCCGACGTCTTCCTGCGGGAGAATCTGGAATGGTTGGCACTTGCGAATAACTGGTCCAAATTTTCTGCTGCTGCCGCCATCGGGGTCATCCACAAGGGTCACTTCGAAGAAAGCATGAATATCCTTGGACCATACCTGCCCACGCAGGGTGCAGAACCCACCACTGGTAGTGCCGCGTACTCAGAAGGTGGTGCCTTGTATGCGCTCGGCCTTGTGAACGCGGGATGCGGAAGCGGTCAAGAGGTCGAGAACTTCCTCCGCAACCCCTTGCGGTACTCTGTTAGCGAAGTAGTGCAGCACGGAGCGGCGCTGGGTCTTGGGGTCGCAGGCATGGGAGGCAAGAGTGCCGAGGCGTATGACGACTTGAAGCAAACTCTCTTTTCTGACTCTGCTGTGGCTGGTGAGGCCGCTGGTTATGCTATAGGCTTGATCATGCTCGGCACCGCGGACGGCACGAGTGCGGAGGAGATGCTAGCCTATGCAAGGGAAACCCAGCACGAAAAGATCATCCGTGGTCTGGCGATTGGTCTTGCGCTCATCTTCTATGGTCGTCAAGAGGAGGCGGATGACATGGTCAAGCTTCTTATGGCAGAGAAGGTACTTCGTTCATTACCTGAATTACTCTGTGATACTCACTCATTGGCTAACAGGACCCAATCTTGCGCTACGGTGGTGTCTACACACTTGCCCTCGCATACGCAGGCACTTCCAACAATGGTGCCATTCGTCAACTCCTGCACGTCGCTGTCTCCGATACTTCAGATGACGTTCGTCGGGCTGCTGTGACAAGTCTGGCGTTCTTGCTCTTCAAGAATCCCGCGCAAGTACCCCGGATTGTTCAACTCTTGTCCGAGAGCTACAACCCTCATGTGCGATGTGGTGCCACCCTGGCGCTCGGAATTGCTTGCGCTGGAACTGGCCTACAAGTATGTTGTGTGGGACACTCCTGTGGTACTTGTTAACCGAATTTGCATTCAGGACGCTGTCGATATCCTTGAACCCATGACCCGGGACAGCGTTGACTTTGTTCGTCAAGGAGCTCTCATAGCCCTCGGGATGATCCTCGTAGCGCAATCCGAGGCGTCTTCGCCATCGCTCGCAACTACTCGTGCACTATATGCAAAGATTGTCTCAGACAAGCATGACGACCCTATGGCGCGCTTCGGTGCCGCTCTTGGTCAAGGACTCATCGACGCAGGCGGGCGTAACGTAACAATCAGTCTTCAAAGCCGCGCGGGTAGCCGGAACACTAGTGCTATCGTCGGAATGGTGCTATTTTGCCAGTTTTGGTATTGGTATCCTCTTGCACACTGCGCTTGCCTTGCGTTTGAGCCTACTGGCATCATCGGCTTGGACGAGAACCTCAAGGTGAGCTTCTTATAACATGTGGGTCATAAACGTAGCTAACAATGGAAACAGGCGCCGAAGTTTGACTTCATCTCGAATGCTAAACCCAGTCTGTTTGCTTATCCTGCACCCACGAAGCCGCCAAAGAAGGAGACCGTTGCTAAGGTTGCCACTGCAGTCCTTTCGACCACCGCAAAGGCGAAGGCACGTGAGAAGAGGAAGGCTGTCGAGCAGGGCGAGCTTCTCCCTGCTGTAAGTTGTCGATTTGATATCAGTGTACTCGAGTTTACAAGGCACTGTAGGACGAGAAGAAGGATGGCGATGTTGAGATGAAGGGCGCAGAGGCAACAACCTCTCGCCATGGTGACGTCTCCCCCATCTCAGGTTCTCTGTCGAATCTTGCAGAGAGCACAACTAAGAGCCGCAAATCTGAACCGTCGTCCGAGAAGTTGTCTAACCTGTCTCGAGTCACTCCCGCACAGCTCGCCTACATCACCTTCCCGTTGGACGGCCGATACCAGCCTGTGCGTGTCGTATCTACTCGCCCTCCTCCGACCACAAAGACGCCCAAGACGCCCGCATCAATCGTTCTCGCAGCCGAGCGGTGTGCGGGTGGAGGCGGTATCCTGATTATGGCCGATACTCGTCCAGACGAGGAGGTCGACTACATTGAGTTCGAAACCCAGCCTGTGGCACCCCCTGCAGGGGCTGTTACTGCCCAAACCCCTCCTCCCACCACGCCCGGTCGTCACATCGCACTTGACGAGAATGCGCCAGAAGCTGATCCTCCAGAATCGTTTGAGGTACGTCTTCTTGCGTTGGATATGAATGCTTGTGCTAATGAGTGTCTCCATAGTACCCCTTTGATAATGATACGTAGATCGATGTCGTGTATCCATACTTCGGACTTATATAACAACACACTTGCAATCTCGTTGGAACTAGAATTGATGAAGTTTCCACAGGTCGCTCGTGGCGCTGTGTAATCATATGACTCCGTACTGACATATCGCCCAGGAACTAGCGGGAGACCGTCCCATATATAGAACGGGACATACTTAGTTTTCTCATGAGCTTGGGCCCAACTCTGTCTATTGCGTATCCCACTCCATCCACCTGTCATACTGCTACAACCATCATGTCTACTGAGCGAGTTCATGTCGCAATCTTGGATGACTACCAGAATGTCGCGTTCAAATTCGCAGACTGGTCTAGCATCAAGGATCGCCTCATCATCGACTCCTTTCCTGACACTACTTCCAATGAAGACATCCTTGCTAAAAGACTAGAGCCATACACCATCATCTGCGCGATGAGGGAGCGGACGAAGTTCAGAGCGTCTTTATTGGACCGGCTCCCCAATCTGCGATTCATCGCGACCACAGGCTCCTACAATGCTGGTATAGACGTTGCCTATGCAAAGACCAAAGGCATCGTCGTTTCAGGCACGAGCGGCAAAGGCAACTCGACTCTGGAGCATATATGGGCGCTCATCCTGGCGACGGCAAGGCACATTGTGATCGAGGACGCGCGAGTGAAGGCAAGCGCAGTGCCCTGGCAGGTCACTATTCCTATGGGACTTGCAAGCAGGACAATTGGTCTGGTTGGGGTGGGTGGCTTGGGCTCTGCCACTGCGAAGGTTGGTAGCAATATTTCCACAGAGTCGGTTGAGTATATTCTGACAAGAAAGCGTTCCAGATCGCGAAAGCCTTTGGCATGGAAGTCATAGGCTGGTCTCCCAACCTCACTGCTGATCGTGCGGCGAAGGAGGGGGTGACGTATGTCTCCTCGAAGGAGGAATTGTTCAAACGTAGCGATATCGTATCGATACACATGGTATTGTCAGAACGTACATACCATATGATCACCGCTGCCGATCTCGCCCTCATGAAACCTACCGCGTTCTTTATCAACACCTCTCGTGGTCCTCTCGTCGATGAGCCTGCTTTGATTGAGGCACTACTGGCCAAGCGGATTGCAGGCGCTGGACTAGATGTCTTTGAGGAGGAACCATTGCCCTTGGACCATCCGATCAGGAAATTGGACAATGTGACGCTCAGTCCACACACGGGTTATGTCAGTGACTCGAACTATGAGGTAGGTCTTCCCGTGAGGAGCCATGTGCATAGTTGATGAGAGTGTCTGGCCACAGGTATTCTGGGGCAATACGGTCGAGAACATCATGGCGTTCCTTGACGGGCGCCCGACGCGGGAAATTGGAGAGCGGATTAATATTTAAGGGATGAGAAGTAGGTGATTTTTGGCAGATCGTCTGGTGTTGCCATCGTCTCTGCGGTGTGTGTATAGGATAGGCATTTTGTTGATTGCGACCACAAAGGCATGTAGTATGAAGAAAGACATTTTGGCGAGAATTCGGGGCAAAAGACGCGTGACTGTCACTGAGCCACGCGATATCACAATCTTTGAAGGCTGCTTGATTTGGATGCTCCTTGCGCGTCGAGGTCTTCCTTCCGCAAAGCACACCTTTACCTTCTACATCCACCATCATGGACTCTCGTGCGGCGAACCGCAGAAATGGTATGTACCATTGCTTTTACATACGCGCCCTCCCCCAGATTCTTCACGCGATCGCGACTGACCCGCGTCCACTCTAGAGTACAAGAGCAAGGGCGGCCTCAAACAGGACGAGCTCCGCCGCCGCCGTGAAGAGCAGCAGGTTGAGATTCGGAGACAGAAGAGAGAGGAAAACATATCCAAGAGGCGGAACTTCCTCCCCAACGCTGGGCCCGACTCCGACGATGAGAGTGGTGTGGGTAATTGGGAGTCCCCGGTGCGTCTTATCATCCTCTCTGGAGCATCTTAATTCTTTGTCCTAACAATGCCGAGTAGCTCGCAGATGACATGATTGCGGGAGTATTCTCCGATGAGCCCGATCGTCAGCTGGACGCAACCACCAAGTTCCGCAAATTGCTCTCAAAAGAAAAGAATCCTCCGATTGAACGCGTCATCGAGTGTGGTGTTGTTCCACGCTTCGTCGAGTTCCTGCGTGGCGATAATGCCATGCTTCAGGTTCGCGGCATTCCTCGTGGTTACGCGCCAGTGTCTGGATCTAACGCCACCCCCCCAGTTTGAGGCCGCTTGGGCACTGACCAACATCGCTTCCGGCACTGCTGAGCACACCCAGGTTGTTATCAATGCGCATGCTGTACCGGAGTTCATCAAGTTACTTTCCTCTCCCGTCCCCGACGTCCGTGAGCAGGCTGTGTGGGCGCTGGGTAACATTGCAGGCGACAGTCCGCAATGTCGCGATTACGTCCTCCAGCAGGGTGCTTTGCGTCCATTGTTGAACCTTCTCAGCGAAAACAACAAGCTGAGCATGCTTCGGAATGCCACCTGGACCCTTAGCAACTTTTGCCGAGGCAAGTCCCCGCAACCTGATTGGGATCTGGTACGGTTCAAATGATCAACTAACTCCACAGTCGCTGACTCATTTCCCAGATCTCCCCAGCTCTGCCCGTGTTGACAAAGCTTATCTACTCACTTGACGACGAGATACTGATTGACGCTTGCTGGGCAATCTCGTACTTGTCGGACGGTTCGAACGACAAGATTCAGGCCGTTATCGAGTCTGGCGTTTGCAGGCGTCTCGTCGACCTTCTCATGCACCCGTCGACATCTGTTCAAACGCCTGCTCTGCGCTCGGTTGGCAACATCGTTACGGGTGATGACCTGCAGACTCAAGTCGTGATCACCTCGGGTGCCCTTCCCGCCCTTCTCTCCTTACTCTCCTCGCCCAAGGATGGAATCCGCAAGGAGGCTTGTTGGACCATCTCGAACATCACCGCGGGCTCACCACAACAGATCCAAGCTGTCATTGATGCCAACATCATCCCTCCTCTCATTAACATCCTTCAGAACGCCGACTTCAAGACGAAGAAGGAAGCTTGCTGGGCAATCTCGAACGCTACATCCGGTGGCCTCCAGGAGCCGTCACAAATTCGTTACCTAGTCTCGCAGGGCTGCATCAAGCCTCTTTGCGACCTCCTGCAGATGATGGACAACAAGATCATCCAGGTTGCGCTCGACGGTCTCGACAACATCCTCAAGGTTGGAGAGATGGACAAGCAGGCGCAGGGGCCGGGCGGCGTGAACCAATACGCGCTTTACGTGGAGGAGGCTGGTGGCATGGTCACAATTCACAACCTTCAGCAGCACGACAACTTGGAGATTTACAAGAAGGCATTCAACATCATGGACAAGTACTTCCCCGACGACGAAGAAGCCGAGCCTGCAGTCGATGCAACGTCATTCCAGGTATGTCTTCGTTTTGGACTCGTGCTCTCCTGCTCATACTCGTTCTAGTTTAACCCTGAAGGTGCCGCCCCGCCTCCTGGTGGTTTCAGCTTTGGGCAATGAAGTATGTACTTTGTGTAGTGTCAGTCATGATCACCGTCCTTTTCCCTGTCTATCTCACCATCCATCCCACATCGTGTAGTTCCGCAGCACCATACAGAGTTTCAATCGTGACCAATCTACAGGTCCTTGAATCGTCCGATGTTGTTGTTGGCTTGACCGGCTTCCCACTTCCGTGCGCTGTTACTTTGTCATGAACGTTTGATCCATACGTGTATATTCCCCTATGATGACGAGCGCATGTATCGTGTTCTAGAGAGCCCCGCCAACGACTGTGTATACAGAATGCAGTAGTACAGAAAATTGCGACCATATGAAGAAACTCAATCCTGAGCGTGAGTCTCGTGATGCTGGGCCCCAGTATTAGTAGCGCTCGGTCCGTCGCTCCGTATGAGATGAGACACCAGGAGACACCCGAGCCATACGCATCGCCGTGACTGCTTTGACTAGTGGTTTACAAAAACCAACACGGTATGGCGTCTCAGATTCTCCCTCTCGGTAGGAAGTCCCATTGAAGACATAACAAACAGTTCAGTTGACCATCTCCGTCTCCTTGTAGAGCTGATTGATCGATGTATTGGTTCGCGCATCTGGGTCATTATGAAGAATGACAGAGAATTTACCGGTACACTGCTGGGGTTCGACGATTTCGTCAGTGAGTAATCACACCACTTTTCCTTGGCTCCACTCACAGAAACTCAAACTGGTCGTTTGTCGGGCAGACATGGTCTTGGAGGATGTGACTGAGTAGTGAGTTATGGTCGCCTCATGGCCGCGCCTCTCCTGAAGCGACCATTGCAGCGAGACGACTCCGCAGGGGCGCAAGAAGACAGCGCTGAACCAGACTCTGCTGAATGGCAACAACATCTGCATGGTACGCTTTGATTTTTAGTCGCGCATGTAACATAACAATTTGACCTTGGGCCCCTGTAGTTGATACCCGGTAGCTCGGGGCCTGATGATGTATAACCTCCTTTTCGCTTGAGTCTCGAGTTTTGCGACCGGTGAACGTTGTATGACCATCCTAACAAACTCTCATGTTTGATCGGCTCCCTCCAAGGCCACGCGTCGTCTAGAATGGATCATCTCTGATGCGTGCAGGGTCGAGAATCCAACGATTTCCACATGCAGTTATTGGTATGTGAGTTGACTGCATGACTAACTGATGGAGATCACAGAAGCACGGAGGTATATCAAGCGTTCAAGTTGCGCAAGAGGTGACACAGCCGGCGAGTTTCAACGGATCTGACTTTCAAAGTGAACTGGCAGGCTATTGTGTTGCACTAGTAGCGGTATGGACACAGGCTGCATGCAACAAGGCAGAGAGAGAGAGGAAAGTCACCATCGGCTATTGGAGAATGTCATCCAGACCAGCCGTCTGTTTTCGACGTTCCTCAGGTTGGAATGTTGTTTCACTAAGTCAGCTAATGGTGTGGTTGCTGTGCCAGACAAATCGACAGAAACTTTGGGCATTAGCAGTTAGAGCCAATGATGGCTCAAGAGCATCATTCAGGTGAAACGAGGTCCTCACTGCGTGCGACTTTGTCATCGGGCGCAGGTCGCTAGCTAGTTGAAGAACATGAATCATAGCAACGAACAACTAATCGAAGTTTTTGCAGCTTGTCGAACTTGGAGGAGTCCAGGGGAAGAACCTGCATGTAAATTGTACTGGTACTATTTAAACTGGTTAAACCGTTCACTTGCGTGTAATTCATGAAAAGACTCTTGCTCAGGCGGCCCGGTGAACTTGCGGGCGTCTGCTTCGACATACTGAAATCACATTGTGTGAATTCGACCTTAAGCTTCATCATCCTCCTCCAACATGGCTGTCAGGCTCAGGATGGCCGTACACGGCGTCCGGAACAACCGCATTTTCCACATAGTCGCAGTCAACCAGCGACAACGACGAAACGCGAAGCCCATTGAGCTACTTGGTGTCTACGATCCACGTCTCAAGCCGGGCGAGAGCTCGAAAACCATTGAATGGAGCGTCCAGAGGATACAATACTGGCTCAACGTAGGAGCTACCCCCAGTAGGACAGTGACGAAACTACTTCAAATGGTGCGTCTGAAACTTATTGTATTTCGTGGCTGCGTGCTCATCGCCGAGGTAGGGCGGTATTCTTCCTGGCACAACGTCGACTGTTGCGTCACCATCACCTGAGCCCACCCCATCTGCTTCATGAATGATGTCGTAGCAGAGAGGGTCCTAGAGCGGACCGTACAACATGCCTTCTACGGCCTAGGACCGTTATCCAAAACTACACAGTTCCACCTGCGTGTTGCTGTAGATATATCGGCATGACACGTCGGCTACGAGCAGCTGGTCTGGAAAGCAAGGGAAGGTTGCAATGGATGATGGGCTTTAGGGAGGTGCATGCTATGTATTCGACAGCAGGTTTGCAATCTCATCGTGTCCTGCGATCTCTGCCAACTCTTTTGCTGTGAATTCGTCCTCGTCCTGTTCAAGCACAAAATTGAATAATCTGCAAATGCCGAACATAAATATCACGCACTTTGACTTTGGGATCCGCTCCGCGCTCCAGGAGTAGCTCGACAACGTCAAGATGACCTCTGTCCGCTGCTAGATGGAGGGGTGTGTACCCCTGTAGGCATGTGAGCTATAGAGTAGTAGCTGAGCCGCACTGTGAGACTTACATTTTCGTCTGTGGCATTCACATCCACCCCGGGGACTTCTCGCAAATATGACCGCAAGCCTTCGATGTCTCCTCCGACGGCGAAGTTGCTGAGGGCATTGGAACTTTGTTCATCATCCATTACCATAGTGCTTGTTATACGTCCCATCGCGGCACCATCTCGTTTGGGCGGATTCTCCTCCGAGTCCCATATGTCCCCGTCGTCTTTGGCAGCTTCATCGTCTTTGGTGGGTACCTTTACTCCAGCGTCCTTCCCTTCGCTCCAGCCCAGCGTCCTGGCAATCTCCAAGTACCTATTTTCTGCGTCTGCAGGGCGGCCTTCGTAAGTCTTCCCTGCCGTCTGCCATGCTTCCCACTTGGCTTTGCCGGTGAAATCAAATATGGATGGTTTGGACGTGTTGGGAGAAGGCGACACAGTGAGGTATTTGAAGATGGCGTATAGCTAACTCACATTCGAGCCATAAAGTGAAGCGTCAGGGCATAGCTCGCAAATACGAACGAATAAGTTAAGAACCTCCAGCTTGATCGCATTGGACACAGAGCTTAAGGACGGCGCATGGGACAAATATGAGGCCGCCTCTCGGAAGGAATCAGATGGATTATAGATGGTGGTCATAGTGGTATGGTACACAGTCAACAGTGCACGGATGAAACAGTCCCGCAAGTTACAATGACCATATACTTAGTCTATTACGTAAGTAAACGAGAGGACCCTACGCGAGACCAGCAGCTTGCATTGCCTAGAGGAATGTAAGCGACATGTCCCGGGAAAGGAAACGTACCTAGCCACATACCTTTAGCATGGTGGAACCAATCTTGGCGGGGCTATCAGTGACAGTAACGCCCGCGTTCTCAAGGGCTGCAACCTTGTCCGACGCCGCACCTAAGCGAGGTCCACCTATCAGTGTCTGTTCCCGCAAGCCGAACAGATTGTACTCACCCTTGCCACCAGAGATGATAGCACCGGCGTGACCCATGCGCCGTCCAGGAGGGGCGGTACGACCGGCGATGAAGCCGACAACAGGCTTGGGATTGGGTCGCGACTTATTGTACTTCTCAAGATATTCGGCGGCCTCCTCCTCCATTCCGCCACCAATTTCACCAATGAGAACAATACCCTCCGTCCTGGGATCTTCAAGGAACAATTTGACTACGTCAACGTGCTTCGTGCCGGGGAAGGGGTCACCACCGATACCGACGACAAGCGACTGGCCCAGTCCGACGCCGGTCGTTTGAGCCACGGCCTCGTATGTGAGGGTACCCGAGCGGGAGACAATACCTAGAGTCATACGGGTCTGAACGGGGGAAGGTTACATGCCGAGCTGGGGCACTGACCAATGCGGCCGGGCTTGTGGATGGCACCAGGCTGAATACCCATCTTACAGCCTTCGGGATTGATGATACCGGGGCAGTTGGGGCCTACAAGACGCGACTTGGACTGGCTCTTGAGCGCGTTCATGACCTGTCGAGGACGAGACTGTGCAACGAGATCGCAGTAGACCAAATAGAGGAAAGTCTTACCCTGACCTCATCCAGCTGGGGAATACCCTCCGTGATGCATACAATAAGGCCGATTTCGTTCTCAATCGCCTCAATGATGGCATCTGCGGCAGTAGGTGGTGGTACATAGAGGACGGTTGCATCGGGTTGCACCTCCCTCACGGCCTAGCTTCCGGTGAGTTTCCGAGCGAGGCAGAAGCTTGCCATTGGGTACTCACCTCCTTGACGGTGCCAAAAATGGGGAGTCCGAGGTGGGTCTGCCCCGCCTTCTTGGGCGAGACACCGCCGACCATGCGAGTACCATACGCGAGTGCCTCTTTTACATGGAAAGTACCCTGACGGCATGTCAAGATCCATAGTGCCAAGTAGATGCACATCATACGCACCGTCTTTCCGGTGAGACCCTGGCAAAGGACTTTGGTATCCTTGTGGATGAGGAGGTTTGGGATGGTCAAGTCGTAATTACGGCGGGCCGCAGACTGAGAGAACGCCCGGCGCCCAGCTGATTGGAAGCGAATTGGTCAACAAGTGGCGGGGGTCAAAGTGCAAGTCTGGATGTCACCTGCGGACGACAAGGATTGTCCAGCACGACGAAACATGAGGAGAGGGAGAGAAGAGAGTTGAGCTGGCTGTGGGACACAGTCACCGCGACAAGACCTCAATCCCATTTGGAAAGATCACGCACGTGCTCTGCCCTTGCACTGGTTCTGGCGCTTGCGGGTACACCAAGAGTTAACAGCTGGGCCGGTGAGATCTGAGACTTTTTGAGAGTGAACGCGAACGTCCAAGCAGATTACGATACAATGGGTTGTACTCCGATCGTATAGGTACACTTCTTTCTAACCCTACTCTCACCCGTCCATAGGTCCAACACGCCTCCGCTCCCGGGCCTTTCGCGAAACTCTGTGAATCGATCGGATAGCATACTTCACTTTGTCGAGCTCATTAGATTGAATAGCGCTGCACAGTGATGTCAATACCGTCCCATGAATTGGAAGGTATTATCGATACCTGTTAATATCCGAGACAAAAGTGGTTTTAACTGCGTCCGGGACCACGGCCGAAGGGAGCTGCTGAACGACAGGTGGCAACCATGCAAGCACTTGCGACGGCCAGATTGCAGAAAGAACGCGGAAAACCGTGACGACCATGGAAATTGACTCCTCCGGGAAATCACCCACCAAGCCGGCCAGAAGATACCCAGTAAGCTCCTGACCTTCGCGCTCTACAACTGGCCTGATGGCGGCAGCGTAGATCGGGAACTTCGGGGGCGGAGACTGAGTGGTAGGCGTAAGGCAGTCATGGGAGAATACAGTGCGGAGGAGATCTAGCGCTGCGAATACGATGTCAGAATGAACAAGGGTGAGCGCGGCCATCGCTACACGAAACGCGATAGCAAACGCTGGCGACGGGAAGAAGACATCTGGAGTGTACTCGATCATCTGCAACAACATTTGCAGATAGTCCTCCAAAACTGTGTGATAATTAAATAATGGAACGAACGAACAAAGTGCTGAGAACCCACCGTCCGGTATCATTTGCGGTGTCTTTTCATGTAGAATCGCGACCAGCTTGTTGGAAGACCTCTCGTATACGTCCCTGAATGCTGCTCGCACTGTCGGATCCTCTTCGTTTCCGAAATGTCCGACGATCTTGCTGACCATCCAGAGATAGCTTGAAAAGCCGGTAGCTTCGAAGCACGACGCCATTCTTGCCAACACTGACGGCACCACAGAAAGCGTGGCCGGACCGAAGAACCCAAGGCCGAGACGGAGGACGCGAGTTGTACGCTCACAGATGGGATATTCGGATCCATACTTTACAAGGAACGGCTCAAAGACTGACCAGGCCTCTTGATGCGTATTTTGACAAGTCGCGGGAAGCTGCTCCCCGAAGGACTGGATGACGCCCAACATCACCTCAAGGTTCTCAAGGTCATCTGTATACCTGTGAGCAGCCAGGCTACAAGAAGATATGTATCAGCTTACGTGCGATTGCGATGAGCTCTTCTTTTGTCACCGATGGCTTCGTAGTCAAACCATGAACGCGCCCGAGGATATCCAACGAGAAAGTGCGCAACGACTGCGCAGCTTGTTCCATAGGCATCGCGGAGATAACGTACGCAATCGCTTCATATACCTGCACCTTGTCGTCTTGCACGAGCTTGGAGCCCATCGTAGCCAAGAACGAGTGAAGTTGGGGCAGGAATTCGACGAGGTGCTGCAAACCAGAGCGACTCAGCAGAGTCGCACCAGGAGGAGGAGGTCTGCGCACCCGTTTGCAGTCCTGGCACAGGTACTTCAGCGCCTGCCCAGCCGCTGCGTTCACCTCTTGGTCGTTGTCTTCGAACCCTGCAGAAATGTATTGAAGTTGGTAGGGGATATAGTCAGGGTGCTTGTTGATCCATTCTGTGTAGCGAGAGATAATCAAGAGAGCAGCGTAGCGAACTCTGGGGTGACTGGGAAGCGAAGGGATGAGGTCCATTATTTTCGGCACTGCATGATCATCGTTTGGATCGACTTCAGCACCCATAGATCTCATGGCAAACAGCGGCGCCTCTATCTCTTGCCATGAGACATTCGCTCCGCGTGAGAGACCGTTGGTAATCATCTCATAGGCCGCCATGAGACACTTGTCAGTGCCTAGCACATAACAGCAGTCCTTCAGGGTGTCGCCCATGACATGGCGGAACGAGCGAAAGTTTTCCGCCTCTTGTCCTGTCAACGAGGTGATGTCCGCGGGGAAGTGCAAATGACGTATGATTACGCCCATGAGAGCCCTATATGCGTCCAGGAACAACGGAGATACAGACGACTTCTTCCCAATGCTTTGTGCCAAACGCATCCAGAAGTTGAACGTGATGGGAACGATGTCGAGATCGGGGTACGCAGAACATTCTCCGATGGCCTCTACAATGGGGAAGAATGTCTCCGGGTGGTGAAGGAGGAGGCTCCGGTAAGCCTCACCCGCTTCCGCGAAGATGCGAGCAAGACCTCTGATTCTCTCGGAGTCGTCCTTGAACTCCGCCAACTTTGGTCTCAAGGCAATAACATGCGGTACAATCACCTCGATAACTGGCATGTTTTCCTCAACCTCCTGTGTCTCATGAATAAGATCACAGACAGCGGTAACCGCTGACTCGAAGAGTTCGTCCGATGCAAGCGCCTGGAATGCGTATGGAAGCAGTGGAGAGTTCAGCAGCGACATCGCAACAATCTCTCCCGCCGCCAGCCAACTGCTGAGCGCGTTGAACACTTGCGTCTGCACAACAAATGTGGCACCTGAGACGCGGAGGAGATATTACTATGCAGTGCGAATCCATGCATAACACAGAGACTCACCTTGCGCCTGTAAGTACACCGCGAGTAGCTCCGTAACCTTCGGAGCATTCATGGTGAGCAGCTTTGCCGCTCTCTCCTTATACTCGTCATCCTGTAGGTACAAGTTACCGTCACCGTTCCAAGCCATCGACAACAGTACAGAATGGCGCACCGTAATGGGTATCTTCGTATTCGTGGTCACCTCCTCCGGCAGCACAGTCAGGAACTGCAACAATGCTGGAACCGTCGCAGGATTCCTCCCAAACGAATCGATCATAGTCTGGATCGGATCTTCCCAAGCAGGGAGTTGTATGGCAAGTGCGGAGATGGCCAAGCAAAGTTGCACAAGAATCGTTCGCGGCCCAGCATGGTATGTCTCCAACGCGATCAAGAGCGTGTCCTTGAGGCTGAGAAGATCGGTATCACTCATGTCGGCTAGATCATAGGTGACCTACACCAGGGGTCGGTTGTGGGACGTTGGGTGTGATTTGGTACGCACCTTCGCCCGAAACGTCTGCGCGGCGAACAACTTCGCGGCTTGAGGGGCCTCTGGGGATGATAGAAGAACATTGCATGTTGCCCAAGCATCAGACTGGGATGGGTTGGGAGAGGAGGGTCAGATGTGGCGGTCCTCCGGAAGTACCAACGCGAAACAGGTATTTACAGAATGCTGGAAATCCTGGAGCCATGTGTTGGCCTGCTCTAAGGCCGCTTTCTCCGGAGCACGACTGAAGACATCAAGTGCAGTGAGCACAGCCTGGACATTGGCCATGGTAGTAGGGAGCAAATAGTGTACAAGGTCTCAAAGGCCAAGGATGTTCATGCCACAATGAGATGTTTGGCGATGTTGATACCGATAAAAGCGATCTATAGACAGTGTCCTATGACGATGCATCACACTCAATCCGGCTGGCCTGTTTGAGTGTCGTAGAATAGGGTATGTCATAAGAGATTCATATGGCTCGCTACAGTCAGAAATTTTCAGTAGGGAGCGAACAGACCGTACTACGGACGAAAGGATCAAACTTCAAGGTGGTATCCAGGAGTAAGGAGTGTGGGCAAGTGCCTCGATAGACACTATCGGTTGATTAGAAACGATGAACACATCATAGGAACCGAGATGTATAGTAGTGCAGCGCAGGGGAAGGGCAGAATAGAGGAGGCTAAGTAAGGCAACACCACTGAGACAGAGCAAGGGAAACCAATATGCATCAAGATACACTTCCAAAAAAAACCCTTATCCACGCAGGAAGTTCTTCTTCCTGCCGGTCTGTAAGGATGAACCGGAAGTGTTAGTGAGCAATGTGAGCTTGACGAATGTGGATACGTACGCTCTGCTTCTCAGGCGTCAGCGGACGGCCACTCTCAATGCGCCTCTTCTTGTCCTCCAGGTCGAGACGCTGCTTTTCGAGTGCTTCCTTCATCTCACGATGACGAGCGTAGAGCTCCTCCTCAGACTGCTTGAGCTTAGCCTCCTTCTCCTGCACTTTCTGCTGGAAGACCATCTTCATCTCGGCCTCCATCTTGGCGAGCTTAGCCTCGTGCATGATGCGCTCCTCCTGGATACGGATGGCAGGGCTGGAACGATAGTTCAGCATCGTCCTCGTCGTCAAGGGAATAAGACTACTTACTTGACTTCCTTGAAAACGGTCGAATCTTGCACAACACCCATGCTGAGCAGCTTTTCCGTTCGCCAGTTCTCGTAGAGAACGTCATTGGTGTACTCGCGGAGTTCCTCCATGTACGTCCTGACGAGCATCTGGCGGAGCTTGACGAAATCGCAGTGGTCCTCGTTGTCCACTTCGACGACACCCCATGGGTAAGCACGACCACGAACTTCGCGACCGTCAGGTGTCTGGACGAGCTTGTCAGAGCCAACGACAGCGAATGGAATCTTGCTGGCAATCTCCTGAGCCTCGGCAATGGCCTCCTCATCCTCGTTCTCGTACGTCGGCGCTTCGAAGATATGGATGTTGTGGTAAGCGATGTCGGCCAGAACCTGTGAAGATGGGAGGTGAGAGAGCGTGACGATGTGATGAGACTGTAGTAGCACGTACCCTAGCCTTGAACTCGGCAACTTCCTCATCCGTGAGGGTATCTGCCTTCGCGATGATCGGAATCAAGTTCACCTTGGTGTGCAGTTGACGCATGAACTCAATGTCAATGGGCTTGAGCCTGTAGGGAGTTGAGAATGTGAGCAGTCTGCAGGAGCAGACCTTTCCGCACAGTACTCACGAGTGACCGGTGGGCTGAATGAAGTAGAGACACGCGTGGACGCGGTTATCAACAACTTTTTGCCGGTTGACTCTGTTTTCCTGCTCCAAATACGAGTCAAAACGCGCCTCAATGTTCTCGACAATCGGCTTCCAGCTGTGGAGGGTAGGTTGAGCGGGCGCAGCACGCGCAACAAATAGACGTACCATTCGTCGTTGTTGACAAAGTCGCCGAATCCCGGCGTGTCAACGACTGTCAGGCGCAAGCGAACACCGTTCTCCTCAATGTCTAACCGGAATTGTCAGCATACACACGTTGACACCAGCTAGACCGTCAATTACTCACCGGCACTGATGCTCTCAATGGCGACGGTTGAAGAACGCTCTGACTGGGGGGGCAAGGGCACCTTAGGTGGGTAAAGCGTGGTATTGAAAAGGGTGTTGATCAAAGTCGACTTTCCAAGACCAGACTCGCCTGGGCATGGAAGCTTAGTCGTGTACAGTCGCGTGTAACATGTTGCTACGTACCAACGACCATAGCGGTGAACTGGAAGCCCTTGCGGACGCTCTTCCTGTGCACCTGGTTGGGCAGGTTGGCAAACCCGACAAAGCCCATGAGCTTTTTCCGGATGACGGGGGAGAGACCATGATCAGGCGCAGCCTGCTGTAGGGAAGGGGATGAGCCGTTTGGCCTGTTAGGGGAGAGCGACGCGTCGCCGTTGGTAGAACCGTAGTCGGACATGGGGGTAGGAGAAAGAGCGAAGGGCGAGAGAGGGAGCGGTTGAGGGAACGAGGAGGATGAGGAGTCCTGCGCTACCTGGATGGCCGGGAGGAATGGAACGGGGGGAGAAACTGAAGCGGGTTGCGAGCGCTGTTCTTGTTTGGTGCTGCTTGAATTTGTGGCGCCGCCCAATACAACTTCTGGCTTGGGTACGACTATCTGCAACAGACGTACAGAGTGTCACCACAACCCATCTCGTCTGTTCGTCTACGTGTATTTACGTAGACGCATGCTTACCCAGTGAAGCGGCGTACTACCTCGGATCGTGGGTGGTAAGCTGTGGGTCGACATCGTTATTAACTCCGACCTGCGCCCTTCCTCCGCTTCATATGAATGTAGTCACCCTTCCGCACACGCTTCAGTCGTGCGGCAGCCTTCTAGGAAGCCGATACTGCACTCTTCCAGTCACCTGGACGATTGTATCCCTGGGGGGCGTGCTCACCGTCGCGCACAGTGAAGAATGACGGAGCAAGTCACTTGTCCCTTCATCTCGGATGTCGAGCTTTCGAACTGCGCTGATCTCCGTTTGAGAGTCAGCAAACGTCGAGATACAACAATCACCTAATTATAATGTACGGTTAACATGGATACAACATAGGCCTTCAGAACACAACTTCTTAAGTCCGCATAACCTGGAAACGAGGGTGGGTCTCAAACAATACGTAGATTCATGCCTACTTAGTCATCCCCATTCGATCAGTGGGCATTGTCAGGGACGTTGTAAGCTGGGAACTCCTGCTCACCTCAAGCACAGAAGCGAACATCCTTCCCTGCATAAGAATACATTGATGGAAAACATTCCCTGTCTAAATGCAATCAATCGCGAGGGTAGTGACCTGGTCAGCATGGTTCATCCATGTCTAACTCATAGGCAGCAGCGACCGCTTCACGCCAACGCTGCACCAATGGGCCATAATGCATAATTAGCAGTGTGGCGTGGTATAAGAGATCGATACTCACCTGAATCGCCATTCGTTTCTCCGGACCAAACTCAGGTGCCTCGACCTCACCCGGAAGATCGCGCTCCTCCTGGGGATCCTGAGCTGGCGGCTGCGGGGGAGCGAACAGACTCATTCCGCATCCGTAGGACTCGCCTCTGCGCTCACTGCTGAAAGTCGCGGTGCTGCGTCCAAGTGATCCCCTGTACAGAAGCCGTTCCATCGTGCCTCCGTTGATGGGTCTCGAGTGTTGAACTGGGTGCATGACGTTGAACGAATGCAAGTGAGAAAACGAAGATAGAGGATAGCCTAGAAGAACGTGACTACTGTCGCAAGGTGAGGGGGAAAATATGAAAGAGGGGACGGGAATGCTGAACAAAGTCACTCCCTTTATAGCGCGTGGATGAGCCACTGACTAGTTATCGTGCGGGTCGTGGCACAAGCCAAAAACTCCTTGGACCGCTTTGACCAGTTCAGATGGGGTATTTGTCGTGCAAGTGTCTGTTGCATGACAATATTGCGTATCGATGGCACTCATTGGGCCAGGAAGCACTGAACGAAGCGGTCACTGTGGCGGTCACTTTACGAGCAGCCACTTGAGCTTCGTCTTGATGGCACTACTGGTATACAGCATATACTCTTCGAGAACCACATCACCGAGCCCCCGACGTAACCGCAGGGTCAACCAGCTTCAATTGGAACACTTCCATGGGTAAATGAGTACGAGGCCGCGCTTGAGGGAAGCCATAACCACTCACCATCATTTCTCGCATAATGGCCTGTGGTGTCCAGGTCAAACTTGCCCCTATAAAAGTCGTCCAGGTCCAGGTCCGCAGAGATGACGCCCTCCTCTCCCAAAAGCGGGCCCGCAAGCACCTTGCCTAACGGGCTGATGATAACGCTACCGCCAGCAATCATCACGTTGTTCGGATCCCGAGCCGACGCATCCGCAACAGCGTGGTCGGGTGGAAAGTCCTTCTCCTGCGCGAATTGACACGCGGAGAGTACGAAGCATCTGCCCTCGAGAGCGATGTGTGTCACCGTGTGTTGCCACGCCGGTCGTGCATCGACAGTTGGAGCGCAGTAAATTTGGGTTCCTTGCGAGTAGTACCAGGTCCGGACTGCGTTTGCCATCAGCACCACAGCACGCTTGCCGCTATAACGGGAACTCACGCAGAGGCATGTAGTTCTCCCTTAGGATACCTATGAATCAGTGTCTCCTGTGAATGGATGCGAACAGACTTACCAACAGATCGTTGCAGATATCTTCGCTTGCACTGAAGCTCCCTGGAGAGCGTGGCTCTCAAACGTTTTGGTAAGAACAGGGAGCGTAGTCCCATCTCCTTGACCCCAAACCGTACGTTCCATGGCAGTCGGTATGAGTTTCCGGTGCTTGCTGAGATAGCCTTGCTCCGGGTCAATGAAGACCACAGTGCAGTAGAGCGTGCCGTTGTCGCGTTCGATGACACCTACAACAAGAAAGACATTCGTCTCCTTGCTAATCTGCTCAAGCCTCGTTATGGCTGGCGACGGGATCTCGATGGCCGATTTCGCGTAGCGGACGAACTCATCTCGCCCCTCTGGACGACGATCCCCGACAACGAGGCCGAAGGTGGACATCTTTGGGTACCCCCCGATGCTACATCGCCGCAGGATCAGCTCGGTATTGGAAAAGAGATCATCCACTATCGCACATACAAAGCTTCTGGGAAGACTGCGAGTTGTGCACCATCGCGTTCCTTCGCGAGACGGGTCAGCCTTTCGAGCTTGTCTAGAGTGTCAGGAAGCGAGTACGCTGCTGTCGCAGCTTGTACAACAGAAGCCCTGATGATATTGGCCATGGGTTATAGAGGGAAGCTTGTAGAAGTTCGACTCGTCGTGAGGCGTAATAAATATCCCACAGGCACATCACGAGAAGTCGGCGGTTAGGGATCACTAGCCAGCCTAAGATTTACTGACACATTCACACGAGACATTACGATCGAATTCCGTGCCCGTCCGCATTACCAGTCCCAACCAGCCTCAGTCTAAGATTCAAATACCGGTTTCGCACGAACATGTCGAATGTGATCAGGAAAGTATAGCTGTATGACATTCATGATGCACTCGGGGATGGCTCAGGAGCTACCTGAGGTTTTGGTACAGGAAGCCACTCCTTGGGGAAATCTCTGATAGACGGCCTGTGCTGTTGCCGGCCGTAGATATGACCTCCCTTCTTGGCCTTGCGCGTCTTCGCCTCTAGGTGTCGGGTGTCCACGGGAATATCGGAGAACGTCTCTTCCACGTTCTTGAGGGACGTGAAGTGAGTCAGATGTCATACTGAGCATCGCGCAAGAGAGGCACATACGTTCGCCGCAGCCAATAGTCGGTCGATGGTGTCACTGGCCCACTTCAGGTTCATGGCGCCCTTCGGGAAGTCCTCGCATGAGATCTTGAAGTAGCCGTGCTCAGCTCCGCTCTCTTCCGGTCCAATACCAGAGTCTGCGGGCGGATCCGGAGTCCAACGGACACCTACGAGAACCTTGAACTTATGAATTGCCTTCTCGTTCTTCAACGGGAGACAAGCAACCGGAACGACGATGGTGCGCTTGGCGGTGACAGGATGTGACTCTCCACCATAGGATATTGAGCGAATGACGAGGGGATTAAGTTTCTCTGGAGGCACGAAAGGCTTACGATACGCTATGATTCTGTTCCGTAAGATAGCGTGAGGTGCATGAGAGTTGAATAACGCACCAACGAGCTTTGGCATCTCGTGTTCAATTAGCCGAAGATAGTATAGCATCTCCCTCTGCTGCTGTAGATACTTGTGCGTTGGCTCAGGTGCATCATCCTCCGGTGGACGCTGATCCTCCAAAGCTTCGTCCTCATATGGCAATGGCTCGAGGTTGGGGACGATCCGCCGTGCTTTTGGGGGAGTGGTAGCGGCAGTCTGGCCGCTCTTGCGTGCGGCGAGGACAGAGCATGTGTGAAAATGTTTGGGGCGGAATAACGGAATGAAGGCAGCTCGACAAGAACGCGATAGAGCCATTGCGCCGAAAACCCGCTGGACAGACAAGGCAGAGTTCACCGTCCACTTAGTCTACCTCAGCGAGAATGGAAAGCTGGCGGAGTCAGGTGACCGAGTTCCCATTGGGAAGCCTGTCGGGTCCGCTTTTGGGAACACTCTTAAGCTGGATCTATAAGTTGCTCTCTTCTTCAAGTTAGTATCGCCTGGCCACAGGCTAGCACAATGGTCGTAAGTATAACTATGTTGCTCACATGTAGAGGAACCTTCAATGTTCGCAAAGCGACTAGTCCTCTCCATCAACGCTGAGCTCGAAAACGTTACCGAACTTCAACCTGCCTCTGATGAATTCGAGTACTTCTTCAGGGTAAGTCGAGTGATAGTTCCTTTCTATGAGGAAGTGCGAGTAAACGTGACTAAGGTTAAATGCACGACCTGTACGGAGGAGCATCCAAAGCTTGTTACGCTCAATCGACTGGTACGCTACACCTCTCCTGTTATGAATGCACGTTTGCACTAAGATCACCACCCTACCACATAGGAAGAACGTGAAGTGACCGCGGGAAAAGGCAGCACCGCCCATTTTGTATGGCGATGCGGGTTTTGTAAAAGGGAATCCTCCGCCAAGTTTGAACCGGGCGAAAAGCCTCAACCGTACACGGCGGATGCAAACGGGCAATTGGCTCCATTTCTGACTGTCGATTGCCGCGGCCTCGAATTTACTGGATTCGATCCGAAGGTCCTCCTAATTACTAAATGTACCCCAGCGTTGTTGAACAAACCTTGTATCACAGGGTACATGGAAGTGCGTAGGCGCGGAATCTGGCACCGAATTTAACGACGTTGACCTTGAGGAAGGAGAATGGGTCGACTACGACGAGAAGGTGATGTCCTATGCTCTCTGTTATTTGCATCCTATTGACGGTAAATGATTGAATTTAGGCCGCATTGCCTGTTGGTGTTTCGAACATAAGATCCCAATGGACAAGAGCTTAGCGGCCGACATCGGGGATCCTCAGAAGTCCTTGCGCCAATGTACATTACCCGGCTTAATTTGTCTGACATACGATCATGCGAAGCCGATGTCCATCAACAGCCGTAAGTAGATTCCTAGTACTCCAGTGGGTATGAATGTGTCAGCAAGACGATAGATATACCGACGCGAGGATGCATTGGCCGAGTCTCTCAACTACCCTCTTCAGACTTCCTGCCCCGCTCCTTATTTGGCACGTGTGTCCTCTAAGGTTGGCTCTCCCCGATTATCACTTTGGATGATACGATGCTCCTGCGAGTTGTCGCCTCCTGCCCTCAAGTATCTCGCGCTTCCAGTTATGATCATCGAGATGGTCCGAGTGGGGCACCGCGCCTGCGACCTTCTTCGCAGCTGTCGCAGTGTCCTTCTTTGCTGTCTCCAGCATCCTGGCTTGTTTCTTCTTGAACTTGGTGAGATGCTCAATGCTGTTCCGAGTGAGCGAACCCATGAGTCAAGGCGCTCATTGGAGTTGGAAGACATCATGACATACCCCCACAACGCGAGTTCTGCTTTGCTTATCTCTACCTTGCTCATGTCCACGCCACGCTCGTCCAGGACTGACAAGAACTTTCTGAAGTGCTGCAATGTACATCTATGAGGGTGGAGACTCTTATGATCGTCACGACCATTTAGCTCACTTCTATTGATGTCCTAGTGGGTAGATCAGCCGTGTTAGAATATCGGCTTTCTCATCCGAAAGCACGCTAACATACCGATAGTGTCCAGAGAGCGGCGAGAGTGTATGGATGACACCATCCTTCACCGATATCAATCCCGCTGAGGTGACCAACCCTCCGGCTAGGAATGACGAGTGCTGAAAATTTCCTGGTGCTGGTGGTTTGGTGAGACGCATAGTTCTACTCTATCGAGTACTTATAGCTCACTTTTGATGCCGATGAAGATATTAACTGAGGAATCACAAGAGTGAGGCCTTTGTTATCCAGATGTCTGTGAAGATGCGTACAATTCTTGTCCTACAAATCAGTCAGAAAGAGTCGGGTCATCTGAACGATTCGATACCTACTGAGACGTAAATCCAGGTATTGCGCTTGATAGTCTTCCTGAGCAGCTTCTCTAATTGGCCTCGTAGGGTGAAGTTCTTGAGAAACACTCTCTTAACCGAATTCTTGGAACGCCGCTTGAATCCGACGTAATGCATCATCTCATCCTCCTCTGCGCTGGATAGCGACTCTATGCTCGAGCTTGGGGATGAACTAGAACTTGGAGACGGCGCAGTGAAACTATGGCGAGGTAAAGAGGTCGCGCCAGGGGCGGGATCGTCGAAAGGGACGATCCCTGTCCCTCCACCGGCATCTTTCCAACGCCCTGCGGTTGTATCGACGAGTTGGCCGTTCCGTGCCCATCGAAGCTTGCCAGTGTTGTCAATATTGACTAAGTAATTGAGACCTACGGGTGTTCGGTGAGTGTCCGGATTGTAGCAGGTGCGGAATGTAATACATCTCACGTTGCGCAGGTGAGAGGTATGTGATTCGCTGACAAGTCAAGACAGTCAGCTTAGATACTTGACGAGCGGGCAGGAAGGTACCTCGTTCTCCAGTTGTTCTCGGGGACAATCCCCGAGCGACAGGTCCTTGCCACCCCCATGATCAAGCCTGTTGGGCTTAAGCCTCAGACCGCGGTTTGATCAAGGCAATGCTGCTGTGACTGACCACCTGAAGAAATTCTCGGTCGTATCTTCTTGCTTCCAACGCTCATGATAGTACTAAAGGTCACGTCACGTTGGCATGATCCCAAGACACGTCGACAATCATACCTTCACTACAGTTTGTTAACTCACGAGAAGACGATCATGGACGTACAAGATTGCTCACAATTAGAACCGTATCGATGCTTGCTGGGGCTAGCCAACGCCGAGCCTTCCGACGCAGTTTTGAGGACTCACCCATCTATGAGTTCGAGCCAATGCTGTGTCTCGAGCTGTTTCCGCGCGGCCTCTGCATGAGACAATCCCTCTTCGGATGGGGTTAGCATGGCATTTCCGTCATGTAGCCTGCTCACGAGGAAAACGCCTCTCCTCCACCGATCGCGACTCGTGTTCCTGCCTTGCTCCGCGGCATCCCTATCGACCTAGCCGTCACACATTGTGAGCAGTTATCTTGGCCCGAACGGATCGGAATGGTGGCGCACCTTCATCCGCGCATGGACGGCGAGGTCTGTCCAGAGGAAGTCTGGGCCAAGGTACTTCTTACGGATTCGTTTACGCCAGACTTTCTGTATCCGCACGGCGGCGTTGTGTCGTGTGACTTGCTCAATCTCTTCCTCGGGAGTGCCTTTCCGGAGGGTTTCCAGGGCCTGCATGTCAATTTGGCTAGGATACGTCCAGTGTTGGCGGTGACAATGCAAACGGAACCGTGCGTAGCCACCCACACTGTGGTCTCTGTCATGACGTCATATTGTCCAAGGCGGCGTCAATTCGCAAGCCTTAGTGGCTCTATCTATTAGTACATCCAACCTCGAGGTCGGGGCATGATAACGTAGAGTCCATGAATTCCAGCCACGTCCTAATATGATTAAAATGCTACACGGTGTATGTTGCAGGGATATACGCAATGTGCTTGGCCAGACAATCCGAGAGACACATGTGAGGGAACTATAATGCATGACAATGACACTATGGAATGTGGGTGAAACTTAGACAAGATAGGAGAATGCGGTAATGATGGTGAGATATGTGACATGGCAGATGACATACAGATCGGCTCGAACAGCTTGGTTCGAGCGTATTACTTGAACCCATTGAAGGACCAGCCTGGCTGTAGTTCGAGATAAGCGTGCTTCCGCAGCTCCGCAGCCGTTGGACGTTCGTCGGGATCCCTGTGTTGAACATGAGTACAGTGCGCATCGGCATCCGGCAGTGTTACTCACGCAGCGAAGCACTTCAATCTGAAGTCGTCTGCCATCGCGGACAGCAATATTCCTTCAGGAACGGGAGGAGCTTGCTTGGTTTGGTACAGCTGCGACATTGTCAATGAGCGGTATCATATTGAACAAACGAACCGCTTACGCGTAGAAGGACGGCCATGGCTTCAAATGCGGACCACGGTCGTTGACCTGTCCACATTTCGAACACAACGCAGCCAACACTCCAGATGTCAATCTTGGAGTTGTAGCCCTTGCCCTTCGAGTTCACAACTTCGGGGGCCATCCAGAACACGGTACCCTGCATAGACGTGTACGCGGCGGCGATGTTGATGTCGTCTGTACGCTTTGAGATGCCGAAGTCCGAAATCTTGCAGACACCTGAAGTCTCCACTAGAATATTGTCTGCTTTCAGGTCCTAAGGGATGTGGCAAGTCAATACGTAGGACGACTGTGGTCCATGAGGTGCGTACTCGGTGCAAAATACCTCGAGAGTGGAGGTACTCGAGCCCACTCAAGATTTGACCCGTGAACGACTTAGTAACTTCCTCATCGAAGCGGCCATACTTGCGCAAACAACTTGCAATTGAGCCACCCGGAACGTATTCCAAGAAACTATCAATAAAGCATCAACAAAGATAAGATCCAGGAGGAGAAAGGTGTCACGTACATGCTTAAAAATGCGGGCGTTTCTTCGAAACCCAGGTATTGTACGATGTGAGGATGGTCGAGATCCTTCAGAGTCTCGCTCTCCAGCTTCAGCGCCTCCACAACGCTGACTTGTCGTGAATCATCCTTGTCACTGGCTGTTCGGGGTATCTCAACTTGCTTGACGGCGATCATCTCACCGGTGGTGGCGTTTAGCGCGAGATAGACTCGACCATATGTTCCTTTTCCGATAAGCTCACCACGCACCCACCGGAATATAGCTATGCACTCGAGGTAAGGAAGAATATTAACAGCTTCAAATCGATGACTCACGTTTCGCACCTCCACCGGGTGATGGATCGGATGAAGATGACAGTGGGCCCTTGCCCTGCTCCGTCGTGACTTCCTCCAGCTTACTGCCCCAAAGCTTCGTATGTCGCTTCCGAGACAACGGCGCGACGGTCGAATCGTCTCCACGTGAAGTCCGGTCCATCTGCCGCTTGTGTTCTGCCGCCACCACACGGATGGACTTCTTGTGCTTGAAGCGCTGAGGTACCGGGACGGCGGGTGCCTCAGTTGCTGTTGGTGATGCGCCGCCCGAAGGCGCATCGATGACAGGCTTGTCGAGATCATGCTCGGGGAAGTACTCTTCGAGTTTATCATACATAACCTCGGGAGGCGGACGCGGAGCCCAAGTGACGTCGAAGTTGTTGTCGAACTTACTAATTCGGTCCTTGTGCTTCTTCGTGTGCTGGGTGATAGCACCTGCCCGCCTGGGGGTCCGTGGGGGCATAGACGGAGGTATGAAGTCGGGAGGTGCAGGGAAGTTCGAGGGCGGCGATCGACCGAAGTCAACATTGCTAGGTGATCCTGAAGTATTGGGTTCCGCTGAGCTAAACACGAGTGGTGTTAGAGGAGGGCGAGCGTTAGCGCGAGGCTTCTGAGAGGAACCAGATTGCTGAGGATCCGCAGGTTTGGCAGGCTTCTTGGCCCAAATCGTACCACCTTCATCACTGTCCGACTCGTCGTCATGGTGCCGGCTCCCGTTGAGTGTATTGTTGATGAGGGTAGATGCGGAAGGATCCGTCAACATAGGTATCTCAGTGGTGGCCGGAGGTGTGGGTAGCTGAACAGGAGCAGGCTGAACCTTTAGAGGCCTTGCCGTGCCCTCGGCAGCAGTCTCATCAATGAAGCCTTCGAACCAGGTGCGGTCGTCCAGCCGGGCAGTATGTGAGCTGCGATCTTCGTCAATCGCACCACGCCTACCAAATGCAGCACCAGGCGGATCAAGAGGAAGGGAGCTAGGCTGAGGAGCACTCGTGCCGGGAACGAAGGTCGGAGTCGAGGTACTGACAGGGCTGCGAGGAGGAGTGCGGGGACCGCGCATAGAATAGTCTGCAGTGGCAGGGGAGACGTCTGCCTGCTGGTCACCGTATGCGTGTGAGGATGGAGCACGCATGCTGGGGTCACGAAGTTGATGAAGGGTAACAGAGGTACCATATGCTGAAGGAGGCGGTAGTCTGGGCACCATAGAATCGTAAGAAGTTTCCGAGTTTTGGGGAGAGTGCACATTGCGTGGCTGGGCGAATGGAGTAGAGGTTGACTCGCCGAGAGCTGAATGTGGACGTGGATAAGGGTCTTGGGCGGGAGAGCCCAGGTAGCCGTTCATTGGAGAGGTGCTTCCATACGAAGTGGCGATCTGGCGCATATAGCCTGAGGGTGAGAGCACTGAACGCGCTACGTCTGATGGAGGTGCCAGTTCGTTATGTGTGTGCATAACGTCTCCAGAAGACGAGGCAGTAGGAAGCGGAGGACCGCCGGACGCACTACCACCCGTGGAAGGCCGTGGATTCACTGGCAGAGGAGGCGCTCTCGAGCCGCGACCTGGCTGGAGGCTAGGAGGGTGCTTGTATGCACCCCTCATATCCGTCATGCTCTTGGCACCATGTCTCATAATACTGGGCGACGACGCTGACACCACAACAGGCTTGCTATGCTCGTTCTTGCTACTTGGGCCCATGGTATGCTTCCAATTAACTGGCCAGTTCACAGGTACCTTAAGGTTTTTCCTGCGAGAAGACTCTCCAGAGCCACCAGATCCGGTGCGCAAAGAAAGCGGGCTTATAGAAGGTGGGGACAAAGGGAAACGAGAATTTGATCGCCCTTCTTGAGGTGTTGTGGGTCGGTCTTTCTTGTAACCACTCGTGGGTACGTCGGGAGGCACGATAGTCCACGTATCGTTCCTTTGCCGACTGTCCGTTGATTCCTGCTCCATACCTCTGGTATACCTACCGCTTTCTTTCCGACTCTCACGCTCGCGTCTTTTCCGTTCTCGTTCCCTATCCTCTCGCTCCTTACCGACGCGCCATTGACGATCAGAATAACTGGACGGTTGACCGTCGTTGGTATAAGATCTTTCGCGTTCTGCCACGACGGCAGAGGTGGACGGATGTGCTTCCGGAGGTGGCGGAGGCGGTGGGGGTGGAAGAGGATGGGAGACGTCGAACCACGAGGTTTGTGGGGAGGTTCCGGGCATTGGGGATGCGCCAATATCCGCGCTCCGATAGGTTTGGGACTCGGGGCTATGTACGGCCGTGCGATCTGGAGACAAGATATGGCCTGGAGAACGAGACCGATGAAATCCAGCAGGAGAGGATGGCCGATGAGTTGGGGTCGGTAGAGCGCGAGAGTGAATGGCAGAACGGTAATCCCGCAATCCGTTCTCCGTGTCGCCATGGTCAAGATCATCCGACACGGATGCTTCGTACCCAACTTCAGCATGGTGGGGCTCGCTTGCAGAAGAGTGGCTGCCCTGCCGAATCCTGCCCTTCCGATTGGGGCGTAGCGGAGCGCACAAGATGGCTTGGGGGAGAACGGGGGGAGGGATAGTGTTTACTGTAGAAGTGGGGATTTGATCGTACGTTGGCTCGTGCACAGTTGCAGAAGAGTGAGAGACCAGCAACTTGAGACTGCCATTGTCATCGCCACGCTCCTTATAAAGTTCGAATAGCTCTTCGTCCGTAAGAGCTTCACCTATAGCAAATTGGTTGATCTCAGTGCGGTAGATAGAGAACTTCGATTGGTCTTCGTCCGATATTTGTAACTATAGTCGATGTGCGTTATACCTTTGGCACACACCTACAAAGTCGCGTACACACCTTAGTGAAAATTCGCTCACGTATGAACGCGGGGGTCATAGCGCCAGTGATGTCAACGATATGCAGGTTTTCGGCATCCGTCGTGACCAGTACAATGACTCTCTGATTTGGACTAGAGCGGAACGCGTGCGGAGCTGTGGGTATGTACGAATCGGGAGTAGATACGGTTGGCGACTGCGGGGCGAGTCAGCAATTATAGTGAGCAACGGATATGGACACGACGCACCGTAGCCGGACGAGAGCCGCTCGATGAGTATCTGCGCCCATTGACCTGACCAGGAATATGTGACCTTAAATACTGGCGTGGTCGGGATCCTTGAGGAGTGTTGTCGTTGCGATCTAGACCCACCACGGGAGTGAACATTTCCTGTCGGAAGGTACCAGTACCCTCTTCGTTGAACTGAATAGTGGAGGAACTGAGACCGGGTGTACTTGGTGGAGGGGTGGACTCTACTGCAGGAGAACTGGTGCTCGAAGGGGAAGAAAGGGCGGGGTTGGATGGGTTTGAACGAGAAGATGAGTACACATTGGTAGTGGTTAAGGGCGGGGGAATGTGAGAGGGAGTTGGACCGCTGTGATACCTTCCGTGAGGGTAATGCTCAGTGATCGGGAGCGAGTGAGATGGGCTGGGGAGGGGGCGAGGGTAGCCGTAAAGTTGCTTCTGTGGTTCCGGGAGTGCGGCACCCTCCTCGCTGCTTGTCTCCGGGGACGCGTTACTGACAACCAAGACACGGCGACCACGACGAGGCTTTCTGGATCTTGCATCATCAGACATGGCGGAGGGCTGCGAAGAAGAGGCGAGACAACCAGAAACTTAGCAGGCGGGTGATCGCTGACGATGATTGAATGGCACGATAGAAGAAAGACAATGGCAAAACAACCCACACCGCCAAGGCCAAGGAATGCCTGCTCCGAAGGATTTGTGACTGTGAACGCAAGGGCGGAGAGGAGGACGAGAGCAGCGAGAGCTCGTCGTGCTAAACGACGAGAAGACGACCAGGCGAATGGTCAAGGCACACACAAGGCTACCGCCGGATGACTAAGCACCGGCATCCCGACCTCGCGAGTCGCCGCCATCTCGCTGTTGGGTATGTAAGTGAACTTTAGCCTGGACTCCGTCTAATCCATCTCATAGCGCCTTCATCTTCCTTCTAGCATTCCACTCCGAGCACACATGAACTCCTCATGCCCACCCTCTCGCTCTTGCACACCCTTCTCCGGCACGTTCGGGCATTATCCGTCCATTCTTCACCCTCAGCCGAGCCCAGGTGCTCTCCTCACCGCAGTATAGCCTCTCCATGCGGTCCAATTCGCGTGCGGCCTACCCGGCCATCCATCGTAAACACCCCTTACCACACTGTGTACCCTTTCCTGAGCTTCGGCAGAACTTCCGGAGCCATAGGATTTCAGAAACTTCCTGACTACAAACCGCCATACTGCCAAATCATGAACCTGTCAGGTCCCCTTCGCGATCATCTGATTGTCGTCTCCGTTTTGACCATCCAATCCGCTTGGTCATCCGAAATGGAACAACCACTTTCACACGAGTCGCACCTGCCCCGTAGGTGCATCAAGGACTGTAACTACTGTAATGAAACGCACATTGTAACACCGTACCATTACATACATGAAACAACATAGCACAGGTGAGCACCAAGAATGCAAGACATCGTCCTACGCGTCGCCTACCTAGCTATACGTTCCCCGAAAGTTCCGTCATCAAGGTTGAGCTATGGGGCAAGTTGACAACAAGTTTTAGGCGGAAAGCGGAGGCGTGATAGGTTATCCAAAACGCACCTTCGGCAATTCTGCACGCTCTTCCAACATAGATTCTCCCCAGAACAATAGCCGCAACAACCCGACAAGCTTCGCCTCCTTGCCCTGGCTGAAACTCTCAAGTATCGCCGCATTCACTTCCGCAGCAGTCTTCATCCGCTGGGCGGGTGACAGAAGCTCACTAACGGAAGACGGCATCATGGGTGATGAATCAAACGCTAACAGCGCCATTGTGCGCTCGAGCTCCGTGAGGAATTCGGGGCTCTCCTCACCACGAGGCGCGAGCTCTTCTTGAGCAAACTGCAACGCTTCCGCGATCCTGCCTTGCCGTATGTATTCGATGAGTTTCTGCTGTTGAAGCCGGAAATAGAGTGATGGATTCGTATCCAGTATCTAACAAGACAAGTCATTCAGCATCATAACTACATTGGTTAACGAAGACAGGAATCATATTGAAGACTGAAGTTTTGGTATGAGTCTCGCCATCGACCCCTAGGGTCTCGGCGTGGTGCATGCAAGATTTTAATCCTTTCGCGGCCGTTTCGAGAAACGGTCAACTGAACTGAGAAGAACACTCACTTCGGGGTTCAGGTCGTTCACCCGAGTTATCGCATCACCGACATCACCGCGCTGTAGCGCCTCCCGTATATTCATTCTGTTTTCGATGGAATTGAAATCAACAGGAGCCTCTAAGCCCGCTTCTTTGCTAAATTCTTCGGCGGCAGACTTGTGGCCTTCGATAACTAAGTAGTCCATGACAAGCCGATTCAGGTCACTGCGGAACGTTCACGAGTTAGTGGATAATGCACACAAACAGTAAGCAGCGCTAGCAGCAACGACGACACAGGTCAGATAATACATGCAGTTTTGACTCTTCACAGGATTCAGAGAGATTCCCAATGAATGTTGCTCATCCTAGGAGCGCCGTCGCCAAGCTAGTAAGACAAGTACTCACTCTTTGGATACTTGCACATCATGCAGGCGACGTTCCCATTCCTCCTGATATATCTTGGCCTTCGGCTGTGGTGGCTGAGCACGCAATCAGTGGAACAGCTTGGTATGAAGAACAGAAAAACAGACCATGAGGAACACGAGAGAGGCCAGGGGCGGAAGATTTATGAGAACAAGTAACTTCAGGGCAAGCTTGAACGCCAAGCGCTGAAACTAATAGGCGTGACATGTCACATATACTGGAGTGCCATAACCTAGTCGACTTATGTATAAGTATTTGCGATCATTGAAGACAGTCTGATAGTTGAGACGTATGGACATTACGCTTAGCGAACTACACACATTGATACACCGAGACCCTATCGAGACTGGGTTCAAAACGCAGGGTGCGAAAATGGCGTGTTTAACGCAACGACGTCGAAACAAGCACTGTACAGATATGTAGATCAGTGCGAGTACTGAAAACAGTGTTGATGAGGCTGTAAGCATACAGTAGGTGTCATGCTTTGGACACAATACCACCAGAGCGGATGATGTCCAAGAAATCATCCTGGGCCAGAGTTGCTGAGGCAATGTTAGAACGCGATACAGAGCAGATGACAAGGATATCAACCTTCTTTCCCCCTGCCGATGATGTTGTCCTTTTGTTTCCCTTTCTTATTCTTGTCATGAATCGTGGGCGCTGGAAGAGTTGGTTTGCCGGTTCCTCGGTGTACCTTCAACTCCTCTGTAGCAGCGGCCGATGCAGCCTGCGATTGTTGAATCGCATTGAACAGCTTCACAACTGCGCAAACAGTTAAGGGGCTTGCAGCGTCGAGTCACGTTGTAGTAGCCCACCTCCTCGCTGTGCTACTTTCCTCAATGCACGCTCGCCCTCTCCTCCCCATCCGCCAATCACATCCGTAATTCGACCACGATCCTCCTTTTCCTTCTTTTCCACTTGAAGTACATGTTTCCCCTTTGCCTCCAACTTCTCTTCCCTCCGCTTTTTGGCCACTGACGGTTTGAGGGACAACGGTGCTGCCGGAGCATCGGTGGCCAAAAGGGACTGTAGGGTCGCACCAAAATGAACGGCATCCGTTGCGCGACGTTTCCGTTTCGACGTCTTCTTCGACTTTGCAAACTTCGCATCCGCGATCTCGTCTTCGGTATCGGGCTCACTGTTGTCAGAAGCTGAGCCAGTATCTGGAGAGAACTCTTCAACCTCAGATCCGAGGAGTGTTTCCTCATCCTGCTGATCTGCTGAAGTCTCCTCTGGGGAAAGCTTCTGTCGTTTCGCTGGAGGCATGTTGGCAGGAGGAACCAAGGGAGTAGTCTCAGAGTAACTTGGCAGGACGCGCAGGAAACCTCAGACTGGCCACTGAAGTACTTTACAGGGGGTGCGAATTGGGGGAAGCGCCCATAGATGTTGTAGATCCTAGTACCTACATACATACTCTCTCGCTTCCACGCTGTTAACGCTTTACTAGGCCTATTCCTCCCCTAACTGACACATCCTTGAACGTACCTTCTGTAGTGTGACTGAGCTTGCTTCGGGGTGTGAGTCGCGGATTCCGCCGTTGTTAGCCGGCTTTCCTACCATAAAGCCTTCCAACTACGCGCTTCATCGGCCATCTCTCACAACCATCTCGCAAGACACCCCGAGGACCCTCTTCTTCCGGATGGAATCCACTTCGTTCGGACCTGCCGACTTTGCAGTCGAGCCCGACTTGCAGCCTCTGTACCCGACCCCCTTTCAGATTTCGGATCTGTTATCACCCAATGTCGGCCTCGCACCTTCACAGAAGGCAGAGCTCATTACGCACTGCCTAGTACGTGCATGTGTCTTTGCCGACATGCCCGTACTTTCCTTCCTCCTTACGGATCCTCAAGCTCAGCAATACGTCGATCTTTCGAAGCAGGATGAGGATGGCCTGGGGCTCATCAGTGTCGCTATCCTTGGCTTCGGTTCTGAGTCCGAACGGGACATAGAGCGCGAGGAATGTGTTAGGTTACTCGTGTCCGAGGGCTGTGATGTCAATTTGCCTGACCATGGTAAATCAACTACTCCTATGAATCGCGATGGTTCTTATGAAACTGTTGCAGCCGGGTGGACTCCACTCCACTATGCGTCCTTGCTCTCTCCGCCTACCCTCGTGTCGTATCTCCTCACCCATGGGTCATCTTCACTCGCTGTTACGAGGCGCAAGCTGACCCCACTTGATATCGTCACCGCACATTCTACCGTTCCCGGACGAGAAGATGTTGCACTACTTCTAGAAGAAGCTATGCGCGAGGCGGGATGGAAGGGCGGTAGAATGGAAGAACAAAGACGTATCCTCGAGAAGCGCATGCGCCGTCTGGGAAAGCGAAGGAACGTACAAGAGGACATCGAGAAGGTCCTTGGCATTCCCCCGAGGTGGTGGGGTGACGAAGACATGCTACTCTTTATCGACAATGATGAGGAGAGTGAAGACGAAGCCCTAAGTGACACCATACTCGTAAGTCTCCCCGGCCCTGTGCCATGTCGTATCTCTCAGAGCGAGCTGCAGACACCGCCGCCAGATTTCTCGTCTATGCTTGTCTTCTCCCCAATGTCATTACCTGACATCTTCCAATCCCTGATCACCGATTTCACCCCATCCCTTCGCAATGCTGAACCTGCTAACGCGCTGCATATGCTTGCGCGTTTTGCCTGTCTCAATTGCGATCACAACTGGATAGAAGACCTCATTATAGGGGCGACGGACGCCATTGAAGACGTCTTTTTCGTAAGTCACTCCAGAATTCGACTGAGTACTGTCATTTAGTTTGATCGTGTGCAGACCCATGCAGAAGATCCCACGTACCTAATCTTTTGGCTATATAATACGACTGTCTGGTTGCACCTCATGCGCTGTGACAACGCCATAAATCGGACGTGTGAAGCCCTTGGTTCCCTATCTCTCATAGAGGAAATCATGAACTCTGTATTTGGTGAGCCCCGGGTGATGTTGACCGTCGACATGAACTCAACAGAGGACTAGTGTTCATTATCCGTTTCGCGGAACGAAGGATAGATCATCTGCTGGACGCAGCACTGCTTGACTACTGTCCTCTCTCCAGCGAATTCGACGCCATCCAGTTTGAAGGAGAATGGTCATTCCTCCGTTCTTTTGGCGGAGGCAAGAAGAAAGCGAATGGGACGACTTCTAACGCAAGCACAGCTCGGGGCGGGGCACCGATGTCTCCTACGCAATCGAGCAGACCTCCATCTCCACCCCCACAGCCGTCGACCTCTCCACCAAACTCTCGCGGGTTCGCTTCCTTCCGACAGACCTTCACTCGCACTCGCGGCTCCTCGTCAGCCACTCCTCTGCAATCACTGTTCACCGATGCTCAGCAACCCCCGCCTCCTTCGCCAAAAGATGCCATCTCGTTCATGACCGCGCTACATACGCTTCTTACGCTTTCCGGTGTAAACCCCGCGTTGATTGTCCAGTTCTGGTCACAAGTCATGTATTGGACCGCATGTAAGTCGTTTCGACATCGCAGTTCTGATGCACTCGCTCAATGCTCGCTAGGCGAAATCTTTAACCGCGTCCTCACACGCAAAAAATATTTGTGTCGGTCAGTCCGCCAATGTGTATTACGATTTGGCACTTATTAGCTGTTGCTTCTCTATATAGTTCACGAGCAGTTCAGATCAGTATGAATCTCGGCGTCATTGAGGAATGGATCGGCACCATGGAGCTACCGAAGAACACCGGTTCGCACTTTGCGCCAGTCCATGATCTGTTGAACTGGTTGCAGGTCTGTATATCCGTATATTCCTTCAATTCAGGCACAATCATGAATTATACAGTGTTTATCATCCATCACCGAGTTTCCGAATCTCATCGCGACGATTCAAACAATGAAGAATCTCAACCCACTCCAGGTCTGTCGATGTTGTGCATTGTTACTATCGACGAGCCTGTCTGCTCATGAGTCTCAGATGCGTCGCGCAGTTCGGGACTACAAGTACGAGGTAAATGAAGGTCGCATGACAGAAGAGTGCAATCAGTATCTCCAACAACTGCAGAAGGACTGGGAGAGGCACCGTGTCAAGATGGGTGTAGAACAACTCCGCAAGGAGGTGAGCGCGCTTGGTCTTGCTCGACAGAGATATGAACTCATGGATCCGTCAATCTCCAGATTGGCGAACGGGACCGGGACCGAGAAGGGAGCAGTGCATCGCCGTCTCTCCACGACGTCCCAATAAACTCGGAACAGTCTTCCTTGGCATCGCCTGAGCTGTTTGCAGCTCAGCGCTCCATCGACGGGCTTTTCGACAAGACCCAGGAGAAACTGCTATGGGAGCCCGCGAAGGCGCCAGACGCTCTAGGAGAGCTGCTGGATTCTCGGTACATGCTCCCTTTGTTGCTCCCTTCCGACCCTCGGATGCTCGGAGCGGTGCCAACGAAGCCAACCAGTCTCGATGACGAGAAACGGACGAGTATTCGCCTCAGCGTCGACGAGTCTAGCCGGAGCACAAGCCGCGCGAGCTTCGGAAACAGGGGTGCGATGGGATGGCGGTTCAACAAGCACCTCCGCGACATCGGCCCGACAACTCTCCAGTGGGTCGACGGCAGCCGCGCTGCGGCGCGGTGGACCAGGCCAGAACCCATGGAGGCGGACGAGGAGGACGACAGGCCGCCCCCGCCTTACTCGTCCGATGAGCTACCGATGGAAGGAGAAGGAGAGGAGCTGAAGATAGACACCGCCGTGCACTTGACGGTGCTCACGCGGGCGCCGTCCGGGCGGAGTAGAGGGCGGACGAGCATCGCGGGTGGGACGCCAATAGAACGGGAGTTGTCCATGTCGACAACGATATCGTAACGCTTAGCTGCCCCCCCCCCCCGACGGAACAGACTCTGAATGAATGTCAATGCTGCATTGCTGTCGTCTGAATCATGATGTACGTAGATACCGCTGCTGTGTTTATTGTCCAGTCTTGCATACCCGCTAGGCCGTGAACATCTCAGACCTTGGTGCTTGTATGCACATGCGCGTTGGCGGCATCGGTATCTGAGCCACTGCGCTAGCAAAGCGTTCAAGTTAGAACGTCCTCAACGTTGTCATGCATCATGAACCTTGTGTGATTGTACGTTGGCTCTGCAAGGCTATAGCTATGGACCACGATCGATAGGCGGCCCGCTGGTTCTGCCGGTGAGAAAGTTGTACGCATACCAGACCATGCAGGCTCACCACGAGTCAGACCCTGTGCACGAGTCGTTCTAAGGGCACAAAGATACAAGTACTGGACTGTGTGTATTTCCGAAACTTACCCTCAACCATGCCTCGTGTCTTCACAAACCCTGTTGCATCGGTCGCCAGACCTGCGACACTTGTTCTCCTCATCCCGGATGATCAGGCGTCGTGGGGTCAGCAGGTGAGGATGCTATGCATTGCGTAAATCTCAGTATGGGAAGTTGACTGACAACGGGATACACGTCTATAGCTCAGTGAGGAGGGCTACGATGTCATGTTGGTGACCTACCCTAGCCCTGGGGATATGTTACGATCTGGGTTAGCGAAAACCCGTGCTAGGCTGGCCAACAACACTGAATGGGCGCTGATTACTTATGGTCTTGAGAGCGAGGACATCGCCTTTGCACGCGAGATCGCCGAATGTGCGAAGATCAAAGCGCTGGTGCACTACTGTCCCCAGATCGAGGACGGAGAAGGGCTCGTCTATGAACTCGGCGACGGACGGACGGTCCCGTGAGTTCTCGCCTCTCATCCACTCATTCATTCATGTCTGTACCAATCACAATCGGGATGCTGACCGTGACGTCATGATCTGTAGGACCATCTTCCACCTGTCTGCGAAGCAAGAGGCTCTGCACGCTTCGCTTCAGGTCATCGCGGACGAGAAGGCAGCGGGGATCCCGACCGCGCGCTATCCTCCCGTGACTATCTTCACCTACCCTTTCGTCTCTGCTACTCCCCCGTTCCCGTTCGAGGCTGGGCCCCCGATAGACCACGCGAGCGGGAAGATCACAACGATGGCGCCGTATCTCCGTTCGGCGAACAACCTCTCGTACACGCGGACCCTCGAGCTGCTTCGCAGGGAGCTCGGCCCTCACTACCCGCTCGAGAAGCTCTGGGAGAGACATGCGTACTTCGTGAGTCGCTTTGGGGATGGTTCCTGCAACATGCTTCTAACACGCATGCTTCTCAGGAATTTGAAGAGAGGGACGCGCCAAGTAGGCTCTCAATCCTATACAGTCATTTCCGCTCACTGAGGCCATGCCCTCTCCACAACAGAGACAATGTCGACGATGGTGCGTCATTCGTCCAGGATCTTCGGTCCGATACGTGAATGGATTTTTGCAGGTGGCGACACCGTATGTCAACCACGTTCCTACCATGACAGGCGGTGTTGGTTACCAGGACCTGGCCAGGTTCTATAAGGTCCGTCTATCAGCGCTTCAGCGTCGGACAACGTAGAGGTGACAGCGTACTGTATTGCATCCTGCAGTATCACTTCGTCCGGGAGAACGTAGGCGTGCCTTGCCTTCGCGATGTCTGTTCCATCTTACGATCATCGTCAGGTCACTCCCCCGGATTCGGAGTTGATTACCATCTCGCGGACCAGTACGTCCCTGATGTAACCCCTCACCGGTACACCACCGGCTCATCTGAATGTTCGTCAGTTGGGGCGGACAGAGTCATCGACGAGATGATCTTCAAATGCACTCACACGACTGTAGGTTGCCAAGTGTTCTTATCCGCTCAGAGGTATCTAACCTTATGCGGATACTCCAGGAGATTGATTACTTCTTGCCGGGCATCAAACCTACGGGAAAGCCTTTGGAGATTGCCCTCGTCGGGGTCGTGGCTTTCCGCGGGGACAAGCTGACATTTGAGTGAGTACTCGACACCGTATCTGTTGATGAGTCTGAAACGATGACATTCCCTGTTACATCAGGCATATGTGAGTAGAGACATTTGGGTTCGTTTAGCCACTCATCTGTTCCGCAGCTATTGGGATCAGGCGTCCCTTCTCGTACAGGTGACACGAACTTCGCCTTGGAGAACATAACTCTCGCTCATAGCTATTTCCAGCTCGGCCTTCTGGAGCCAGGGACTTTGCCGATTGCGGGTGTCGAGGTTGCGCGCAAGGTGGTTGACCCATTTGGACAGCCAAGCAACACGTTGTTGTCGAGATGGAAGGAGAGCGAGGGTTTGCCCATCGATTGACTGCGTGGGCCGCGTCCTGTGAAAGGCGCAGACTTGATCTGTACTATAAAGAGAATGCGCAGTGCGTGCGTGGACAGCATTGCGTAGTAGAATGTGTATGTTAAGCGCAGCTTACGGCCCTCCATAAGCGGCGGCTAAGATTTGAGATTTGAGCCAAGCCATCACCGCTGAAGTCCCCTTTCCTTGCAAGGGGTTGGGTTGTAGCTGGGTTGTAGAAGAATTCATCACTGGTAAAGTAATATTCGAGCGTGAGGCAAACCAGTTGCAGTATTGCAACAGTAGCTAGTACTATTACTGTGAGCGGTGCGTATACCTCGAACGACGTCATCGGGTGAGGCATTGAAGGGGCAGTACAGCAGGGAAGTCATTTGGACATGCCATTATTGCAGTGCGGTTTGCCAAGTCGCCATGGCCGCTGTCAGCACATGTCACATATTCTCTTTCCTTTTCTCCTACTCACCTCCCCTTCCTCTTCCACTTCCTACAGTCTCCCCCGCACCCTAGCTCTTGCACCCCTCGGAACTATTAACAACCATCATGTCCTCTAATCTCAACGCACACAACCGCGACCACGATCCGTCTGACTCGGATTCCAAACCACTCCTTGATCCCAGTCGTGCGGAAGCCGGCACCTCGCATGAATCCCACAATCCCGTCTATCAGCTCGACTACAGGTACAGCTACACAGACGAGAACTTCATCCGCTACTCGGGTTATCCGACCGGTCCCGGCCAGTCCCAAACAAAGCTTGACGAACCTTTCTCGCCCAAGCCAGAGGAGTACAGCAAACCGCAGGACTATGCCCGCCACACCAGATACGAGAATATGGGTACGTAACTGGTCCAACTGTCTCAGTGGCGACCGTGCCCTAATAGCTGTCGATGGACAGACTACGCAGAAGAGGCATACAGTATACCTGCCGCCAAATCCGGAGCGATCGCCAATGAACAACCCAACATGTTCAAACGCTACTTTGGTCTCTACCCCTTGGCTCAACGGATAGATGACAAGAAGCGGGGCGTCGGCATTCAGAGGTATCCCCTAGCATGTACGTTACTCCGTCATTCTCGTATAGCATCGGACTCACATCTGGTCTCAGCATGGGCGTTGTCTGTCGTCATGCTCGCCATTCTCATATACGAGCTTGTAACAAACTCCAAGGCACAAGGATCGCCCTTCTCTTTCAAGGTCAGGCAACATGTCCCCGTCGTCCACCCCACCTCTTGCTCATTGATTGCTCCAGCCGGTGGTGAACCCTATGTTGGGTCCCTCATCATCGGCTTTGATCCAACTAGGTGCACGATTCCCTCCATGTATGAAGGTTGTCACCGACTTCCCCATAACGACCCCAGTCCCATGTCGGTTCCTCTCTTCGATCATACACCGTCTATACCTCTTATACCGGTTGGTTTCTAGGTCTGAACAACACTGCCAATCCGCCAACTGAGCTGTGTTCACTTGAAGATGTATGTGGGTTCGGTGGGTTCGACAACGGGACACCAAATCAGTCGTTCAGGTACGTCCGCTTATCATTGCCCCTCTCCAATGACTCGATCAAGCAATATGACAGGTTCATCACACCCATATTTCTCCACGCCGGCCTGATTCATTTTTTGCTCAATATGTTGGCACAAATGACGGTCTCTGCTCAGGTGAGACAATTTGCGCTTGTCGATGTCACGAGTGGTATTGATGACTTGTCAGGCTGAACGGGAGATGGGTACCATCGCCTTCCTTATCCTTTATTTTGCTGCTGGTATATTTGGGTACGTTGCACTTGTTCCATTACGTTGTCTTATCACTCATGGCTCTATGCAGTAATGTGCTTGGTGGCAATTTCTCTCTGGTCGGAGCGCCGTCGGTGGGTGCCAGTGGCGCGATCTTCGGAACTGTCGCAGTATGCATCTCTTCGTCACAGCTCATCCCTAGTCGTTGACCGCAACTTCCAGGTGGCATGGGTAGATTTGTTTGCGCACTGGAGATACCAATACCAACCAGGAAAGAAGGTAGGTTTCGCACACCCCCACCTCTTGAAGAGACACTTACATCATGCAATAGTTGGTATTCATGATCATCGAGTTGGTCATCGGTGTTGCAATGGGTTTCATTCCATGTCAGTAATTATCAGTAATGCTTGGTGGGGTCTGCTGAACATTTGTCTCCCAGACGTTGACAACTTTGCACACCTTGGAGGTTTCTTGGTGGGGCTCCTGGCAGCTATGGCCCTTTACCCTATCATCAGCCCTTCGAATCGTCATCGTATCATTGTTCTTGTCCTTCGACTGGCTGCTGTGGCATTGGCTGTGGTCTTGTTCGTGGTTTTGATTCGCAATTTCTACACGTCGGATCCCTATGCAGGTAAGTACGAGTTGGTGACCTTTGCCAGCGATGATCTAACAACGTACTTCAAAGCATGTACATGGTGCCGATACTTATCTTGCATTCCCTCAAGTATCAACAATCATTGCAAAGGGTGAGTCTTGCAATCCTCACTGTTCCGCTGTTTGTATCTGAAGATTTCGCGTCTTTTTGTGCGTTATGGGAATGTAATAGCACTGGTGCGTCATACCTCATAACATGCATCGATTAAGCGGCCATTGATCATCGAAATTTGCAGGCTACTTCGGAAGTGGATCGTCAAGTGTATGAGAATGTATCTTCTGGCCCTGGCCCCACCACGTAACAGTCCGTTCATTCTGTGGTGCAGTGCTTACCCTGTTCTCTGTATATATCATCTGCTTGGACTATCGGACCATCTTTTATTCTCTCTCGCACGGTAATCGTCTACCTGCCTGCGTTCCTCAAGCAACAGTAGTAGAGTACGGACACTGCTTACCCCACATACCTTCCACGGACTAGCTGTCATCATGTCACAATATCAGTGTCGCAGTGTGCTTTATGCATGCGCTCGATTGATCCATGTGTGAAGATTGTATCGAGTGCTGGGCGCATGCGCTCGATTGATTCATGTGTAAAGATTGTATCGAGTGCTGGGCACCACCATTTGCGTGACTTACAAGTCGTCAAACGAACACAGATTTGGACCCAGTGTGTTCACAAGCGCCTATATGTAGGGACTCATCTTATGCTCATGTCATAGATATACACGCTCTCACTGCTGGTCAAACTTCTGCGCTATCCTGAAGAAAAACTACGAGGAGCTTAACTTTTCAAACTTCTGCGCTACCCTGGAGCAAAACTACGAGGAGCTTAACTTTGGAAATACTCATACGTTGCGCGAGCATCTCGAAGGATCCCTCACACGACCGGAGTAAGTAAGCGCAACCGCTGTGGAGACTTTCACGCGCTCATCGTTCTCTTGTCCTCCGTAGCCTTTTCAACCCTCTGTAGAAACTGTGACTACTCGGAAATCGACACAGAACGTCTATACATCCCTCAATATTGTGTCTGACCATACCTGAAAGTGGAAGATCTCATTGGACTTCCACCGTAGCGGCCATACGTCATGGCCCCCAAGCGCTTTCAGTTCTCTCTCAACCCGCTGTGGCCGCATTATCTGTCCTGGGCATGCGTAGGAATAGCAGTTGTGCTTGGTCTTGTGCGATATGGGATGACCGGTGCGCCTCGTGGTCGTGTCCGTGCATCCGAGTTGCTGCTGACAATTCTAACACAGACCAAGCCGACCCATTACACTGTAATGCCATGCTGACGGAGGGACGATGGTTGGATGCAAAGTACAGGAACTGGCAGCCTGATGGTACGTTCTGCGCAGTGCCTGTACCGCATAGCAATATTGAGGCAGGTGGATAGGATGTATGATGTACCAGTATCAACCGAAGGACGTCTCGACGTGTATGAGATCCAGACGCGTAGTCTTCATCGGAGACTCTGTCACGCGCCAGCTCTACTTCCAATTTGCACATATCATTGACAAGAATCTACCGTCGGGTCCACCAGACGATGAGCACAAGCACGTGGACTACAAGTACACCTCCACCTCAGACATTCAGCTACTGTTCTACTGGGATCCCTTCTTGAACTCGAGCCATACCCAGTCCCTTTTGTCCCATTCATCGGGCGCATCCCCGTTGGATGAGCCAGCGCTGTTTGTCCTAGGTTCCGGACTTTGGTACCTCCGCTACTCTGATTCCGGCGGCCTCCCTGCATGGGAGGCCAAGATCGAGACGACGCTCGCCTCGATCTCACAGGCACAACGTCCACTGGCCGACGCCGTTGTTGTCCTACCTATAGAGGACGTCGTCTCCTCCAAGCTCTCTCTAGACCGCGCCGCGTTCATGCACGCGTCAGACATCGACGCGATGAACTCGGACCTCCTGCACAGAATCCAGCCGTCTGCTCTGCGCGACCCCTTCTCGTTCCTGCCCATACCTCTCGCTCGACCAGCCGCGCTGCCCGTGTCGCTGCCGCTCGTGTTCAACAGAATGCTGCACCCGTCGCAGACTGAAGACGGCCTGCATTTCTCCGACCTCGTCGTCAGCATGCAGGCGCAGGTCTTGCTGAACCTGCGCTGCAACGACGTCTTGCCGAAGACGTTCCCGATGGACAAGACTTGCTGCCGCTCTTATCCCACACCCACGCCCTTGCACCTGCTGTTGCTGGCCGGGGTGGCTCTCTGGGGCCCAGTCACCTGGCTCGTTGCTCGGCGATTCAGTATGTTCTTTGCAAGCCTGTGTGATCTGTGTGCTGATGTCTGCATAGGTCCGCGGTCGTCCGGTCTACCTCTTGTCAGAGACGAAGAGGTCCCTTCGCTCGTCGTGAGCTTTGCGTCCTTCGTCATATACCTCGCGGATCGTACTGGGTACTGGCTGAAAGAGCAGAAGCAGTTCGACCCCTGGACGTTCGCATTCCTGACACTGATGAGTTTGGCTATCGGGCTGCTCACAGTCACTCGAGCGGACAATGACCTTGGGTTTCTCAACAGAGAACAGACGGACGAGTGGAAGGGCTGGATGCAGAGTCAGTATGGGCTTCATCCTGCTGGCCCTGGATATGTGACTCATATTCTGCACCACAGTTGCTATTCTCATCTATCACTACACCGGCGCATCGAAAATCTCGGGGATATACAACCCTATCCGAGTGCTTGTAGCTGCCTATCTGTTCATGACTGGCTACGGTCATACCACATTTTATGTCAAAAAGGCTGACTTCAGCCTTCTGCGAGTAGCACAGGTCAGTCTTTGCCCCATTCACCTGTTCGCAATATTTCAAGCGTATCTTGAAGGTCATGGTCCGGCTCAATTTGCTCACCCTGCTCCTTGCGTACACGATGAAGTATTTCAAGCCTGTCTTGAAGGTCATGGTCCGACTCAATTTGCTCACCTTGCTCCTTGCGTACACGATGAACACCGATTATCTCTTCTATTACTTCGCACCCCTGGTGTCTCACTGGTATCTCATCATCTATGCTACCATGGCTGTTGGATCTCAGTACAATGATCGCACCCCCTTCTTGGTCGCCAAGATTCTCTCCTCTATGTCTGTCGTCACATTGTTCATGGGCCAACCGTGGCTCCTGGAAACATTGTTCGAGTTCCTCCAGCGATTCTGCAACATCCGCTGGTCAGCCCGGGAATGGGCCTTCCGCGTCAATCTTGATCTGTGGATCGTGTACTTCGGGATGTTCACCGCACTCGCCGTCATGAAGATCCGGGAACACCGCTTGACCGACCATCCCCGTTGGCCGTTTGTCGTCAAGGGCGCCGCAGGGTTGTCCGCGGTGGTCCTACTGTGGTTCTTCGCCTTCGAGCTATCTCAGCCAGACAAGTTCGCGTACAACCTCTGGCACCCGTATGTGTCCTTCTTGCCTATAGGCGCGTTCGTAGTCCTGCGGAACGCCAATGCGATCCTGCGCTCGGGCTCCTCCCGCGTCTTCGCCTTCATCGGCACGTGTTCCCTCGAGACGTTCATCATTCAATACCACCTGTGGCTCGCTGGCGACACCAAAGGCATCCTCATGGTGATTCCTGGACGCCATTCGCGCCCTCTGAATCTCCTCCTCACCACGGTCGTTTTCATCTACGTGTCTCACCTGGTCGCGAAAGCCACGGGGGAGATCACTAACTGGATATGTGGGAGCGCAAAGGGACAGTCGTTGCCAACGACGTCTCAGCAGGGCAATAACGCTTCGTCCTCTAGGCGCCAGGATCCACCACCACCACCTGACCCGGAGGAAGGACAAGAAGTCATCTTCATGGTGCCGCAAGACGAGGACGCGCCACGGAAGGATCGCGAGGGCAACTCCCTCCCGCCTGAGCCAGACACCCCAGCGCGACCGTCGCGTCGCTGGGTAGACCGTCTGGCGGATGGCTCATCGCCGCAACCTTCGCCTGGGTTTCGGGTGTGGTACGGAGACTCGGAGTGGCAGCCAGGATTGAAGACAAAGCTGCTGATGGGGGTGGGCGTGATGTGGTTGTTCAACATAATGTGGCCACGGCCGTAGACTGCCATGGACGAATCGCCTGGTTGGTCACTATTAATCTTCGTGCCATGCGAACCCTTCTGACTTATGCTGACTTCGATGACGACATGGACGCACATTACAACCCATATAGTATACCATTCGCTTCACTGTAACGACTTACAATACCTAGTGTACATGCTATGTGATACCAATGTCCATGCAAATACGCCATCGCCGTCATCGCTCATGTTGCAGAGCAGAGAATGTTCCTTGGTGTGCTGTAGAAGAGACCGTCAATGGCGACGTTCAGAGAGAAATCAAGAACTTTTAAAATGTCAGTATTAGCATGGTAAAAATCGTCACTCCCCGTCCTTTAGACGGGATCAGGACTTGACTCTAGAGATGTTGTTCATCACTCAGCGAAAAAGGTACAATACTCACCCATGGTGTACAACCTGCGTGAGTGGACCTGGGAGGATAGTGACATGTGAGTCTCAAAGCCGATTGGGACAACGAGGGCTCAGAAATTTGGGTATATGATTATACGTTCATCAGCCCAGAGGCTTCGAAGTAGCGATTCATTGTCTCTCGTCTTCACAACAAAACACAGAGAATGTACTCACCAGAAGAACGGGAACACAATGAGTACGGAGGCAAAGCATGATGTAAATGTCGCTGTCGTTGCAAAAAGTTCGCTTTTACGCGGTACTCACGTGTAATATTCAGGGCAGGCTGACATGGGGAGGCGCGTATGCTTCTTGGCGTGTGGGCGCTTTGCTTCTCTGTTCCCGTTCAGTCCGCATATTCTACCTCTGTCTTTTCCACCAGACTGCACAATGGCAAATGTGGTTACGCACCCACACTTACAGGTTGGCTTCTATCCTGGCCCAGTCGGCCACTCACCTTCACCACTTGGATTCGGATTTGGTCTTACTGCACAACCATCTATGATGCAAGCCTGGCCTAGCGCACCACATCCCCAACCACCTACATGGGGATTCTCTCCACAGAGCCTGCAACCACCGACGAGGTCGACGAAGAGGAGACATGACCCTGAAGAGGAGGACAGGGATGAGACGATGGACAGGAGCCCTACGCCCGAGAGACCGAAACGAGCCGCACCCAAGCGGGCCCGCACCACGCCCGCCGCAGGTGCGACGGCTGGGAAGGAGCAGCAAGTAGCCAAGGAGAACAAACAGCAGACGGCAAATGACGAGAGTGACGTTGACGTTGGGTTTTTGTTGGGTATGTAGCATCCTGAGGGTATCGTGGGTTTGCGCTGATCGTTCCTGTCAGCGAGTTTGCCTCCACAGTCTCTTCTGCCACTCGTTACCTCGCTAATCTCCGCGCAACCCACTCTCAAGACTACTGTTTTGTCGCTCATACCACGTCCAACCCTCGATACTGCCCTCCAGGGGCTTGCCAATTCGGCTCAGAAGCTCAAAGATGCATATCCCTACTCCAACACACTCTTCTCGCAACCTGGATCATCTTCATGGAGCGGTGGTGGTGGATCTGGTAGTCATCAAACAAGCACGTCTCTTTCCACCGGTTTTGGGTTTGGTGCGCGCCCTGTAGGAAGCAGTGGTTTCGGGTCGGCGTCTCCGCCCGGTGCAGGCATGCGCGACGAGTATATCATGAACCGTCTCCAGCCTCACATACAAGAGTTCGTCTCAGCATGCATTTCCTACCTTCCCTATTTCTCGAACGTTCCCGCTTCCGAGCTCGCGTCGACGTCAAAGGCGCAGACCGCTCAAACGCATGCTGCCGCCCTTCGCCAGCAGCACAAGGACAAGCTACATCCTACCGAGACCTACCTCTTCCTTGCCGCCCTTACCTCCCACATTCTTTCACAACCACCGCTTGCTCAAGCGTCTCTTGCGCCCTTACTCGTCCAGCGCCTCGACAAGGAGTGGAAAGCATGGGTAGACAGTGTGGATGAATTCGTCAACCGACAGGGAGGCATGTTTGGTCGGGAGACCGTCACCACCTGGGAACGCGGTTTAGACGAGTTCGCGCAGGCGAAGGAACATGGGATGGAGATGATGAAGAGCGTTCGTGATCGATGGGTGTCCAAGGTCGGCTGGCTGGTTGGTCGACAGCCCATGGAGGAACTTTGATATCATACTGGTGGTCAGTTGGATGGTTGTCTTCCTAGGTTTTATGGTTATATGAACGCTCCATATCGTAATGCTCTCGTTGCCCATTCCTTCATCACTCCTCACGCTCAGGTGTTCACATCTGCATGGTTTCCAATCCCTTTGCATGTAATAGGCTGCTCCCTTTGCTTATCTGCATCTGTACTACTGCACCATTTTCCATGACGATAGCATGACTGGCATGACATGAATAAAGTATTGCTTTCCACAACATCGGGTGTACTACCTTGAGTGTGGTCGTCTCCGGAAGAATGGTGTTGCCGATTGTTGACGGTTGTGTCGACGATCGCGGCACAGTGGCCTCCGGAGCGCTCAGTGGGGGTGCACGTGGCGAATTTTGTGTTCGTCGGTAGACGCCATGAACGGTACATTGCTCAGTGACGCAGCACGCTGCACGACTGCCTGCCGCCAACGACACTGACTGCACCAGACCCACCTCGGCTGGAATGCTCATGCATGCGCCGTCATGCCTCCTTGACTGCAAACTTGCCCTCTCTATCGCTCGCTTCCGTATTCCAGGCTGCTGCTGGCAGGGCGTGGGCCAAGACACGTCCGACGCGTGCGTACCATCGAACCGGCTTCCGCGGAGAAGGGCAGCCCAGCACGCTGCTTGCTGCTCACGGAGGTCATGACGGACGGGGTGGAACGGGGGGCCCTTCGACAACTGTCTCGTACGTGCTCAGTGCTCGGCGTTCCGTCATGCGGTGTCTCATACGCGGGACTTTGGGGATCGATAACATACAGGCCGTCCAACTTTGCAGCGTCGAACCCTCTCCCTGAAGATCGAAGACGCGCCACGCCTTCTCTGCCCGCTCTTGTAGCGGTGGGGACAGAACTTCCGTCCCGGATTGTACTCTCGGACGCGGACAATCGCGGGCCCCGTCCCATGCGCTCTCGAGCTCCGCAGCGACGGGGGGTCACATTCGTTGACGTCGAAACTCTGTCGGCTCACGAGTGCGAACCTTCTCGCCACGGTTGGGCCGATCGTCCTGCGTACGAAGACGAGCCGCCATGGGAGGAGTTGCGAGCTTCTGTGCCCGAGAGGTTGCTGCCGTGGGTGACGGTATTCCAGCCCAAGCAGTCGCCGTTGCAGCGAGAGGCTAGGACGGCAGAAGAGCTCGTGCAGAACCTTGTCCACAGCATCACGGGCAGGCCGCACACGAGCCTTGGTAAGGTGCTGTCGTACCACGCGGCGCACCGCACGCTACACTCGACTGCGTCGTTCAACGTCGTGATGCGGTACGCCATTCGGTGCGCGAGCTTTGGGACGGTCGGGGAGTTGCTGGCGGAGATGGTGCGAGAAGACATTGGAGGGGACGAGGAGACGCGAGCGTTGCGAGTGCGGTCGATGGTGCGGTCGGGGTTCTGGAACATGGCCTGGGAGGAGGAGATGGCGGAGATGCAGAGGAGCGGACGGGGGATGCGGTTGCCCGTTTGGCTCGAATTCCTGGGGAGCGTGAAACGGGGTGCGATTCTGGCCGGGGGGTCGAGGAGCTGGACACGGGCCGAAGCTGGGAGAGGTGGACGTCAACCGCTGGAGACGCCAGATCCCACGGTGGCCGCCGCGCGGTTGCATGGGCTGATGGAGCACGCTCCGGTGGTGAATTCGGAGGAGTGGGAGCAGGTTCCGCCGCGCGTCGTCCATGCTCTTGTCCGGTCCCTCGTCCAGCTCGGGCGGCGGACGGCGGCGTTGGAGCTCACACGGTCCTACTTCCAATCACTGCCGGAGCAGTTGGGGACGGAGTGGCAAGCCGCCTGTCTCTCCATCATTCACCTCCACATGCCACCCGGACGGGGCTGCAATCTGTCCGCGCACTTCGCGGCACTAAGCACACTCTTCGCTTTGCTCGACATGCACCCTAGCTTCGAGCCGACCTCGACAACGCTCTTCTTCCTCCTCCGGACGCTCAAGGGCACGAAGAGCTGTGGAGAGCGCGCGGATAAGCTCGTGCTCTCCTTCCAGAAGCGCTGGGGTCCCGATATCCTGGACGACAGGGTCCGCCGCCGCTGGGCCTCGCTCTGGCTCAAACAAGGCAGGCCTGGCCGTGCGCAAGCGATCGCTGAAGCCCAACACGTGCTCGACGTCCAACGGTTGGCGTGGAGGGCCGAGAAAGACGTCATGGGAGAAGCGTCAGACAAGGATCGCAGACGACGACTTCGCTGGCTGGACCTCCACCGGTCGCCGCGAAGAGGCAAACAGCAATGGCATTGGCGACGGCTCCGGAGACGGGTCTGGAGGGAACACGTACGTAGCCATCCTAGGTAGTCCCCCCTTTCATATATCGTTCTGTGATGTCATCTACCGCGGCGTGTTGTTATATAAAGTAGATAGTATTGGGGGGATGCACGTCGCGCGCGAACGTCATATTTACAGCGTATACAGACTTGGCCTAATTGTGCCTCCACCCTTGCGGTCACTGATGGACGAAAGTTGGACAGAGCGCGAAAAGGCCTCGATTGCAAAACACTTCATAAAGCATTAATGAAGAGGCTGTGACTCGGGTAAGGCAAGTTGTGGGGTGTGTGCGCATTCATGTCAAATGGCCGCTTGCCGAGTTGGGTGAGGGGCAAGTTGTGGGGTGTGTATGCATTCGTGTCAAATGGCCGCTTGCCGAGTCATGTCTTGAAGGAAAAGCAGGATTTCTAATTAGAAAATTGGTGCAGTCGAGAAAACTCATGTGGGGGGATGGGCTTAGTGCGGCTGAGGAGGACCTGAGGCTGTCGAGAGATGGTGCGAAAACCTGAGTTGAAGGGATCGCCCGTGTGTCTGCTCCCGAGATGATGGAGGCTTGTGGCAGGGCAGATAGGCTCAGAATTCAGGGGCCCCATGTACAGTCGAGGGATGGTCGAGCCTGGTCAAGGCAGAGTCCGAGGAGATATCCATGTACGGCAAGTGGCGGTGGGCGTCTCGGGAGGGGACCTTCGTGGTTTGAATCACTGGAGTTGCCTGATTAGGATGTGCCCACACCCCAGATGGATGGAATTGTGGATAGATCGAAGGCAGATCTCTCTGGCGTGCGCTAAGCTGGGGTTAGCGCCTGGGAGCTGGTTGGGGATGCGCGCAATTTAGCAAGCAAATAGACTCTTCCCCGGCCGAGGCCTGCTCCCACCCAATGTCGTCCCTAATCCTCACTTTCTCTCTCGACAAGCCACGGGTCCTCTTGGGCCCACGAGCGGCCGTCCAATCACAGCTGATTCCAGGGCCCTCCCACTCGGAGTGCTTGCCAACAAGCAATAAGACCGTGTAGCGGCCAACCTAGAGAGTAGGACGTCCGCCGGATGCCGACTGAATCGGCATCCCGAGTTGTGCGACGGCCGATATATTGCCCTCCAAGCATGCTCAACCTGGCAAGACAATTGACCGAAGCTGGCTTGAGAGGCGTAAAGCTGAGCTCATGTATGAAATTGACCGGCTTGTCACGTACTGATCCCGTGTGTGCACGTCAGCGTGGTGCCCGTCAGCGTTGCAATCTGCATCTGCATCTCTCCGTTCCCTTCTCTTTCCTCCATCTACATGTCCAACATCTTGGCGCCCCCGGGTGCTCGCTGAGATTAGTTTACTCGACCGATCTTCAGCGCGCTCTATGCCAGATCCGCCTCCAATCTGCCACCCTCACTGCAGCTGTCCCCCTCCTCCGACTCCGTTTCCCCCGCCTCCACTTCTCCCTCCGCCCAAGCTTCTGCGGCTCGTCCCGGAATCTCCGAAACAAAATATTGCGGACTTTGACCCTCCGTAATTGCTAGCACCATGCCTCCAATGGTCCTCGTTCGGCTCTCCCTTCGAAACTGTCATCCCCCTTCACCACCACAGGCACTTGCGACCGTTCATCCAGCGTTCCTGCCAATGTCCCCCACCTTCATAAGTCGCTCAATCTGCGGACGCCTCCAGGTCCGTCTCCCTGCTCTCCCAATCCCACCGCACAATGTCTCACAAGTTCCCGATTCCACCCCCAGAAAAGTTTATCGGTTTGTCCACCACCAGCGTCGGCTGCGGTCCCGGCGGTGGTACTCCCATGATCGCGTATGCCCCCATCTTTCGCAGATCTTCACGCCCCATCGGACGCTCATTCGCCTTCGAATTCTCTCCAGCCGAGTCGCCCTCGTTGACTACAGAGGCCAGACCATCTTCGACACCTACGTCCTCCCGACAAACCCCGTCACCGACTACCGTACAAGCTCCACCGGCATCCAACCCTCCGACCTTCAGCCCGGTCAGTGCCCCTCACTTCTCATTATTCCTCTCACCGTCGTCCCAACACCATCATTCATGCAGACCAGGCCATGCCCTGGAAAGAGGTCCAGCAACACGTTGCCCAGCTCATTCGCGATAAAATCATCGTCGGCCACACTCTCTGGCAAGACCTCTCCGGTGAACGGCTGCTCTTTTTTAAGCTTGATGATAACACAGTGCTGATGCCACTCTCCCTCAGTGCTCGGTATTCGCCATGCTGCTGTGGCTACCCGCGATGTCGCCCTCTATCAGCTATTTCGCAACTCCCTTCGCTCACCGAACCACGTCGTTGGTCTTCAGACTCTCATGTGGCACCTCATGCGTCGCCGCGTCCAAGATAACCATGTCTGTCCCGTGCGTCTTACCCTTCTCTTCTCCCTTGCAAAACGGTACCGACCGATATCTTTCCAGTTGGAAAACGCTCGTGCCGCTTTGGACTTGTACCGCTCTCAGGCCACTGAATGGGAGAGTGCGATTGCCAATGGACAGTGGCCGTCCCACCTTCCTCCGAGCACCTTCTCTCGATGCTATCAGTGAGCACAGAGCTTCTTGCGCCTGTGCCATGACCCGTAACGCACAATCTGATGCGTCAACTCGCAGTGCTGCGTATCATCACGTCAGCTCTTGTCGGGTTCCGGCAGAGAGCAGGTCACCCTTCAGCAGGGTAGCACATTGCATGCCCTGTACTACTCTATCGCATACTCGTCAACTAATTGACTCCAGCTGATGTCGGGAGTTTGCGGTTAGACCGTATCTGTACATAGTTTTTTAATGCATGTCAATAATGAATCTTTTGGCCTCATTGCGCTAGTGGCGTCACTGCTCCGTGAACCAATTGATGACCCTGGCACAATTGGAACTGGAGGACAGAGCGGCGGAAAAGGACAGCATAAGACGAGTGGGATCAGCCCTCTCTTTCAAACCTTATGTATGTCATCCAAAACGAGCTTAGACCGCCACCCGCCACATGGCTAGCGCGTGCGGGGTGACAGCGGCGTCAAGCATCGGTCAATCCTAGAATGGTAACCACATTCGCTTCCAATGGCTTCCCCTCCATCCTCCCACCACCACCACCACCACCTCCAGCCTTCCACGCACAACTCCGTCCCACACGCCGTCTCTCACCCGCCACCACATTGCCCGACACGCCTCTCATCTTCCTCTGGCGATGAACACCCTCACGGCAATATGCGTCTTCCCACACCGCCCACTGCCACTGTGACGGCAACACTCTCTACCCCCCACGACGCCGTCTTGGCGGACCTCCAAGGCGCTGTTCAGCCAGCCTCGCGCGATGGAACATCTCTTCCCAAGTCGGATCTCCTCAGTGCGCCTAGACTGAGCGTCATCCCAAGCGTCGGTTCGCTTGAACGCACTCAGCCTGACAGGACCGCAACGCCCTCAGCTGGCGCCCGCTCAGCAACGTCAACACCCGGTGTCCCACAGGAACCCCTTCTCGACCCTTTCTCTGGGAACGTCGTTGGCGTCATGGTGCCCAAGAAGGACACTGAACGTGATGCGGCCGCGTCTCAGTTCGACCAGCGCAGAGACGAGCTGTGGACCGGCCTCGCCAGCATCCGGGAGCTCCAGAGCGAGGTGGCCAGCATGCATGTGCAGATGGAGGGCATCGGGCTCAACGATGTCCGCGGGGGAAAACGTGCCACGGGAGTCGTTGGACGAGTCCATTCCGATACGATCCCTGCGGCCGAGGAATGGGACGAGCCAGATGGGGCTGCTGACGCCGTCGAGGAGCAGCGCAAGCGTGCCCGAGATGCGGAGTTCACAAACCTCGCGGAAACTTTCAGAGGCCGACGGGAGGCCATTGACGCTATCATGAACAAGGTTCACTCGTCCTATGCTGTCACAGCGCACCTCGAGGACTGACCTTGGCCTTCTGATGGTCCTGTAGCTCGGGGATCTTTCGGATTCGCTGACCAAATTTCATGCCCTCCAAACGCCAGTCATGGACTTCTCTGCCAGCCGCAACAATACCAAGGACTCGATGCCCGTCTCTCCCGACCTCGCGAATCCGACCTCTCCAAGTACCGCAACGTCTCCATCTCCAGAGCTGCCCTCGGCGCTCCCAACGTTGATACTCAGCGAACCTGACAATATGAGGGGCGTTTTTCATGACAGTCCAATCTCTGCCCCGGGGGAGCTGCCCCACGCTTCCCCCGCATAACAAGACTTTCTCAGACTAAATTGACCTTCTCACGTTCGCCCACACCGTCCACCTTCATTCAAGGTGCATATATGCTGTATTAATGATAGCCGTGAGTCCATTAGGCATCCAATCAGGCGCATTCCCTGACCCTGGTCCACTATCCTCAGCTCCGTGTTGCATCATCACTTGTTCTGTGTACATACGTTGTTCTGCTCCATGCATCTTCTGCAGTTCGGTCTTCCCCGAACATCGTCCGACTGGGCGATCGCGCGTGACCCTGGTTGGATCGATCCTATTGGTAAGTCGTCATGCGCTAGCGTTCCTAATCTACGTGGTCTTTTTGGAAGATGTGAGGAGACTCCGAACGTGCAATCGCCGAGCGGGCCGCAGCTCTCAGGCCGTGCATCCTTTGCAGATGCTTCCTCCGCCGGTCACAATGCGCACTGCTGACCATTTCGGGCAAATGTCGCAAGTAGAGAGGCCGCGTGCAAGCTACCGACCTTGAAGACGGTCCGCTGTGTTCGATAAATACAGTCTCCCTCGTATACGTGGCGCATAGTTATAAACACAAGCCGAGGTGTATCCCCTCGAACCTCTTTGGATGATGATGATGCTCTTTCAGTCGATCTTGCTCTGGGCTTGCCTTGTCGCTGGTGCGTTGGCGCTCAGCTCACCGCCGGCAGGCGCCATCACCGTGGGTAGCGGCGGCAAATATGCCACTTTGTCTGCTGCTTTGAAAGACACTTCGAGCTCGGTAAGTTCCAATAGAAAACTCAGCACCGTCGTGGCATCCGTGACATTTTCGCGCTAGGTGTATTACGTGTTCCCCGGAATTTACAAGGACACCGCTATCATCACGAGAGCCAATGTTCGAGTGTATGGGCAAACCAACATGCCGAGCTCCTATGCTGGGAACAGTAGGTGGATCTTAGCCTCTCCGGTGAGGCCGGGCATTGACACGGTGCCATCATTGGCAGCTGTGACTATTACAAATAGCATTCCAGCGTCCCAAGCAGGTTCCAACGATGCCAGCGGAACCGTACAAGTGCACGCCACGAATGTGTCACTCTATAACCTAAACATCGCGAACACGTATGGAAAGGTACGCGGAGACGGGGGACGATCGCGCCCATTGTTCACGGTGCTGTTGCCGCTGGACTCTGATTAACGTTCATTCGTTGGGATGCCACCACCACATGGGCTTTCCCGGAATCCTCTGCAGCCCGTCGACCAGGTACGTCCAACGGCATCGAAGCTACTTTGGTGTCGGGTGACGTACTGACAAATTAACGGACTTGTCGATGCGTAGGCACAGGCGATTGCGCTCAGCGTGCAAGCGGACAGATTTGGCGCGTATGGCTGCAAGATTACTGGGAACCAGTGCGTCTGCGAGCGTGTGCGTGCAGAACGTGCTGTCTCTCGACTGACTATCTGCCTAACAGAGACACATTGCTGGCGAATGTCGGCGCGTGAGTCTTCCCGCCGCACCGCCTAGAGGTGCTCGTCGTGGCTGATGGCGTGACCATAGCCAGTACTACGCGAACAGTTGGATCGAGGGTGCAGTCGATTTTGTGCGTTTGTCGTGGTGACCCATGTGGAAAGTCCTTGCTCACGCCCTGTCATGCAGATTTTCGGACAACGCGCCTCGTCAGTCCTTTCAGCCGTGAATTTCGTGGTTTTTTTTTTCACCTCCCGGTCGATCTTAATCTTGGCTGTCGGATATAGCATCTGGATCACTCGGTCGGTCATCAACGTCAGTCTTCCTTGCCATTATTTTACATTTCCCACTCGTCTGGATGACCATGCTGTGTGTCACGTTGACGTACTTGGGCATGTCCAACAGACGATCGGAAACGGGTATATCACCGCATCCGGTCGCTCGAGCGATGACGCGTTCTGGTATGTTATCGACAATTCGACCATTCAGGGTACGGGCACGGCATACCTCGGACGACCCTGGCGCGACTACGCCCGTGTCGTGTTCCAGAAGTCTACACTGGGAAGTAACGTGTACGTTGCATGTTGCCCTATCTGACTGTGTGAAGACGGGGCGTTGAATGTATTGTATTGCATCGTCATAGGCCCGCGGCCGGCTGGTCCGTATGGCAATCCAGGTAGGTTTCGCGGTGCGGTGCGTGCTCGACAAGGTACTGATCGTTTGGGGTACTGCTCGCAAAGCAACCCACAGTGAGTATAGTAGGCTTATCTGCCCCATCGAGCTATGGCTGTTAGATGGATGCTGACCCTGTCATGAACAGAACGGATCACGTCACATTCGCGGAGTATGGAAACACGGGGCCGGGCGCCCTCGGTACTCGCGCAAGCTTCAGTGCCAAGCTGTCCGCACCCGTCTCGATTACGTCGGTGCTCAACTCGACCGGATGGATTGATCGCGCGTTCTTGTGACTTGCTTTGTCGAACACGGATCGTTTGATGTGGTGTGAGAGCAGTGTTGCATGTCCGAGGAGAATCCACTGCTGATGTCGAGCGCATTCGATTGTCCTTCACAGCACTCTCCAATTGCCCTGTGTCCCCTTGACGTTTTTGAGAGCGTTCTCCAGCTGGTTGTGTGACCGCCTTCCCTGTGCCTCTCATAGCATTACCTACAGGAACCCTCGTTGATATATTCGCGGGCCTACGTCGAAGTCCGGGCCGTCATGAGAAGTTTCCTTCTATTACGAACCATCGTCGCCCAGCTTCTCTGTGTTCGGTCTGGCCGCCTTCCGAGCAGTCGGTGCACCTTCATGATGTCGAAGGCCCGAAATGTCCATCCGACAGCTGCGCGTGACATGGCGGGCCGCCGGAACCACACAAACGGCGGGATCATGAGCTGCGGGACCGCGATGCATAGACATGTCTCGGGAGGCGGCGGCGATACTCATCTGTTCACGTCTTTCGGAAATGGCCAAGGGCCTTCCTTTCGTTCTCTCTTGTTCCGCATTTGCTCCCTAGTCGCCTTGTTTGCGTTCCATGCTCCTACGGGCGCGATTACGATAGGTCCGCACGGTGGCTTGGCCTATGGCTCTCGCAAATACTTCGAGCCCGGTGAGCGATCTACCGCGTATGCCGTGAAGCCTGAGCATACATTGACTGTTCCGAGTTAGGAGCACTTCATCAACATAGGCATATGCACCGACACACTGTAATCATCACTCGCGCCGTCGTCCCGGTCTACGGACAGACCCTCGTTCCGCACTGCTGCAGAGGACACGGTGCGTTACGTTCGGACTCCGATAAGCCCGAGTCTGCAGCGCTGACGTTGGTTCGTGGGGGGAAGCGGTGACCATCACGAACAACGTCTTTGCGTCCGTCGCGCGGGCTCGGAACAAGTACAAGTACATGCCGCGAACGTGTCGCTGTACGAGCTTGAAGCTGCAAACACGTATGGGAATGTGCGCCTCCTTTGTCCGTCGATCGCGCTCAGGCGTCGTCATACCCGGGTCTCGCTGTTGGCGTGCTGCACCCTGCACTCTGCACTCTGCACGCGTGATTGAATCGTGAACCGTGAGGCCTGATCGGCCACTTCCCGTCCTCCTCGACTACACCGGCACGCGGCTTGTCGAAGAAAGCCCGTCGACCAGGTTGGACGGACCCTTGATTGGATAGAGTTACACTCTGACCTCCACGCGTCGCACGCGCAAGCCATCGCGCTCAGCTTTCAGAGTGCGGGTCGAAAACTTCTGGGGACCGGTGAGTGCGATTCCTATGCGACTTCTCTCGGTGCTGACGGCAGGTGCAGAGATCATGACGCTCCTGGCCACCGTCGGAACGTCGGCTTTTGCCACAACTCGAGCGTCATCGTAATTCCGACCATCACCATAGCCAGTTCTGTGCAAACGGCTGGATCGAAGGAAGGAGAAGTGGACTTTGTGCGTCTGTGGACCTTCCTTTGAGCACGGTGATAGAGTTTGACCTCGTTTCTAGGTGTTCGGGCAGTAGGCTTCGTGAGTGAGGCTTCCATCTGCGTCCTGCCACTGCTCTCATCCGAGGACGCTCCGTGACAGGATGTGTATCGCCCGTTCAGTCATCCATGCAAGTCCTATCGCCACGCTCGATGCGATGGCTTGCTGACAGCAGGGCAGACGATCCGCGATGGCAGCAGCATCACGGCGTTTGGCCGGTTCGAGCGACGACGGGTTCGCTGAGGCTGCCACGAAGCCCATACAACCGTGGGCACCGCCTTATTGAGCGAGCCATAGCAAAAACGCGCGAACGTCAACATTACTCATGAAAAACCTCATGCTGACCCCATGGTTCAGCGACCCACAGCAACTTATGTATTGACGAGGCAACTGACCGCCACTTGGCAGCCACCGTAGACTTTGTCGAGTTCGGAGACACCGACCCTATGGGTTACGTATCTGTCCGCCCCGATCTCAATCCTAAGGGTGTTGAACGCCACGGACTGGATCGAACCCGCTTTTCAATGGAGGCTGGCGGCGAACGAGTAAGAAGCTTGGCCTGCCATGGGCAGTGAGCGTCAGCGAATATTAACTCAAAGTGATTGCGTCACCGTGTACGAGACGTCTGTCAATGACACCCGGTTTGAGCCGAGCCGGCGGCCCCCCGCGCTCCGGAATGAAGAGACCCCCGAGTCTGGGCCTGGGGAAATAATGCCCTGATTCTCAGGATTCATTTTAGACCTGTGCCGAGGGCGATAATCAGGTCGACCGAAGCCTATACCTTAATTGCGGATCAGACCCTCGACATCAAAGCCCGAGGCCCTCTCCGAGCGCGGCCTTCAACGACATCGCAGCAGTTGAGTAACTTCGCTCCGTCTGGGTAGACGCGTTCGGTTGCGATACATCGCCATTTGCGTCCCTCGGCGGCAGCATCCTATCACTTATTTGTATTGCATGCTCCGTGACGGACTCGACCGTTCGGGTCTTGCGTGCACACCTGACGCCAACAGCCCCCGCTTCTCCAGACGTTTCTATGATCTGTGGCAGTGCCATTTCTGTTGTTCGGAACCATCGAGCCTCGAGGTCTGTATTACGCGTACTTCTACCGCTCTCTCACCTTCGTATTGATCTTCTTTGCAGTTCAGCGGGAACTCAGTCAGTGCAGGGACAGTAGTTTGAATCAACTTGCTGGGTACTTTCCGGAATAGGGAATCGTAGCAGTTTGAATCAACTTGCTGGATACTTTCCGGAATAGGGAATCGCAGACGGTAGTGGTTTCCGAATATTCTCACCAGCGATTCTCGTGCGGCCGCGGTTGAAGCGGTGTGCTCATGGTCTGAATGGCTGCTGTCGAAGTTGTCGAGCAATTCGGACTTCCGATGGGGTCCGGGCTGGGCGTTGGCCAGTCAGTGTAATCTATGCCTCGACGAAGCCCACCCGCTGAGGCCTGCCCTTCGTGAGTTTATATCTTGCCACAATCGAACCGAAAGCTGACATTGGCGACTGAAGAGTGTATGGAGAGATGCTGTGAATGAACTCATGCCACCGCGGCAGTGATTGCAGGCTGGCATGGCCGTGGCACATGCCGCGAATAGGTTCGCTCTTCGGATCTTCCTTTTAGCACTGGTACCTGACCTCGGAGTGTCTATTAGTAGACGTTCCCGCAGCCATGAATATCCGCTTCTTTGCTGTGTGGCCGAAACTAATCTAGGTTTCTCCGTCTATGTGCGCGCGCCGCGGGAACCGAAACCAACCATGAGGCGACCGGGAAAGGGCGCGCCACAGGTCCATCGCTGTCCCTGTGCGCATGAAGTAAGCGTGAATGGGAAGATGCGCTCCCAACCTCGGAGTTGTGAACTGCGCCGAGGGATGCTCACTGTCTTTCGAACTCGTTTTGTCACGGAAGCGCGTGCCGGAGGGATTGATGCGGTTATAATTCATTCATGGCCAGCGCAATGATGGTCTTCCTGACGACACCCTTCTCTAGACGTCTGGCTTCCGGGTAATGCTGGCTAGGGACTTCTTAAGCCCGAATCAATTCAGTACTATCGCTCGCCCGTGCAGTTGTTCTGCCAGGACAGCAGGCCCTGGGGAGCACTTACGTACCGCTCTTCGAGGCCATGCGCTTCTGATCGCGCTCGGATGTACAAGGCGTACAGCTGGGCCGTCCAACCTCTGGGGATGGGTGTGCAACGCTGATTCTAGAATGATGAGGTCCATTGCAGGCGAGGCGGTTCGAGTGACAGACACTGGCGGCACGCACACGGTCCGCCTCACAACGCTCAGCCACACGGGAGGGCTGCCCCCCGGAGAAGGTGGCCCCTCGGACGACCTTCCGCCGCGCCTCTCGTCCAATTCAACGTTCGAATTTCGAGAGGCTAGCGGTTCGACACCCATGAGCGGGCTCGAGGTCCGCGAGGTCGCGTCCATGCTATCCATCGAACCCACGACCCTGGCGAGGCCCGCAAAGCGTCTGCGCAAAAGCACCCGCCTTGGCCCATTGAATACTCCGAGCTAGCTGGACGTTATCGGTGTCGCTCGCGAACCCCCGCGCGGCGGGACACATCTGTGGTTCCAAGGGTGGTGTTGCGCGTGCGTTCGCGCGCGGCGGAGGGCTCATGGCCATGTCCACGGCCGCGGCGACGGCCACGGCCAGGACCAGGGCCATCGATGCGCGCGGACTTTGGCACGACAGCCGACGTAATGCTCTCAATTCGCCGAACTGCTGGACTCGGGCGCAGGGCACTGGCACCCGTCGATGTGTGGACACAGTGCGCGTGCCAAGGCTGCGAGGCGGACGGCTGGACTGCTTCGATGTCGATGTCGTTCTGTGCGGTGCGATGCTGAGAGGAGAACGGTGGTGGCAAGGGTCGAGGGCGGTGAGTATCAGGCAGATAATGGCCCGCAGAGAAGGCGCGTTTGGTTGTGTGAGTAGGCGCCCATTGCGTCATTGTGTACGAGACGTCTGTCCATTGGGCCGGGAAAGGCCGGTTATCTGGACCCGATCTGCAGGAACAGACCATGCTCGTTCTCAGGGCTGCACCGTTGTCAACGAGTGTACGTGTACAGACAACGTCCGCCCAAACTTTACTCTTGTTCACTCATCCCGACCCTGCCCGACATGTCTCATCGTGCTGGGGTCCGCAGTCACCTCCGAGATACGCGTACATCCGATTATAGCCTCCGTACAGTACACACGCCGCTAGATCAGATGCGGTGCAGATAGGTGATCTATACGACCTACAAACCACCAAGCATGCGCAGCGCCGCTCTCAGCTCCTTCACCGCCTGCTCCGTGTCCTCGTAGTCCAGTGCAGAGATGGCGAACCTGCAATGCTTCTGTGCCTTCGCGATGACTTGGGGCGTCAGCTCGGGGGGTGTCACTGTCACTGTCGACGTCGCGGCGACGCTCGAATTGTGGATTGCTGCCGATGACAAGCCGTGTGGGTGCGGATGCAGAGCCGGATGCGCGAGTGTGGGGGAATGGTACTGGCTTGGCGACGGCGCTGCAGGCGGGGAAGGGCGCACTGGGTCAGGGTAGGCAGGATGGGATGGGTACTGGTATGGTATTGTAGAATAGGCGTCGAATGGCGCTTCGGGCAGATGAGGGAGCGGTGGCGAGCCCATTGCGACCTCCTCCGGCCCACTCATTCCTGGCGCGCTTGGAGTCTCTAGCCCGCCCACTACCGAGGGGGAGAAATGAACCGACTTGGCGGCAGAGGGGGGAGGGGTTGCCTCCGCGTCGATTTCTTCCTCAGTCTTGCCCTCAAGCTCTCCAGATACGAACGCAGTGCGCGGCTTCCCGCCGCTGCCGGGCAAGGGGTGTATCGGTGAACTTGCAGCGAGAGTCGAGCTGTCGGTTAGATGGAAGCCCGGGGTACCAGGTGTTGCAGCAGTGCTCCAGCTTCCTGGACTCTGGGGAGGTTGAGGAGGTGCGAGGCCGTCTGGAAGATGATGCTCCGTAGGAGTAAGGTTCGTCAGTTGTGGGGGCGGAGGAGTTGAGCGTGTGATGGCCGGAGGAGAGAACTTTGTTGGAAGCGGGGAAGAAGCGGCGGGCGGGGTCATGGGAGGTGGTACGATGTTGAGGTCGGGAACGTCGGCTGCTGCGGTGAGAGTCTCAGAAGCTGCGGATGCTGCAGGGCCGGGAGTGGGCTTGCGCCCCTCGCGGATGGCTTTGGCAATGTCGGCAGCTTTCCATTTGGCGTACTTGATCTTCTCTTCAATGGAGGAGATATCGATGGCAGTCTTGTCGGGGTCGAAGATACGGAGGAGCTCGAGGAAGTTGGCGGCAGCGAGAAACTTCCTGGCGGTGTTTCTGCATAGGAGATGACGGGTTGGGTGGGGGCAGAGTGAGAAGGAGGGTATGTACTGACCGAGTGATGTTGCCACTCCTGTCCTCGTTGTCCGCAGCGGCAAAGATACGGAGAGCGAAGTTCTCGATATAGGCAGCGCTTGCGGGTTCGTCGTGAACGGCGTCGTTGGGACCAATGTCTGTCTTGAGGCGTTCTAAAAGACCGAGGAGGTCGAAGAGGAAGTGACGGGAGGGCGAGTCCTTGAGTCTGAGGTCAATGCCTTGCTGGGCAGCATAATATGCACCTGGGTAGGAGAGGAGATGAGAGGGAGTGGGCAGTGGGAGGGAGGAGAGTACGGACACCAGTAAGAGATGACGGGGTCATTCTTTGCGAGTTCGTCTGCGCGCTGGAGATAGGGCGTGATCGCTTTGAGTTCTGGAGGGATTGGAGGGAGGGAGAGCACCATGGTAGTCCTTGGTGGCGGCCCGTGATCAACAGTCCTGGTCAATGGGCGCTTCTCCTCACGCGTGCGATACAACGTGCAGACGCCCGTGACGTCACTACTGCCTTTCTTGGCAGGACGACTTCCTCGTTTGGCAGGCGACGCGTCCAGTGGCAGCAGTAGGCACTCCGAGTCTCTCCTCTTCCTCTTCTGTGCGTGTTCAGAGTGATTGCAGCCATGACGCCCTTCATGTCCTCTGCTGACGTCACCTCCTCCGCCCTGCGCATATATCCCACGTGCGACATGTCTGCACCTCCCTCACGCACTCTCTCCTCGCCTTGATGGCATCCAACATCCCCGACCAGTACAAGAAGGGCTGGAAACCCCCCTTCCAGCAACAGCACTCTGCTCCCGGACAGCAGACAAAGCTCAATCCCCCACCGCTCGACGATGTTACCGCTGATGGAAAGCAATACAAGCCTGCCGGCAAGCTCGAAGGAAGGAAGGCTATCATCACCGGCGCGGACAGCGGTATTGGTCGAAGTGTTGCTCTTCTCTTTGGTGGGCGAGCGCTCCGTTTTCCTCCCCCGAGCATGCGTTCCTCTCTGACGACGACCCCAGCACTCGAGGGCGCAGATCTCACCCTGCAATTTCTTCCCAGCGAAGCCAAAGATGTACAGGACATGGTAGACCTCATCAATAACAAGACGAACAATTCTCGCAAGATCCTCACCGTCGAATACGACCTTCGGAAAGAGGCCGCTTGTCAGGAACTCGTCGAAAAGCATCTCGATTTCCATAAGAAACTCGACTCCATGTACGCATCGCTGTATGTTTGGTGGCATCCAACCCTGACCTTGCATCGTACAGTGTTCTAAATCATGGCACACAAAATGCCAACGAATACCTCCCCACCCTCCCCACTGAGCAGTGGCATGAGGTCTTTGATACCAACATTCACTCATACTTCTACATTTGCAAGGTATGCCGTCTCTTCGCACGTACAACCTGAATTGCTCTCAATCCTCCTTGGACATGAAGGCTGCAATCCCCAAGCTCGAGGAGGGATCCACGATAACCTTCAACGCCTCAATCAACATGGCTGTCGGGCATCCAGAGCTCATCGATTACACTGCCACCAAGGGTGCCATGGTCGGCTTCATGCGCGCCCTCAGTAATCAGATTGTAGGCGAGAAGGGTATCCGCTGCAATGCTATCGCACCTGGTCCCATCTGGACTCCCCTCATGTGCGTCCCTCACGGTGATTTCGATGCTGACCCATGCTGATACTAGTATCGCCCTATGAAGTCCGGCCACGATGAGCAAGCAGTCCATCGAAAAGTTCGGGACTTCGGTTCCTATGGGTAGGGCTGGGCAGCCTGTCGAGATTGCTACCGCATTTGTATATCTATCCTCGCCAGATTCAAGCTATATCAGGTATGTCAAGCTTCGTACTTCTGCGAACAGCCATTGAGTCCAAACCATACGGTGTTGCAGCGGCCAAGTCATTCACATCAACGGAGGTGTGGTTATTGAGTAGATTCTGAGAGTTGTGTTCCTCGAAGATTTAGCGGCCAATTGTATAGTAGCATTGCTTTGTAGCCTAACAATTGACATTGTTCTTTGCAGAATAGATGATGCATTTGTACTGATGTACCGAGACCTCGATTAGGCTGACTACAACAGGTGCTATGTTTGATTGACCATCAACTTAGGTGTACGCAGCGCCAGAATGCTTCAGACGCTCCTCAAGCGCTGCGATGCGTCCCTTCACGATGGAATACTCTGACTGTCCAGTATTGCGGAGGCCTCTTGAAGGACGCTGATGAATCGCCGCGGCAGAGAACGAGGGAGGGACTGTCGGGGCCGTCTCGACGCGTCTACATGCAGGGCGAGATGACCCATGATGACCAGAAGAGACGGACGCGGGCAAGCGAGCCGGCGTCGTGGGCAGAGAGCGATGAGCAGTCGAACGAGACAGCGTGGAGCCATACCGGGCGCTGGGTCGTTCTGCATCCTCTCCTGGCGGTGCTGGAACATCCGACCGAGATGCCGACGATAGCTGGGACAGGCCGAGAGACTCGAGTGCTGAGACCGACGCCGGGATGTCGCACAGCTGCGACGGCGGTGGTTGCGGGAGCTGTCGAGACCGACGCGGGTGAGGTTCGGGCTCGGTCTCATCCGAGGAGGCGCTGCCGCACGCGATGACGCTTCGGGAATTATAAGCGGAGGAGAACGCGGCGCTTGGCAGGCTCTCTGGGGCAGGACGACCGAGTCGGGGCGTGGCGCCTTCGTTCTCGTCTTCCTCGTCGTCTCCTGCCCCGACGTCATGCGTGCCTGGGTCAGAGCTAGCTCCCTCGCGGGTGTGTCTTGCAGACCGTGACAATCTCCTGATAGACTCTGAAGATGGTGCATCATGGGCGTACCCTCTCTGCATGCGTGCCTGGGTCAGCGCAGCTAGCTCCCTCGCGGTTGTGTCAATCTCTTGATAGACTCTGCAGATGAGGCATCATGGGCGTACCCTCTCTGAGCGCAGTCGGCCGATCCAGCATGCGCCACGTTGCTAGTAACACCAAGAGCACCGTCGTACACAGTATCTGCATATGTCGCCGAGATTGGCCGATCCAGCATGCGCCGCGTTGCTAGTAACACCAGGAGCAACGTCGTACAAAGTATCTGCATATGTCGCCGAGATGTTATTCAAATGCCGATCAGACCTAGAGCGCCCCAGAGAAGCATGACCGTTCAGGACCGTGTCTTCGTACAAGTCCTCCCCATACGCTTCGCTGCCGTCCAGTTCTGACTCACGATGATGTATGGGATCATCCGCGCACTCTTGGCGACGATTCACAGAGTTGGCAAAGGAACCAGTGTCGAGCTGCGCGGTGCTGACGACAAACTCGACCTCCTCGTCGGAACCTGCGTCGTCGTCGAGGAGGTCGAGATTGCCTAGGTCCCGCGTGAGAAAGCGGCTTGCGGCGGTGTGTCCTCTTGCGGATGATACGGACGAGTGGAATGAGCTTGAGGCGGCAGACTCGGTGGAACACATGCTTGAATCGGATTCACGGGGTGTCGCCGCAGCGGCAATCTCAAGACCCTCTTCCGCATCTGCATCTACCATAGTTCCACTCGTATCGGGAAGCTCCTTGGAAAGGGCTGCAGTCTGAGGGGAGGGGTCGCAGACGGGAGTGTCAAGGATGATCCTGCTCGACCTGCTGACCGAATGCGCGCCCCGGGGTGGGAGGGTAGCCTGTGAACACAGTGTTCCCGGTTGCGGAACGAAGGACAAACAAGGACGATCACCAGAAGGACCACTGCGGCCCCCATCAGCAGAGATAGTCGCACAGCCGTAGGACAGGGAGCTCTGTTCCGGCGGGTTGCTGTATGGGATCAGACGAGTATACGCGCCTTCGGGAGACAAGAGGGGTTCACTCGGAGTCGGGTCCACTGATAGGAAGTTGATGATCCGGACCGGTAGCGTGACGTGCACGTCGGACGTTAGCGGGCCCGCACTTACGCTCACACGGATGGTATACTCCACCTCGATGAGACGCGACCGAGAAACCGACAGTGCCTCTGACTATTGGTGGCATGAGCGAGGTTAATATGTGCGGGGTCCGGAAGAGGTCACATAGAGGAGTCAGGCTAGCGTGTGAGGACGACTTAGTGAGGTTGGCCTACCGGAATCAGAATCCAATGAGCAAATTGCGCCTCTTGGCCGGGCGAAACACCCGTCCACCAGCCCTCGGCACTGGCGTGACCTTTGGCGACCGTGTGGCCACGTTCCAGAACGCTCTCAGCGACGACCTTGTGTGAGGTTGCCGTCTGGCATGCGTCGGGATCCACATCAACACGGTTGCCGGGGTTGAGATGCGGCCGAGGTTTGAACAGGGTGATAGTTCGCACGAGCGTTAGGACGACGGTCTTCACCGTCTTCTTTGTGTCGTTCTCGACGCAGACCCGCACAAAACACCGCTGTCCAGCTATCCAGGTCATGCGATGAAGCATAGCCGTGAGCTTCAACTTGCCTCCACTGCCAATGACAGCGAGACTCTTCGCAGTTGAAGCCTGAATGGGGCGTGGGGCACCAGCGAGCACGACAGCCGGATTCAGACATGGCCATACCTGACAGTCGCGATAGAAGTGGGCGATAGAACGCTTTCCAGTTTCCGCGTCCTTGACCTTCACGGAGCTACGGGCATGATAGGCGGGCTTTCGAGACACAGCCTCACAAAACCAGGATCACTCACATCATAGCGATATAACGGATTGTCACTCCTGAAGGCAGATCCACGGCGCCCTTGGCAGAACCAGTCGCGTCGTCGATGGGTAGATGCATGGCGAATGGAAGGACGTGCACGCCTTCCCTCGCACACGAGAATCCCTCCGCATCCGGTGGAGAGTCGTAAACCCCAGTGTATGTGTCCGTTATGGCAGATAGAGGACTTGCACGCTGGAAAAAGGTGTAGCGGTCGCGCTCGCCAGGTATGGACTCGAAACCTATGACCCTCACTTTCCCCTCGGCAATGAGCACAGCAGACTCTTTCTTCTGTCTCCGGCGGACACGGATTTTGACGTTACCACGCATGTAGCCGCCCAGAATACAGCAGTCGTTCTCCAAGACGATGTCAACCTCGACACGAGCGCGTGGCTTGGCCTGTTCGAGTGACACGGCGTGGCAGTTCTTCGCGTCCTTCTTCCGTGAGACGTCGTGGAGCGATAGAACGGTTGCCCCGGGCTTGAGGCGTGAATGCGAGTTTCCCAGTAGCGACTTGAGCTCTGCAGCGTTTCGGGAAGAGGAGACACCAAAACTGAAGAGCGAATCGTGTCGGCTAAACCCGCTGTCGTTTGTCAAGAGTTCTGAGCGAGAGTGAGCAGTGGACGAAGAAATAGACGAAGGGATCCTAGGACCTGCGTTATCGTCGGAAGCATTGCGCCGCGCAAGGGAACTACTTAGGGAAGGAGCTTGCCACAACTTGTGTCAATAAAGTGATCACATTGATGGTTGTCTTATTGGGGAGACGTACCAGATTTGTCTTGTGATGTGCCAAGTGATTACATCGATGATTGTCTAATTGGGGAGACGCACCAGATTTGTCTTGTGATGTGGCGTTTCCCTGAGGACAACACAGAACGCTGAGCGTGGGTTTGATGCAGCCTACGCTCTAGTGAGTGATGTGTAGAAAGATGATCATGGCCAAGAGTCGTTATGTCCACGCCCAAACCAAGAGGTACAGACATGGAGTGCAGAGAGGTAGCCTAAAGGGGAGGCAAAAACGACGCAGCGTGGACCTGACGGGATAATGAGGACACTGAGGAGTTTTAACGTCGCACACTGGATGTGGCTGACCATGGCATTCCAGTCGAGACTGTACGTGGACCATGCTACTGCGACAGGAGGGCGCACAGTCCGCAGTGGAGGGTTGGCTCTGAAATCCACAAACACAAGATGATACCAGGAATCTGGGTATCGATATGGAGCATGACATTGAGATGGTGATGGAGAGCAGTCTCCAAATTTCCCGACGGCCATAGTAGGTTCTCATCCTGGGAGGCCGCCGACACACTGAAAGGGCTTCATTACCCCCTACTCATTCTGCCCTTCCAAGCCTCAATGGACATCGCAAGCAATAAGGAATTCAAAGACAGCCGCATCATGGATCAACATTTCAGCAAGGACCGTACCAACCTAAGAAGTTCGCGGAGGCAAATGTGTCACTAGGGAAGCATATCCTCATTTGGAAAGTAACATAAAACAGTTGTCACGCCCTGGGTAATTTCGCGACGGCCATAGTAGGTTCTCTACTGGGAGGCCGCCGACACGCTGAAAGGGCTTCATTACCCCCAACTCATTCTGCCCTTCCAAGCCTCAATGGACATCGCAAGCAATAAGGAATTCAAAGACAGCCGCATCATGGATCAACATTTCAGCAAGGACCGTACCAACCTAAGAAGTTCGCGGAGGCAAATGTGTCACTAGGGAAGCATATCCTCATTTGGAAAGTAACATAAAACAGTTGTCACGCCCTGGGCAAAATGTACAGGATTAAACGAAGTCTTATTCACGGTGATTCTGGGCAAAATGTACAGGATTGGACGAAGTCTTATTCACGGTGATCAAGTAAACATATATGGAATGATAACATACATGAAAAGTTATGATAGAGTAAGACAAGACAAGCAGCCAAGATACATTAGTTGCAGCAGACCAGACGTATGTAGGAAGTCACGGAAATAAACTCGGAAGCTGGCAGCCGTTCACCAGTGTCCAAGCTCGACCTTCGAGCGGTCGAAGCCAAGCTCCTTCCATGAGTTTGTCACATCATTGGACCCGAAAGAGTTCCCAACAAATCCCACGTGTTTGTACACCGTGGCCGCCGCAGGATTGTTATGTGCTACATATAGCACGACTGCATCCTTGTTCTCCAGCAGGCTGATGGATGATATAAAGAAACTTAAGTCGGATCCTACGTCACATATTATGCTGTAATGCACTCACCAATGACAGACATACCGCATCAGACGTTCGGCACATCCACGAGATCTCCATTGTGAGTCCGTGAAGACCTTGGTGATGCCGGCAACGGTATTCGTAACCCGTGTTACGGCAACGATTGACGCTATGGTGGGCTCATTTCCGACGTTCTGGATCTCATGGACCCAAAGCTGCTGCTTCTGGATCAAGAACTGCGCTTCCCGATGTGCGTTCTCGAGAGACAGGACAAATGGTTCCTGACGTATGTTAGCCCTTTCGTACATGGAACACGTCAGAGCCAACTACTCACGGATGTTTCTGCGAAGCTATGACATAGCGTAGCGACCTTCCGGATATCTGTGTCGACGGCAGGACGTAATGTGATCGCAACATTGGGTAAGGAAGGGAGCTCGCGATTCCGCAAGGTGCCTCTATCGCAATACATCAAGTCGGCATGGTAGTAGACCGGGCTCTTGTCAAGTTGAACAAGGGTCTCAGCAATCCACATATCGGCGAACGCATCCGTGAGGGCATCGCAGGCGAAGACCGAGAAGACTCGCTCTGGGGACACGTTGGCTCTGAGGGCGCGCACCATAGGCAGAACGCGAGGTCGTACAAAATCGGGCTTGAGGTTGGTAGAGGTGAGAGGAGTGAAGATGAAGATGGGGTAGGCTCCCAGGGAATTGGTGGCGCACGACAGAACGAAAACAACCTCCGCAGAAGTGCTGTTTGGCTGAACCGGGCCCCACCCGATGATCCAGATATCCCTACTCTCTCCCGGCAATGCAATCTTCGCAGCCTCGGCCGCATGAGCATACATGATATTGGAGCTACGAGGGTTCTTCTCGAACGCGTCCCACACAGCGGATGGAAGATCCTTCGCGTTGCGAACAGTGGAGACGGAGAAGTCAGTGACTGGAGACATGTCAGATGCGAGTACCAGGTAGAAGACAGGTCGTAGGGCCGATACTGACGTTGAGCCAGTCAAGTCCATCCTCTTTATACGGCTTGTAGCCCGACACCTAGGTGCGACAACATGGCAGTTGGACTTGAAGACTGATGACCCGATCATGTTGTGAGCGTTAGGAAACTTAGATGAGCCCCTTGGCATAGCACTGTGCGAATACAACATCCGGTACAGCAGGGTGCAAGACACGAGTCGACCTCTCGATGGCGCAGACTGTCATGCTGGAACTTGATATTACGGGATCTGAACGGTCACGAGGTACGACTGTCAAGCACAGAAGAAGGGTCAGTTCAGGGTTCCTCTTCTTCTACAGATATAGTGTTGGACTTGCATGAGCACGCCGGTGGGTATGAGGCATGGAGTATTTCTTGTGGTGGGTGGACTTTCATAGCTTGTTGTATCGCCCGATAAGGGCAATTCCACGTTACCACTTGCTGGTACAAGATGATATGTGAATCTACAACAGATGCCAGTGCTTCTATCTTGTGGCATGATTGTAACAATGGGTATTTTGGTTGTGATACTGGGATTTTGTTTGCTCCGAGATTTCTTGAGGGATGAACCAATGGCGCCGCGGCGGTGTGGGACGTATACGTACTTCGACTGACCCTATGACTGCGACCACGATGGCGAGACGATCCGTGTCTCAGCGGCCTGGCAGTTGACTGCGGCGGCGGTATTGCGTACATTTGTAACTACGGAACCCGGCAACAGCCGATAGTGAGATCCAGCAGAGTTGGCGCTAGAATCTCCAAGTCACAGTGCTACCTCCGACGCCCATCTCCTTTAGTCTCCATTCCAGCCATCAAGGTCTGCCATTGAAACACGCGGGAAGAAAAAGTACACGATACGCTCCTAATCCTGTGCCACAGAATCGGGAGGTCTGATACAATATAGATCATCCCCATGTCGGAACAAGTTGTTCGAGCACATACGAGCCAGTCCAATCGAGCCAAGGGCCGCGCCGACCATGATCGGAAGGTGGTTTTCAAGAGTGTTGTTGACAGTCCGTTCTGCGTACAATGGTAGAATCTCAGCCATTGGACAACATCAATGAAAATTTATCGCGTTCTTCAGGCCCTCTGTTCCAGTGAACATTCAGAACGCGATAATTGCATGGGTCGTTGACATGTTCACCAATGTGGCTGAATACAACCTTTTCCGTGAACGCGCTAGCAGGAGGAAGAGGCGCTTACAAGAATCCCGCCGCGAAGGGCGCACATCGAAACAACCGAAGAGAATCCATACAGATGCACACGAAGATGTTGGCGATTCTATCGATATCGCTGACTCCCCTATGGAAGTCGACATCCAGAGTGCGAGCTACAACCCTGTCTTTAGACCACCCGTCCTCCGGCATGCCATTGTGGGTATCAACGAAGTGACTAGGAAATTAGAGACTCTTGCAAGGTCCCATCGGAAGATTGTCACCTCAAATGCCACACCGAGCGAAGAGATGACTTCGGCAGCTTCCGCAGCGGATGCTCGTCTGGTGATCGCATGTCGTGCAGACATCGACCCTCCTATTCTCATCGGACATCTGCCCAATTTGGTCGCAGCATGCAACTCCATGCACAAAGAGTCCAACACGCAGGGCGGGAATCCAGGGAGGACATGGCTTGTTCCACTGTCGAAAGGCGCTGAGAGTACCTTAGCTGAGACTATGGGGTTGAGACGAGTATCCGTCATGCTCATCGAGGTAATGTCAGCCCAACATGCAGTGCAAATTCGTTCTTCGCTGATGTGTCAGCTGTAGGGCTCGGTCCACAATTTCTCCACGTTGGCGGCATTGCTGCAAAACGTCCCGCTTCTCAGTGCGCCATGGCTGTGTTCGCCTTCTGTGGACCGCCCGGTTGCACTTATCCCGACACATATCAAGCAATTCCGTACGAGCGCTCCGAAGGACATGAAGGCTGCGAAGGAGAAGCGCTCGAAAGACAGGGCAGTTGCAAAGGCACGCCGAGAATCCCAGGCCATACCCAAACGGATGACACTTTCAACTGTGGGGTAATGGACACATCCCCTGTTGTCATAGGTCTTCCAAGCTTTCGCATGTATCGCGGACAACCGTCCTAATGGCAACGCCAAATTTTGTCGGTAGAAGGTTAGCTGGGGTTAGGTAGATCTTGTGTAACCCTTGACGACGTTATCGATGAACTGTGAACCTATGAAAGAAGTATCATGTTAATGAAAAACGTGATGGAACTTGGTCAGATCTTGTTCGGAAAGACCTCGGGAGAACAAATCTCGATCTTGACTTCATTATGTCAACACTGCCATCCACGAACCACTGGCCCTTTAGTAGCGCGTGCTTCCAATAGCACACTCACCACATCTTTGTTCTCTCGCGGTTCCATCAATTTCTCCAGAAAATTACTTCTCTTCGTCTTATTGGTTACGCAGGTCATTCCACGGATAACATGTTTATCGCACTAATCGGAACGCGCTTAGCTGGGAAATCCACTGTGGAAAGTTACCTGGTTAAGCACAAAGGCTTCCTGCCAGTCAAGATATTGCAAAACTTCTCCGAACAGGTACCAATTGTTCTTCCCATACCGACAGAAGAGTCTGATGCGTTTTTGCTGGCAGGGACGCCAGGACCCTAGCTCCGATGCACAGAGTCTCCCGGCTGGGACTGGCGACGCGGAATTCGCATCTGGCGTCAACGATGATTTCGACAAACTCTCTCTCTCGGAATCCGGCTTCAATCCTAGCCGCGTGTCATTCTTGACCATGACATCGCCCATATCGTCGTGCCTCCCCTCTCCGGCCCCGGGACAGGCGCAGTGCCAGCCGCTGCTGTTCCGGTCCCCAGCGGAGCTTCTCACCTACATCACCAAGAACTGGCGGACAAATTTCGTTACCGTCGACCTGAATACGCGGGAAGCCCTGGCTAGATTCATAACGCGGCCCTTTGTCCTCGTCGTCTGTGTTGATGCACCACTCCTGACGCGATATAGACGCAGCTTAGAGTGGTTCGTTCATCACATGGTACTCAATCAAATTGTGGTTCATCACTGCTTCCATTTATTAGGTCACATGCTAGCTACTCATTAGAAGAGTTCATCAGAGACCACGATGCCTTCTACTACGGCGCGAGTAGCCACGGCCAGGACACCCCCAATCCACACACGGTCGCGTTCGAACACACATCCAAGGCGCCCTTCCGGAGCTTGAGCCAGATGGCAGGGGTGCATGTGGTCAACTCGTTCGAAACCGTGTCTGGATTATACGACCACCTCGAGCAAATCGACTTGCTCGATAGCGAGCGGCTCCGACCGGGATGGGACACATACTTTATGCAGCTGGCGTCTCTGGCCTCGCAACGCTCAAATTGCATGAAACGGCGCGTCGGCGCGATTCTCGTCCGAAAAAAACGTGTCGTTTCCACAGGGTAAGGCACCGATCTTTGCTAGAGCATGTTGAGGGAGACGTAATCGTATCTAGGTACAACGGCACCCCACGTGGCCTCACGAACTGCAACGATGGAGGATGTATCCGGTGTAACAACGCGAGCGAGTCATCAGACGAGTGTCTCTGTCTACATGCAGAGGAGAATGCCTTGTTGGAGGCAGGTAGGGAAAGAGTCGGGGACGGTGCCGTACTGTATTGCAACACGTGCGTCACTTCTCTCATTTCCGGATATTATGGAGAATTGAGAGTGTCATTGTTCAGGTGTCCTTGTTTAAAATGTACCATCAAGATCATCCAGACAGGGTTAAAGGAAGTAGTGTACAATCTGAGCTACAAAGTGTAGGTCATCTAGTTCGTTCCAAATGACACCATCCACTCACGCACATGCACAGCGACGATGCCTCAGCGGCATTGTTCAAAGAAGCTGGTGTCATTCTGCGACGACACGCTATCCCCGCTTGATGACCATCACTCGCAATTCTCTTGTTACCTTGTACATTGCGTCACGTTGCTTTGTCTGTTTCCCGCATATCATATACCCAAATGACCGTCAGAGACGTATGCATATGTATGTACACCATCTCAGCCACCTAGCACCCGAGGATCACTCTCACATTCCGCTCGATATCCCACTTCGGCTCCGCCAAGAATGCCACAGACCCGCGAACCCTTCCCAGTGTCGCAGACAAGCCCAGCCACACCCCATCTTCGTTGTTCTCGCCCAAGGCGGTGTACAATTCCCTCGCGCAGGCCTGCAGCTCCTCATGGGCCTGACTGTGCAAAAACCGCCTAAACAGCACGACGACTTCCCAGCTCGCCACATCCCGCGCCTGCACACCCCGCACGGCGGTTGTCATTGTCGTGATGATCGCACGGTACAGCCTATGCGAGTGCGTGTACGCCGACTCGGTGCCTACGCCCGCGCCCTTGTTTTCCCGCCCGCGCCTCGCAAGAGCGCTCGATGCGTCCGCGCGGTCAAGCTTCTTGAGGAGATCTCGGAAGCGGGGCCAGACGTCGTCCCACACGCGCGGAGCCATAAAGTCACCGACATGCGCTGCAAGGGCCGCGATCAGCGCGGCGGCGGCACTCACGACGAACGTCTCCGTGTCGCCAAGGCGGTTCAGTACAAAGGGCCATGCTTGATGCACTGACGGGAGCAGTGCGGACTCGGGCAGGACGGGCACGGAGCGCGCCAGCAGGAGAAGAATGCGTGCCCGGATTGTGGGGGAGCCGTGAGTGAGGAAGTAGATGGAACGGGAGACAATCTGCGTCGTTAGTGCTTGGGTTGGCGTTGGCAGTGCCTCCTTGTATGGATCTTCTTCATGGTTAGTCCGCTGGCTGTGAGTAGCTTCGTCATCATGAGTATCTTTCCCCCATGACCCTCGAGGATATGAGTTGTCGCGCGTGGGCTCCTCCACCGGTTTGTGGTCATGTCTGTGACGGAACCATTCCACGAAGGCGTCCAGGCGGTGGGTACTATCGATTCTGGAGGCGCCCTGAAAAGTGTTGTGCGACTTTCGTGATAGCTTGTTCTCTTCATCCTCTTCAATCACTTTCACAACCTCTCCCAGCACCTCAATAAGACCATCCACGATGATCTCATAGCCGTGGTACTCGTCAAGTCGATCGAAGCATTCTTCAACGACATCGCCCGCCTTCTGGACTACGTCGCGTCCAACAAGTCGGATCAGCACCGCGAGGACCTTCGTCGCATCAACATCCAACCACCGACGAGTGAGGCGCCGAGAGACGGAGTCGAGGGCATAATCAAAATTGGACAGTAGGAGATTGGCTGGCGTCGCATATGAGGTACTAACGGTGATGAAGTTTAACGCTGCAAACGCAGACGCTGACACAAAGGATGTGTCGGAGACGATCCCGTGAAGCACTGGGTAGAGGACATGGAGGAGCAGAGGGAGGAACTGAGACTCCAGGACTCCCGCCGTGATGGAAAGCAGCTGAAGTGACAACACACGGTGCAGTAGAGGCTGGACGGCTGAATGGGTGGGAGAAGAGGTCGCATGCCGCTCTACCCCTGGCAGCACCTGCACTGCGACCAGTCCTTGTTTATGTTCAATCAGAGTATTCTCTTCGACCGGACCAGACTTGATGTCGACGTCCTGGGGAAGATCGTCTTCATCCCAACCATCCCAGGTTTCCGCTATCCGCCTAGCAAGATCCCTCGCATACTTCTCCAATCTCTTTCCGCGCCCGGTTGTAGTCGTTGTCAAGGTTGGAGATTCCAACGACACCCGCCCGACACCCTCTAGAAGCCGACAAGCACACCAAAGAGCTGCGACAGCCCTCTTTCCTCGACCACTTTGACTAACGTCAACGAACCACTCAAGTGCGAACAAAGACTCTTCCCCTGCTGTGTGGCCGAGGGCGCGAAACATTCTCTCGAGTGCTTCGTGTGCCGATCGCGAATTGACATGGCGCAAAGTGAGCTCTGGGAATGGAACATGGTGGACCGCGGAGGGATCGTTGTCCAACAATTGGGCGGTGGATGCTTGTGTGACGACAACAGGACGATCGATGACCTCGAGAGTTGAAAGTAAACCCCATCCCCATTTTTCCACACTACCATGTGGTCCCAGAAGTTTGCCTACACCTGTCGATATTGCGGAGATTGCTGGATGCGTCGACTGGCTAGAGGGTGTGGCAAGTTGGCATACTGACTCTAGCACTGTAGCGACATGTTCGGCCTTGGAGTCGGCATGCGACAAAAGGAGACGGGGAAGCGCTGCCAGATGGTCTCGTGAGATCTGGAAGAGAACCTGCAAGATATGATTTTTGGAACTCGATGAATCCACGAGGATATGTCTCAACGAAGCGTCGGCGTGTAGCGATACACGCTCAAAGGACGACGCCTTGAGTGACAGAAGAAAGGAGAGCAGAAGTGGCTGAGATTGCGGTACCGTGAGGGCAGTCGTAGGTAGCACCGCCGCCGAGAAGGTGGAAAGGCCAATAAGAGCAGCAGGGGTCTGGTGATTCACCAATGGAGAGAGGGAATTGATAGCAATGTGAAGTTGTGAGGCGGTGCCTCTCAGCCAAGCCTCTGTCCGCTGTGTCGAGTAAGGGGAACGACGTGAACCATCCGTCGAAGGCTCAAGCCGTCCAGGTTCACTAAGCAGATCTTCCATATGGCTGAAGGTGCGAATAGCGCCCTCCCTAGCGCAAACGTCATCACCGATTGCGCGTATGATAACGTGCTGCATGACGAGAAGTGCAGCAGCGACGACATCGCCATTAGCCCACCCTCTCGCAGTACCGGTCCCAAGCGCGACTTTGCTCATACTGCTAATTGTCCCGGGAAGGATAGATGGTACAAAGCCATCGGGGAGATACACCTCAGTGATTACTGACAAGACCTTCAACGAGACGCGCTGGAGAGGAAGGTGAGGTGACTCAGCTGAGCACATGAGGGAATTCAATGTCTGGCCGATCACGGGCAAAAAGTTGGGCGATTGTACCGTATCCTTGAAGATATTGAGTTGTGAGCGCGCGCGATCTTCACGGAAGAGTCCCGAAGGGTCCTCGTCGGGAGTTCGTTCGCGCAGAAGAGCCCAAAGGCAAGTAGCTGCGGCGACCTTGGTCTCCTCATCTCTGTCTTTGCCTTTCCCTTTGCGGTCGATGCCACCGATAATAGCGCCAGCAAGCATGAAGATCTGTTCCCATGCGGAATTTTCCATATCCCACCACCAGATATCGGACAGTAAGGCGAGAACGTCAAGGAGTTTCTCGAGAAGCCGATCGGGGACGGAAGATAGGTCGTTGCGACGGAGGATGGAAGAGAGAGGGAAAAAAAGATAAGATATGGTCGCCGGTGCAAAGCGGTAGTTGGATGATTGTAGTTGGAGGAGAGTTTCATGAAGTTTTGACAAGAGATTGGCAACAACGGGAGCGGTGGAGGGGGTGAGAAGGGAGTTGGCAAGGAGGGGAACACAGACAACCTTGAGCTAGAGAGAGAAGACCGTAAGGCAAAGAAAGAGCATCGATTAGGAAAGGATATCATACCCGCTGAAAGGCGGATTGGTTCGCGTCCGTGCTCTCCATGATGAACCAACACTGATGTTAACCAAAGGTGACTGCTAGTCAGTGCGATGAGACGAGCGCTATGTAGCTTCGACCTTCGAATGGGCGCCCGTTGATTACTTGACTGCTACCAGCGCTAGCAGGCGCCAGTAACGGACTGTTTTCTCCTCTCACTACCTTTGCCCCTCCCTACTCCCCGCCCTGAACATGCTCTCGCCGTCCAAGAAAAGTATATAATCCTGGTCTGATTTCTAATGTGCTCCGCACCCCTTGCATTCCACACTCGGCTGTCCTAGCTTCATTCTTCCCATCGCCCAACATGTCTCCTAGCTGCCCCCGCATCCTCCTCATAGATTCCTATGATTCTTTCACTTACAAGTGCGTTGCACTCACAGTCTTTGACTTCCACTCAACTCACCCTTACTCAAAATTTGCAGCTTGGCGTCGCTATGCAAGCGAGCGATTCCTAATAGTATCGTTCATATCATCAAGAACGATGCCTTACCGGCCTCCACACTCATTCCCCTCCTTAACCGCTTTGACGCCCTTGTCATCAGTCCCGGCCCTGGCTCTCCCGACATTGCGGGAGATGTCGGTGTTGTCAAAGACATCTGGCACGTTGCGGAGCACCTTCTCATCCCTGTTTTCGGCGTATGCCTTGGCCTCCAGAGTCTTGCCGTCGAGCATGGCGCTGAGATCAAACGACTCAACGTCGTCAAGCATGGCTTGATCTACCGGGTAGATCATCTTGGAACAGAAATATTTCACGATGTCGGCGAAATTCAGGCCGTCCGGTACCATTCCCTCCATATCACGCTCGCCGACCAACCCGATCTCGTACCTCTCGCTTGGGCAGACGACGGTGAGGACAATGGCCTTGTCCTTATGGGCCTCAAGCACGCAACCAAACCCTTCTGGGCGGTCCAATACCATCCAGAGTCCGTCTGCACCGCTGGTGGCGGTGAAGACGTCCTCCGCAACTTTTGGCGCCTTGCGGTAGAATGGTCTTCCACTCACGGTCGAATCACTCTCCCCTGGGACTCTGACATCGAAGCCTTGATTGGTCCTCGATGGCCAAGCGTCCGTTCGGAGGCCATGGCACGGGATGACGAATGGTCCGTCCCAGTAGCAACCCGGACATTGCAGGGGCACAAGGTGGACATCCCTCGCCTTTGCGAACTATTGGGTGTCGAGGATGACAGCAAAGACTTCGTCATGCTGGACTCTGCTGCTGCTCCTGGACGCTTTTCTATCATAGGCTGTATTACTCCCACATCCCCCAAGATTACCTATTCTGTAGGCAACTCATCCGTTCGAGTGCAATGTGGCTCGGACGTTGTACGTGACCAGCTTGGTATTCTGGATATCTGGGCCTGGCTCACGGCATTCATGCGCAGGAGGAAAGCGCACGGAGGGTTACCCAGCATCCCCTTTTGGGGTGGCCTCATCGGCTATCTGAGCTATGAGCTTGGGTCACAAACATTGACGCCTTCACCTTCCAGAGAGGACTCATCTAGACACAGCGATGTCAATCTTGTGTTCGTGGAGCGGAGCATTGTGGTTGACCTGCATTCTACCGCGGTACATCTTCAGACCATTCTCCCAGACGATGAAGGTTGGCTTCACGATATGGCAATGAAGCTGGAAAACCTATCAGGCCCGGAAACGGACAGCTCTTTCCCGCATCCACTTAAGAGTCACAGGCCCAAGGGTTTCCCTCCCAAACCAGTGGTCACTCTCCCCGATCGCGACGTGTACATCTCAAAGATCATAGCTGCAAAGGAGCGGCTGTTTTCCGGAGACTCTTACGAGCTCTGCGTGACGGCACCCACCCGCGTCCTCGCGCCAAAGGCTGCATCCGCAGTCGCCAGGGGAACGTCATCCTCCTGGGCGCTATACAAGATCTTGCGTACCCGCAATCCCGCGCCGCATTCTGGGTTCGTTCGTTTGCACCCTTCGACATTGCTCTCCTCGTCTCCGGAGCGCTTCCTATCATACGCACGTCCGCCAAACGGTCTGTGCCAACTTCGTCCGATCAAGGGAACTGTGCGCAAGGCCCCTGGAATCACACGTGCTGTCGCGGAGCAGATGCTTGCTGGGAGCAAGAAGGAAGTCGCAGAGAATCTCATGATCGTCGATCTCATCCGCCACGATCTGCATAGCGTTGTAGGCGAGGACGTGCGGGTCAAGCAGTTCTGTCGAGTGGAGGAGTACGAGACAGTCTGGCAGCTGGTGAGCGTCATCGAAGGCCGCGCGGACCCATCTATCCGGGACAAGACGCATTCTGACTTAGGATGGGAAGTATTGCGAGCAAGTCTGCCTCCAGGTTAGTCTATTCCTCACGACTCTTGTTCATGAACTTAGACGCTGACTGCGGCCTGATGATGCCAACAGGGAGCATGACAGGCGCACCGAAGAAGCGAAGTGTCGAGATCTTACGCCAGCTCGAAGGCGCGGAACGCGGCATTTACTCTGGTCTGGTTGGCTTTGCCGACGTCGGAGGCGGGGGTGACTGGGCTGTCATTATTCGCAGCTGTTTCAAGTATGACGAGAATCCAACTTCTCCCCTCTCTCATGCACAACAGAACGGTGTTCAGCCATCCAACAGGCAAGCGATGTGCTATCTAAACGGGGATGGCGCGACAGGCGGGGTGTCCCAATGTAATCACGTCAGGCACGATACCCATGGGCTGCATCACACGAACGGAATTAAGGCGAACGGCATCCTCAACGATGCCGCGCCCATACATCACCAGACTCTGACCGACGAATGGACTCTTGGCGCGGGTGGTGCTATCACGGCACTCTCTGACCCTGTTGCCGAGTGGGAGGAGATGATCACCAAGGTTGAGAGCGTATTGCGGGCTTTTGGTGATCTGGAGTTGCAATCATAGCGTGTCCGCACAGAGTAATCTTCACTGTCTAGATCGACATATATACATGGATCGTGGTCTGTAGACCTTTTAGTACGCTTCTCATTGACTTCACCATGTCACTGTATCATACTTAAATGGGTTCAACTCCCATAACTGTACCTCTACGTACAAGACACTGTAGCCAAGCAGATATAGTTGCGGTGCATCCTTCATCAGGGTGCACCTTGTTGGATACGCTAGTAGTTTCTTCCCCCTTCCTACAATGCCGAGCAAAGTACAAGTTGATTCGCGTTGATGCAACATCCGGTCAGTATACATCGCACTACAACCTATTGACTTCCAAATATACAACCATGTGAAACATCAGGAGGAAGTCGCATGCTAATGCATCACTACTCGTTGCTTCATAATCTACGCCATGAGAGCAATATGGCGCAATTCGCTACAATGCGAGTTAGTACAGTGTCGAACCAATACATGTGACAAAGGGCAACAACGTACTTCTGAACCTGCTGTCCCACCTTCATTGGCTCGTAGACAGTGTCCTCGTCAAGGTCCACCTTCCCAAGGTTAATGCTGTCAGCGCGAATTGCGCGCGCACGTTCCTGCAGGGCTGGGATGGGGGCCAGATCGTAATCGGAAGAGAGATGCCAGAAAAACGTTGACGATATCCGGATCAGAGGACGATCTGGGTTGTGAGATTTCCGACGTTCGATCGCCTTGACAAGAGGTCAGCTCAGATGTTCATCATCCCGAGTAAAACAGATGGCGCACCTCAAGCGTCGCTTCGTTCACGACTACCTCGTGGAAGCCGGCTTTGATAAGCCCGCCACTCAGGTGTTCGAGTTGCTTGCCTGCTTGTACGAGGAGGTATCGCCCTGTGGGCGGGAACTTGATCGGGATGCGCTTGCCGGTATTGCGAGCCCAGATGTTCAAGCCGGGGTAACGAGAGCGGCCGTGAATGGTCAGGAAGTTCAAGTCGGTGTGGAAGCCGGCGAGGATGGTGTCCTTCTCGCCATACTTGACCAAATCTGAGGCTGTCGGAGCAAGGAGATGTGGTCTGGAGACGGTCCGTCAAACAGAACTCCACCTATGACGGAAGACGCTGCAACATTAGAGACTCACCCATATCTACCTGCGTCTTTGAAGGCCTCCGGCGTAAGACCAAGACCGATTGCGGTCATCTCGGCAAGGTTTTCCACGCTGACGGAGACGTATCAGTGGCTGTTCGAAACATCGTGATACGAGCCTTACGCCGTCTTCATCGAAGTTCCCCATTTCTCCATGATGGTTGTCCACCTATCTCGGATGCCCTCAGCCTCGGGAACGACGTTCGGTGCATTCAATGCTGGATATTTCGTTTGATACGGCGGTTTCTCGCTCAACTTCCAGAAGAAGCGACATTTCGGATCTGGAGAATGGGCAGTGATATCCAGCGGTCGTTCAGCCGGGTCAAGACGGGCGATCACTTTGAGGCAAGACTCGTCCACGGCGCACTTCGGCTTCTCTGTGTTCTCAAGAGTCACGCCAACCTGCAGTAAGGATGTGATGAGGAAGGACTGTATCGATATCGCACTCTGTGTAGAGTGGTCTTGCCTGATGGCCTAGTTCTGGCCGTTCATCTCTCTTCAAGACTTCCTCAGGCTGAGCGAAGTAATCCTCAATGAGGTCCAGGAAAGTGTTGTTGTCATCCTCAGATACGCGCGAGTCGTGCAGCAAGAGTGCACCATAGGTGATCAGCGCGGTGGCTGCCTGTGCGAAAATTATGGGTTCACGAGAGCCACTGATATCCAATATAGTACGGACCTGCTTGCATTCTTGTAATGAAGCATCAGAACTCGGGGAAGCAAGAAACACATCTACATGTACGATTGGCAGAACAACGTCTGACATTTTTGCACTATTTGGGGCTGCAATCAGAATCCGGGCCTATGAGCAGAGCAAGAGACCTGAGTGGTGGATTGTAAAGAGCCTGAGAGCAGTACTCTGCGTGTCTCTCAGGAAGTCGACTATAGATCGAGGTGTACCATATCGGGACAAAAGGGATGCTGAGTTTGTATCACGTGATCAGTATATGTGACCTTCACATTGGACGCTTGCCGAACTTCTTGACTAACCCTTGCATGGGCCACCTTTCTACCATCTCGCCACAGACTATTATACCCGACTATCGACTAAAATGATTAAGGTGCATCTTTATCTGCTGGATCGAGTTACGACAGACCTACGATGGTTCTTTCAGATTTGGAGCATGAAGAAGAATGAGGACCAGGCGGCAAAGAAGAAGCCAAAGACGAGCGCAGCTCAGATACGGGTCCAGAAAGGTCGTGTACATCGCCGTAGTCTACTCGATCTCAAGAATCGATTATGAAACCCTTTTGCGTTATAGATCTCACCGAGCTGGAGTTGCCATCAACAATGGTTACGCATTTCCCAGATCCCAGCGATATCCTGAACTTCACGCTTACTATTACCCCCGATGAGGGTGCGTACATGATTTCCCCGGTCATGTGTACATGCGATAACAGTATGCAAAGGTATGTACAAAGGCGGTTCGTTCAGTTTCAGGTTCGAGATCAACGCGAACTACCCTCATGAACCTCCAAAGGTCAAGTGCTTACAGAAGGTGTGCCCACCCCTTTTACACGGGATGCTGAATCGATTACAACGGCTTACAACGTAGATCTATCACCCTAATATCGACTTGCACGGGAACGTTTGCTTGAACATCCTCCGAGAGGACTGGAAGCCAGTTCTAAATCTCAACTCCGTCATGGTCGGATTGCAGTACCTTTTCCTCGAACCAAACGCAGATGATCCTCTTAACAAGGGCAAGTCATTTACTCATGCATGCGCAAATGTAGTTTACGTCTCCATTTCTAGAAGCAGCTGAGGAGCTGAAGCATGACCGCACTCGATTCGCACAAAACGTGCAGTTCTCTATGCGTGGCCACACGATCAAAGGCGAGGAATACACCGTCATCATCAAGACCTAGGGCGGTGTTCCGATATACTTGTGCCACCGCATTCCTGTCGTGCTGTATCCGTGTGGTAAATATCCGCAAGATACATTGGGGCAAGGGAGACGTAGACTAGACGTGTACTATTCTGTTGTGACTGTATCTGGATACCTGCATATCTGTTCATTGCATCGTTGCTATACTTTCTACGCTACATAGTAGCTGTTCCACCACGAGTCTCTCCCATTAACGCATTGACGCATCTCTCTTCAACTTCCAACTCACCGCGCGAGATTGGATCACGTGCATCGCTTACCGCCATTGGCCTGGGAGTGAGTGCAGGTTTTGCTGCTTAGAGACTCGAATCTCCACCCCATTTCGCAGCTCGCTTTTCAAAGCCCCTCTTTTTGGACACAATTTGTCGTCACTGTCTCTGGATTAAATCTCGTTGCAAACGCTGCTCATTGCGCGGCTAGCAGGCAGAATGACCTCTGCTCCAAAACTCACCAAGAAACAGAAGAAGGCGCTAGCATTCCGGGAACGCAAGGGCAAAGGCAAGGCAAAGAGCTTCTATGAGTTGGACAACGACGTTCCTATTGAAGAGGACCAGGATCTTGTTGAGGCTGGGCTGGACGAGGAGGCTGGTCCTGTGGAAACTCAAGCGGGACCTGTGGGAGGCGCGAAGAAGAGAGGTTCGGAGGATGAGGACGTTCTGGGCGCGGGTCATCAGGCGAAGAAGCGGAAGCGGGAGGTGGAAGATACAAGTGGGGAGGACAAGGACGTCCGCGTGGCGACCGGGGACACACAAAAGCTCAAAACGAAGAAGAAGCGGAAAGGTGTGGACGGTGCTGGGATAGACGTCGAAGGTGAGGATGGAGCAGGGAAGGGAGTTGACAAGAAGGGGAAGCAGCGATTCATCTTGTTTGTTGGTACGTCGCCGTATTTTTCTGGAGTCAAGGCAAATATTTTCATGTGTCGGCAGGAAACGTGAAGTTTACCACTTCGAAGGAGGCAGTCGAGAAGCACTTCGCGAAATGCGGTATGTCTACACTACATTCTTTCAATCGTCCTCACTCAGATCTGCGTAGATCCTCCGCCTACTGTACGCCTGATGACCCCGAAGCCCTCTGCGAACTCGAGACCTACAATCAAGTCAAAAGGATTCGCATTCCTCGAGTTCACGCATAGGAATGCCCTGCAGCAGGGCTTGAAACTGCACCAATCTGAGCTTGAGGGCCGAAACATCAACGTGGAGCTCACTGCAGGTGGAGGCGGAAAAAGTGAGGCACGGTTGGAGAAGGTCAAGCAGCGCAATCGAGAGCTGCATGAGCAAAGGGTATGTCGATTCCGTCGATGAACACGTTCCGAAGTCTCTGTGTTTGACACACTCTCATAGAAGAAGCATTCGAACAAGCGCAGTTCTATTAAGAAGAAGACAGAGGGAGCGGATGAAGAGTTTGAAGATGTACAGATGGAACGACCTCAACGCTACTCGGCAACCTCGGGTTTAGACCAAATGCCATTGAAGAAGCGCACATGGTCGGTACCAGGAGTTGATGACGAAGGAGGAGCATCAGGTAAAAAGAGAGGTAGTAAGAAGGGGAAGAAGCGGCTACCAAAACTTCTAGGTACCGGTGTGAACGCCATACCTGTTGGCTGATTCACTCCCGGGGACTTGATCCCATTTACCCATCTGGCCTTCAAGTGCATAAGATGAAACAAAGATGGTCTATGTCCTAGAGGTCCATGATCCTATTATGTGAACGTGAACATATGCGGACCAGCCCGTCATGATACCAAGATGAAAATGAGGAACTGCATGCGAAGTCAGGAACATCTCGATGCATGGAGAGAACGGCTACTCACGAAGACAATCAAGACGCCGAACACCTTCAGCATGAGCCAGCGATTACTGGATATACTGGCATAGTACTTCAGCAATTCTCGCTGAGCTCCACCGACGTTCGACGCGATATCGACGGTATCAGCGTCAATACGCTGCACGGTTTCTCGCTGCTCGGCAACCATCTGCGCAAGTTGCGTGAATATCTGTCCGAGTTCCGCGATAGTCGACTCGATAGACTCGATAGCAGTTGAACGGGACTGTATGTAGCTGTCCTGTAGCAGTTATACATAGTGTGAGACTGGTGGATTCTGGGTTACATACTCCTAAACCAAAACGCACCTGTTGTTCGACGAGCTGCATCTGCATGAAAGCATCTCCGTTATGTGCGACACTACCCTCCTCCGCAGACCCAAGATCGAGTGCAAGGATGTCACCGTTCTGTGGCGTCGCACGTCCTTTACCTTTGGTATCATATCGCGAGGAGCCAATAGTGCTCCCGTCCCCCATGGGGTCATGACGCTGGGTGTTCCCGTACAGCAGCGAGCCTGACACGTACTATAAGTCTGCGTGTGGGTAGTATAATGTGACTGCAACTCACTCGGCGGAGCCTGGCTGGCAGCTGATGACGTGGAGTGCATGAATTGCTCTGTGCGGTCCTTGGACTCCTTCATATTCTAACAGTGTCGTTAAAATGTGAGCGAGAGTGACTTATACAGTTTCGCCACGTTTCGCACCTGTGTCCGGATCTCCAATACATCCTTGAACGTCATACTTGTGTCTGCGAGTTTACTCTGCAGTAGCATGACGACGTTGTGGTTATGTTCCTCCAACTGCTTGCCCTCCGGCGACTTTGAGCTCTGCACTTTGCGTTCCTTAACATATGCCTGCAGCTGAGCGATCTGTTTGTTGATACTGGCAATGTCTTGCTTGATGATGTACGTGAGTTCCTACACCGAGAACTACAGTCAGTTCTTCATCCTCGCACGCATAAAACAGATGCAGTGATAACGTACGCTAATCTCAACAGGCCTATCATCAAACAGTGTTTTCCGCTTCGCAACTAGTGCAAGTTCAATGTCTGAGAAGGATGCGCGGACAATGACACTTACGTTGTGCCAGCTTCCCCAACTTCAACGTCGTGCTGTTGATATCCTTTCCGATGGCAGAAGCCATCCTGGTAAATTCTGACTTGCTCCCTTCACCCTTGCTATGCGTCTGCAACAGCCGCTGCTTCTGCTCAGCACCTCTCGCGGGAAAGGAGGACCGGTTGCGGATCGACTCGACACATGCTCGAAACTCGTTGGTGCGGTCTTGAACTGGCATTGTTACGTGATTGAATAAGAATATGGGGTATGTGGATAGCGAGAGAAATGAGCGACGAAGAAGAGAGGTAGCGCAGATGAAACGGAGACGCTAGAGCAAGGCCAGTTGGTTGGAGTTTACGAAGTCGGCCAGTGGAAATGGGCAGACGGATTTTCACGTGACTCTCGGCCTCTGCATCCGAGTCCCTGCACAGCGCAGAACATTCGGCAACCTGTCCTCCCATTCTATGATCAATTATGTTGTATCTTCACGGCCCTGCTCTGGTCGCCATGTTTTTGCCGGTTGCAGTACAGCGAGGCTCTTGAATTGTAGAGAATCACGTACAGAGCGTCCAGATCACCATTCCCTTCTTGGCCATTTATTGCCCCAGCCTTTACCTGGCAGCCCCCACCACTCCGTATGCTCCTCTCTTCTGCTCTCTTTGCAACACGCAAGCGTGCTGTTCGTACAACTGCTTCCGCTCGGCTCACCGGACTACACGCACGCTTCAGGACACGTCTCGTCCCTCCCACAATTATCAGAATGCTCCCACATCAGCAAAACGGCAAGAAGTCCAAGGTGCTCGTCTTCGGAGCCGGCAACTTTGGCAGCTGCCTAGCGGACCATCTTGGCGATTCTTCCCATAATGTGTATATGTGGTCACGTTCGGAGAACCTTGTAAAGCATTTCAACGAGCACCATCGTAATCCCGAGGCCCTCCAGGATCACCTATTCTCTGAGTCGATCACTGCGGTTGGCCCCGAGTTCCCATCAGCGGAAATGGTTCAGAGCATGGACGTTCTGCTCTTTGCTATACCTACAGAAGGCGTGAGGTACGTCTCCTTCCTACATATATTACTGATGACACGTTGCGGTAGCAGTTGATAATTGCCGCCATAGGGAGACACTCACCGCACTCAAGCCTACCTTGCAGGGAGGGAACATTCCCTTGCTGATATTCGTCAACAAGGGTATAGAAATCGAGACTCGTTCTCTCACCCTTGAGATCATAGCCGACACGTGTGGTCCTGAAATCGCGAAGATCGCGACTTTCATTGTAAGCAATCTTGCGTGTCCCCGCTTAAGCACCGCACCGCATTGAGAACGTTCCTGTAGTCCGGACCATCATTCGCAAAAGAGAGTGAGTAGCTTAACTCGTCCATATTGGCTGTTCTCGTTCTCATCCGCTACAGTCGTCAGAAGGCAGCCTACGTCTGTATCAGTGGTATCCTTGTCGTCCGAACATGCTCAGCGGGCATCGGATCTATTCCACCAACCATGGTTCCGTTGGTGAGTTGGCACCTTGGTACGGCTGTATGCTTGAGACTGATGACTGAGTCAAGCTACACTGGTGATGACCCAATCGGTGTCGAGCTTGCTGGTGCACTCAAGAATGTGTACGCCATCGCTGCTGGCATGGCCGCTGGGCTGGGGTTTGAGAATAACACAAGAGCAAGTGAGCACACCATCACCAGTTACGCAAGCGTATTGCTTAGACGTGACATGCCTTCGAGTGCTCATCACGAGAGGCCTTGGCGAGATGACCAGGATCGGGACGGCATACGGTGCATCTCCGCTGACCTTTCTGACTCTTGCCGGTGTTGGGGACCTGTTCCTCACATGCACCTCGTCAACCAGTCGTAACTACACCGTTGGTTATCGTCTCGGACAGGGCGAAAAACTCGACTACATCATCAAGACCCTTGGCAGTGTCGCGGAAGGAGTGACAACTGCCAAGGCTCTCAAGGCCATTCTCGACGAGTTGGGCGTCAGTGCAGCGATAGCATCAGGGGTAGGTAACATGACTTTCTGTTGTCGATGTTGATGCTCACAGTCGAGCAGGTATATGACGTATTATATGAAGGTATGAGCAGTTAGCTTGTAGTCATGATGGCGGCTGAGACCATGTGGGACATGCACAGGTCGAGATGCACGGGAGCGAGCAACTGAGCTGCTGTCCCTTCCACCGTCTGGAGAGCTGAACTTGTCAGTCGAGAGTGGGAAACCTGCAAAGCGGCTGATAGAGAAGCTCGGGCTGGAGGGGTGAGGTTATGTACTGGTTGATATCCGAGCTTGGTGGTATACTCGTATAAGTCTACTGTAGTCTTTGTGTGTGCTTGAAAGGACGAGTTGCGCATAGATTCAGAATGGCATCACAGATGATGGAGTTTGGGTGAAATCCAGACGGCGGAAAATGGACGGGAGGCGGTTGGCCGGGCTGAGAGAATCAGATGACGGGCTGGTCCTGGTTGCCATATCTGGAACTGATAATCAAGAGTGCGATTATCTAATCCAATTTTTTCCGAGTGAGCGCAGTACTAGTGGCGGATGTGGCTGCTGGCCGTGCCCCGGTTCTCTTTCAAAATTCTTTAGCTCTCCTGCCTTGTCACTTTTCAGCTCTGCCCTCTGCCATACGCTGCTCCTCCACCTGCTCTTTCCTCCATACTCCTTCCGTTCTTTCCGCTCTGTCGAACGCGTCCCATCTCACTATGGTCTCCCCACTCTGGAAGGCGTGCTCTGATGGCCACCTCGACAATGTAGCCGAATATCTGAAGGACGCCACCCAAGTCGATATCGAGGTCAAAGGTATGTTCAATGTTTGTCTGTTTCCTATGTTCCTGCCCTTTGTACGGTTCCTCATTCCTTTCATTTTCATGACACGTCTCGTCACAAGACTATACCGGTGTCACTCCCCTCATCGAGGCCGTGAAGAACGGACACGTAGAGATCGTACGGATACTCCTCGACAAAGGTACGTGTCCCAATCATCCCCACGCCGTCTTATATGCGCCCAGATTAACAGTATGATTGATTCCGCAGGGGCTAATCCCACGAACGCTTCCAGCCAAGGTCCTCCCGAGTCATACACTGCGGATCCAGTTATCCTGGGCTTGCTCTCTGCAGCCAAGGGGAAAACGACTCAAAACGCCTCTATGCATCCAGATGGTGCTTACGCTCAGGAGCAACCGGTCAATGCCAACAACATCGATCCGCCCACCAATGAATATTACCCTCCCCCCCCTGGTGCTTACTATTACCCTCCCATGCCGGTACCGCCCCCCATGATGCCTGATGGTACAGTTCCCTACTATGTTCCTCCCCCGCCTATGCCTACCGACCACAACCCTTCCGGGCTGGGGAATCTTCCTCCTCCGGAAGTAGCTCGCATGATCCCATGCCGATACTACCCTGCTTGCCGTTACGGTTCCTCGTGCATGTTTGCTCACCCACAAGGCCCGTACATGCAAGGGCCGCTGCCCCCTCCCGCCCCGTATCCCGCACCTTACGATCCTATAAACCCTGCCCCGTACCCTCCTCCGACGTACTATCCTGTTCCTCCCGGCTCTTTTGCTGCTTCGCCTAATAGCGCACCCGTGAACCACATGTCTCCGCCTCCCCCGCTCGCGCATACAGGGTCGGGTTCAGATGTCATGTCACCCGTTCAAGGGCCTTTCAGCCCTTCCAACGGTCCACCACCTGTGGCATATGGAGTGGTGTCGCCGGTGTCACCTACATATGGTCATCCCGCACCTGTACCAATACCCGTCACCGTCCCACCTCTTCCACCTCTTCAGACCAGTCCCACTGTCGCTCAGTCGCCTCCGCCCAGTGCAATTTACACTCCAATGTCTCCGAGTGCGCACGGCGTCGCACCCCCGTATGCTATCCCGCAGCCGTACGCCCCGCAACCATTGTCTCCCAACGGCGAAGTTGTGGATGTCGTCAGTCCAAAGTCGCCAGTGCAAGGTTATCCGCAGATAGAAGGTTACGGCCCAGGTCCGATTGTCAGGGACACACATCATCACCGACGAGGCGGCGTTCGTAGGCCATCGTTCGGTGGACGTGGTGGCAAGCCCCCGTGCCTCTTTTTCCCTTCAGGACGTTGCAGGAATGGGTGCGTACTCTGGGTTTCTCGTCTATACTGCCGAAGCTCACAAGGGTTGCCCCAGAGATGTTTGCCGTTTCCCTCACATTCTTCCTGACGGACCGACAAACCACCACACATCGCCATTTATAGCACGGGGAGTTCACAGGCCACGTCCTCCATTCCATGGTAATGGTGTGGCCATGCTGGAAGAGAAAATTGCCGCCATGACGACACAAGATGTACGCTCAGACAACTTCCTCTGTATCTTCTTGACCCTAATCGTACCTAATAGGATAAGGCTCCGGTTCACAGCCAGAATGGCACTGGCACAAGTACTACCACCTCCAGCCGATCGCAATCGGCGGAGCCTGGTCAGAAAGGCCGAGCACCTCTTAAGCCAACTCATTATGCAAATGGAAGTCGACAGGACAGGAAGTTCGCTCCAGTTAAGCCCCAACGTGTGCCCAACGCAGAGGACTTCCCGGTCCTCGGTGGATCCGTATCCTCCTCGAGGGCGAGTTCGAATGGGACGACAACGCCCGGATATTCGGGACCCACGGCCGCACAGGTTCTGCAGGCTCCTCCTCCACGTAAGGATGTTGACACGCGGGGCAACACTCCAGACCAGCTCCCGTCAGCACCGGCGTCAAAAGTACGTACTTGGACGATCAGTTAACGTGGTGATCTGAAAATTTACATTGAATGGTCAGACGGAGGTCAACGGTGTCAATGGTGGCATACCTGAGCAGCCTGCGACCAAGCTTCCACTCTCTTTCGCCGCCGCCGCCACCACAGCCGTACCCGACTCCATGAAAGAGGTCTCCGTGTCGGCCTAAAAGGGATCCCTATCCTTTGCCCGTATGTTTGTGCGCTATGGTCTTCCCTGTCGATCTTGCGATTGTTCCTCTCGTCTCTCATAGGTCTCTAGTGTATTCTGTATTCTCTTTGGCTCTCCTGCTTGTCCATACATACCGTGAGGACTTGATCCTGTCACGACACTCTCATATGCACATCTGGACCCACCACTCCACCACCTGCATACACACTATCTATCATCTATCATCCTGTTCTGCAGTGTTTTCTCACCCATATTTAGATGCCAACCACACATCGTCTTGTTTAACGCTTCGTTCTTCTCCATGTTGTCCTATGCACAAAAGCGCGTATCTCTGACACTGATCTGCATATCGTAGCATCACTCTATGTCGTAGCTATACTTCTCGTCGTCAAGTACCCTACATTGTTGACGTCTGCTCTCGCTAGCTAATGCCGATACAATTTCTACAATGCGGGCATTGCACCGTTGAGCCTTGTGGCCTCATGGGCAGATGACCCGCGAGTGTGGTACCTTTCCAGATGATCATCCCCTTCTCAACGCCAGGCGCTCAGATTCCTCATCTCTACGCCACTCTTAGCAGTTACCTCACCGATACGGTGAACGCTCTTCTCACCCGCGCGCTGCAGCGTTTCTACCGCCCGGGATTCCATGTCCGGCGCGACCACGAGGACCATGCCCAGGCCGGTGTTGAACGTCCGCGCCATCTCGTGCGGCTCAACACCCCCGTGCTGCATCAGGAAGCGAAACACCGGGGGTAGGTCCCACGTTGATGCATCGATAAAACATCCCAGGCCTTTGGGTAGTACACGGGGGATGTTCTCCACGAAACCGCCGCCGGTGATGTGCGACATGCCCTTGAGCAGCCCGGCTTGTGCCGCGGGGAGGACACTCTTAACGTAGATGCGCGTCGGCTCAAGCAGCACACGTCCCAGCGTCTCCCCTGCGTCCCATGGACAGCGGTCCGTATAAGACAGCCCGGAGCGCGCGACAACCTTGCGCACGAGCGAAAAGCCGTTAGAGTGCAGGCCTGAGGAAGGGAGACCAAGCAGGACGTCGCCCGGGACAATGTTGGGGCGTGGGAGAATCTGATCGCGCTCCACTGCACCGACGGCGAAGCCAGCGAGATCATAGTCGTCTGAGGAGGTAACGAGCACAAGATCGGTGATAATAGATGCATCCGTTAGAGTTTGGTAATAAAAGCAGGCACGGGACATACCGCCGTGATACATGCTGGGCATCTCTGCGGTCTCGCCGCCAATCAGGGCGCATCCCGCCTGCACACATCCGTCGGCGATACCCTTGATGACTCGCGACGCCGTGGTCACATCGAGCTTGCTGCATGCGAAGTAGTCGAGGAAATAGAGTGGCTCCGCACCCTGCACAAGAAGGTCATTCACGGACATCGCGACCAAATCGATGCCTACAGTCCCCATAACTCAGCATCGTCGATTGAGCGGCGACTCCATGATGAAAACGTACCGACGAAGTCATGCAGGCCTACTTCCATCGCTATACGTAACTTCGTGCCGACCCCATCCGTTCCGCTGACAAGAACGGGATCTTTGTACCCTGTGGCTTTGAGGTCGAAAACGCCCCCAAAGCCGCCGATTTCAGCGTCCGCGCCGGAACGACGAGTTGCACGAACAAACGGCTTGATTGCTTCGACCAATGCGTTTCCTGCATCTACGGACACGCCCGCCTGAGCGTATGTCAGGCCTTTGGGGGCTACAGTCTTTGCGGAGAGTGCTCTGAACAGTAGTCAGGTCAGGTATGATTTGTAAAGAAGTGCATCGGGACGAGTACCAACCGATGAGCGATATCGCGTCGGAAGACCTTCCCTTCGAACGTTATATTCGAAACTCCCTCATATGCGGCATCGAGGGCTCTCTGCAATGTTGACGCATATGAGGAGACACACAGAACTCGGCCACCAGAGGTTACCGTCTTGCCGTTGACTGTGGATGTGCCGGCATGGAACGCTACCACGTCTGCACCATACATTAATTCGCGGCTGGTATGTTTCGGAAGCTCATGACCTATCGTACCGGTTGGGAGACTCCCGAAGTCTATTTCCTTTCCTTTGTCGTAGCTGCCGGGGTAACCCTGGGACGCGAGAACGACAGATACAGCATACCCTTGCCTCATTTTCACCTCTACCGAGTCGAGTCTGCGTTCGGCGCATGCCTGTGGCCAGGTCGATGTGAGATATTGGTTGATTCGTTGTTGATAAGATTGACGTCCGTACTAGAAGAATAGCAGCAAGGTCTGTCTGTGGGTCCAAGAGCAAGACCAGTGCTTCGGTCTCCGGGTCCCCGAACCGGACGTTGTACTCAAGGACTTTCGGTCCATTCTCGGTTAACATCAACCCTGTGAACAGTAGCCCAACAAACGGGTATCCTGACGAAGGATGCTTGACATGGCCGTGTGCATGAGTCAACTGGTTTACGTACCCTCCATCCTCATGCCAGCGATACTGGGCTGCAAAACCTCTCTCAGGATCCGGTCCATAACTTCAGCTGTCGCTACCGGTGCAGGTGCGTAGGCACCCATACCACCAGTGTTGGGACCCGTATCACCGTCCCCAATACGCTTGTGATCTTGCGCGGCGGGCAGGGGAATGATGGTGTATCCATCCGAGAACGCCAGTACGGAAACCTCGGGACCGACCAGGAGCTCCTCAACGACAACTTCGCTGCCTGACAGAAAAATGATATATTCTCAATGACGGGTGATGTACATGGATCGCTGGGTCGCAAACCTGCCGCCCCAAAAACATTGTCGACCATGATCTCCTTGAGACCAACAATCGCCTGGTCCACTGACTCTGGCAAAAGCACGCCCTTGCCCGCAGCCAAGCCGCTTGCTTTCAGTACGACTTTGAATCCGCATGTGCGAACATACTCAATTGCTTGATCGAATTCGGACGCCCGGAAGACCTTATATTTTGCTGTGGGGATCTTGTGCCGGTCCATGAACGCCTTTGAAAACGCTTTTGAGCCTTCCATGCGCGCAGCCCGCGCAGTAGGACCAAACACAGGAATGCCCACTTGAGTTGACGGTTAGCAAGATCTAACAGATGAATCGATTGGTATACCTTTGCGGAAGTAGGCTTCGACACCATCTACCAAGGGCTGTTCGGGGCCAGGGAGAACGAGGGAGACCTAGGGTACAGGTAATTGTGTATAATTCCAACCGATATGCTTTGTCGCCCTACCTCGTTCTTCACTGCAAAATCTACAAGGGCCGTAAAATCGGAAGAAGAGAGATCAACGTTAGTGGTTTTGGACTCTACTGCAGTCCCGCCATTGCCTGGACAGACAAAAATCTGTTTTACGAGGGCAGATTGAGACAACTTCCATGCCAGAGCGTGCTCTCTTCCACCGTTGCCAATTATGAGGACGGTGAGCGGAGTCATGAGAAGGAAGAGGTGAGACGAGATCTAGGCGAAAGAGGAACTGAGTGCAGACTTTTTGGACCTTGATTGTGACCAGCGCCGTGACAGAGACCCCGAACACAGCTGGAACATAAGCGCCAGGCTCGGCGGTCGCGCGAGCTCACATGCGCTCACACACAGAACGTGGTCTCTCCCGTCCACTGCAGACGCATCCGACGCTCGTTTCCACCACCTCTCCTTCCTCCATGCTGTATCGCCAATAGCGGCGCTGCTTGTCCCTATATACACGCGTAGGCAAGAGTGACCCTACCGACCAGAAACAGGCGAGTTGGATGCTGTTCCTCCATGTCTCGGCCAAGATATGCCGCTAACGCACCCCATAGTATATACGACTTGTGAAGTCTAAGCGTTCAACACCATCATCCTTCAGAGCTGCCACATCTTTAACATACGATGGAAGTAGCTGGTCGCAAACAGGCCCGTAGCAAAAGCTTCTTAAAACGCAAATCCAGCAAGAAGCAGCGGCAGGATAACCTCCACGCCTTGCCGAAGGGTGCTCATGTCGCGCGCAGTGCCAGCTTGGACATGCAAGAGAAGGAGGATGCTGTTCGCCCTATCTTTAACCCGTACGCCATTTCCATAGTTCCCGATCCGCTTAACGAGCTACCGTCATGGTACCATCGGGAGGTCGAGTCTGCGACCGCGCACGCTGCGCAGTTTCGCGTTAAATATCCTCTCCACAATCCCACTGGTCCTCGCTGGTACCGTAATAACCATCTTCTTCCGCCTACACACAACGGTCGGCCTCCGTCGGTTTTCTCCCCATCCTTCCCTCCGATGGCGTCAGCACCTGAGCGTGGCCATGATCCCTCACGAATGGCCGGTCCAAGCAGAACACCTTCCGGTTCACCTTTGCCCACCCCTTCCTCTTCCCAAATTCGTATTCAGGAATCGCTTAAACCGCGGATAAGGAAGGTCTCTCAGAACACTCAGGACAATGTAGAGGTGTTGGACAATGCGGATGCATGGAATCCATATGAACAGAAGCTAGATCTAGAGGTACGTGATCCTGCGGAACGGTATGGACCATCGTTGCTGAGCTCCTTTCAGAGTCCTGTCAGTCCCCTTAGCCCTAGTCCTACTAGTCCGAACCATTACAGCAGTCGCCCTCGGCGCGCGAGCTTGACGCACGCGCCTCGCCACAGGACGATGACGCCTTCTCCACTTTCGCAGTCTACATCTGCGGTTCATCTACCCGCAATGGACCCCGCCCAAATTCAGTTACCCCGCAGATTAAGCAAGAGGCGGAAAGGTGTTAATGGGTTATTCCACGGCCAGGATGGTAAAAAGTTTGCAACTACCCCATCCCTGATCACCATCTAACAGTCGTACGAGCAGATGAGAGTGTTCAGACGAAAACACTGCGACGTCAGTCAACACTTGGACCTTCCATGACGTCCCTCCCGTCATCCACGCAGAAGACGAAGCGGGGAAGCATGCTAGGACGCCTTGTCAAACGGTTCAGCATCATGCGCAAGGCTGATAAGTCCGTCGCGCAGAATGGTCATGGTACTGAATGGAACCATGTCGGCAGTCAGACCCCGAGCCCGATGCCTATAACTCATCCCCCAGAACGGCAACACACTTCATCTCGCGTTTCCAGATCACCAGAGCCGGTTAGGCGCGTTCCACCACCCTCAATAGAGGCTATACAGCACGATTCTGTTCACGCAGAAGGTCGCCGTTCAACCGACTCACTATCTGTTCACGAGATACCAACTATGCAAATGTCCGGTAGGCTCATGGTAGCAAATCCTGACGATCCGAGTTCAGAGGACGACACGCCTGTCCATGGGCCAGCCCCACTTCCACTCCCTTCTTCGTATCCACCAGCCTCCTCATCTCCACTGCCAGAGATACCGAGGTTAGAATCCCCCCTGCAAATGGAATCTGTTAGTAGCCCATGTCCACGATCCATGCGTTTGGCTGAGCTTGCTGAGGCTGCACCACATCCCCCATCATCCCCACCCCTTCCCGAACTGCCGCAGCCTAATCCTGCACCAGGTTCACGAAGCCTCACTGAGCCATCTGAGGCCGAATACTCTCCCTCCGCATCCACCGCCATGCCAATCCCGTCACCAGCGGCACCTCATATTCGGGATACGCTCTCTTTCTCGGCTTCTCCAGCAACAACTGTAACCCCTTTGCCACAGCCAGATGACATCGCTCTTGCAAGGGCATCGATGTACGTCAATCCACCTACTCCTTACAACGCTCCCACTACACTTGTGATTCCGCCGACTTTGGCCGAGGCTCCGCAGTCCCCGCATTCGTGCAACAAACGGGCAGATCGTTCTCCAACGCGCTCACCAACCAAGTCGAAGGATGGAGCTGCTCGTTCCAAGTCCACCAGACAAACAGAGACATTCAAGCTGGTGCGCAGCCCCTCTGGTACCCTCAAGCAAGCCGCTGAGGTGATCATGGGGATGGGGGAGCAATGGGAGATCGTGGAGACGCCCGCTGACTCCCCGAAGAAAACAAAGTTGAAGGAAAAGGAACAGGAGAAGCCGAAGTCGCCCGACCATGATCATGCGGTTCACCGCGAGGAGAGTAGGCGTCGTCGGGACCACAGTAGCAGCACGGAGGAAGGTAATACGCAGCACAAGAGGCATCCGTCGACGAGCGGCCGTGAGAAGGCTCCTTCAATCAACTCGGTCCGGTCTACTCAGACGCCAGTCGTACCACGTCGCAGCAAGAAATCCAGCGATGCGGAGGACAACCGCGCGTCGAAGACGATTAGCGCTAGCATCTCTGCTTCTCCCCCACCCATCCAGCAGACGCGTGAGCGGCATCTGTCTGGGACTGCGGCTACTCGGCCTAATTCCGAGTTGCATAGTGCTGCGGACCTATCATCCGTGAGAGCGAAGGACGCTTGGGAGATGGAACGGCTGTGGAAGGCCCGCAGCATGGCTTATGGCCCAGATGGGATGCCTCTTGTATCAGCGCCTGCAACAATCGGCAGCGACTCTCGTCCGTCAACCTTCATCAGCACCGAATTACAGCGTGTGAGCTCTATTCCGAGCGTCACTGCTGTTGCTGAGATGCAGAAGGCGTCCAGCATGCCGCCCGCAAACGTGCATGGTTCGAGCCATACCTATGTTGTGGTGCAAACGCCTTTCCAAGGCGCTCCGGGCCATACGTCCTACAATAACCAGACTCTGTCGCCGGCACAGCAGTTTTACAGGCACTCCGCATACGCCCCCCCTGACCCATTGGCGCACAACCCGCTCCCTAACCCGCCACGCCTCTCGGCTTACCAGCCGTCGCCTTTACCTATGACACTGAACAACCCCCTTCCCGAACCTCCTCGCTTGTCTACGTATCAACCCGCACCTCTCCCGGCGACGTTCTCAGGAACGAGCGATAGCTCTCCCTCGGACCGGTCGCAGCATGCGGGCGTGACGAACATGAACGCGCACTGATGAACACGACACAGCAACTCCTGATACCACCTCATTTGCATACCGTACATACTAACCCAGAAAGACATTCTCTTGCATATAAGTTAGACTACTGCTACCACTTGACATCCTTCACGATAATATTTGGATACTTGCTTTGCTCCTAGCTTTTGGTGGTTTTTGGGTACTCGGAGATCCTAGTCTCGTTTTCGTCGCACCCCATACCTTTCATCTGACCACACTGAACTTCACTTAACCTGCTTTAATCTTATGCGGACTATTGCTATCATCTGTACCACCTCGAAATGTTGACAATCGTAATCATCTTGGATTCAAAGCTCGCAACATGTCTTCACTCAATCCCTCGAGATAACATTTCCGCGCGCGAATAACCCACTGGATAACCAGTTACGAGGGTAGATGCGTGAGCGCTAAGCAAAATAGGCACAAAGCAGAACTACGTTCATATGCGTGTGGATATGATACATATGCAACAGAAGCTGGTACAGAACCGTGCCCACGAGTTCCGAGGGCATGACAACAAGCAGACATGAGAAAGACTGACTATAAACGAGCAAACACCACGTATATCACAAATATCACCTCTCACGACCATACTCTGTGTAGTCCAACGGAAACTGGGGCTTAGGGTAGTCGTCCCATTGCCTGTCGGAGTCGAGGAAGCGACGGAGCCGTGCGATCTGCGAGGAGAGGTACATGACGATGATTTGCATCTCGATATCGAGCTTCAGTCGTAGGATCTCCTCGCACGTCTTTAGCGCCTGTGTTCGCGTGGAGACGAACATGTTGCCCTCGAAGCCAAGCTGCTTGAGCGCATCAATCAGCTCGCTGAATTCGGAGCACCATGCAAGAACGCCAAGCTGCGTTGAAGGGAAGCAGGTCAGTACAATAAAACACTATCAGAACTTTGTGACATAGACTTACTTGGCCGAACTGCTTGAAACGTGCGTACAAGACGTTCGGTGCGCTCTTCAGAGCGTAATCGAACATCTCATTCTGCTCTATGACACCAGGCTGAGGAACATAGTTCTCCGTTGTAGGTTGAGGTTGCGGTGGCTGAAGACGATCATGAAGAAAGTTTTAATGTCACGAGGTCACAATGACTCACTGGAGGGCGAGGCGGGGGATCCTTGAACCACTCATAGCCCGAATAGTCAACCTCTCCTCCCCAGTCGACAGTCTCTGCTTGCTTGTTGTACAGGTCTACGTTCATGTTGGGAGTGCGGATGATTTGTTTCACAAAGGATATCAGGTAGGGTGGCGGCTGGAAGTTGACGGCTTCAGAGTACTCGTGTGCTTTCGGAGGAGGGATCCAAACACCCTGGAATGATTCTGACTGAGGTTTGCTGGGAATCTCTGGTTCAGGGAGAGACGATAAAGAGTTTCCTATAGATAGTGAGCGCAAGCATGCAACGGAGTAGGTACTTCACATACCGAGCGAAAGAGGTGTCAAGGACGGAGACTGACTATAGGTCTCCGATGATACGAGGAAAACGTTGAGAGATGTGTTCTAACCTGATGATCAGCTAGGAGGACCACATTGATAGTGGAGCCGACGCACTCTTATCGTATTCTCACTGTTTCGCTCCTGGCTGTATGTTACAATTGAGTGGACGCTCTGAGTGTTGTCGACGATCGAACGGCGATAGATTACGGAGAGGCGATTGACAGATGTAGGACGTGACCCAACAGCGCTTGTTGGTGCTAGAAAGGAAGCACGCTGAGAAGGGTTGTAGAGGGTCACAGATGAAGTGGTTGACTGAGGCGTTTGAGGTGCAGTGGTGAATTCGAACTCGATCTACATGGTATAGTTAGTCAAACTGCGCACAGACAACCAGTGGACAACAAACCTCGGGTCCCCGGAGATAATAGGTGTCCGGACGAAGCGAACGGGGTACAATGTAGAGTGGCGGAGAAGGTGGCGGTGGGATGGGCAGAGGAGGAGGGCTGTAGGTAGCCGCGGTAACCTCGAGATTCTGAACGTTCCGAGATAACCAAGAGGGCGATGGTGCAGTGCTTTCGAAAAGAGAGACACCTTCGATAGCAGATGCAGGAGCGGACGCTGTTAGGGAGTGTGGATCGACGAGGTCGTATTGGGGAAGCCTGAGTTGTAACGATGTTGCAGATAGCCGAGGGCTGGCGTCGTGAACCTCGATCTGGGGAGGAGATGGTTCTTGGAGTCCTGATGCAGTCTGGATGTGAGGGGCTACCGCAAGGGAGTGATCTTCGTCAAGAACAATGGAAAGGTCAACCTGCTCGAATACAAGCTCCGGCAGCTGGTGACTGTCAACAGAACGAGGGCTGCGAGAAGAGTTTATTAGGGCACCAGAATCTTCGGTTGGTAGAACCTGGCACACTTGCGGTGCCTGCTTTCGGGCGCTAGGGAAGAGAGACGCTTTGCTGAGGGTGCGGAGACGTTTCAGAGACGAAGTGATTGACTTGGCCCTGGAGGGGCGATGTGACCCAGATGGAACGAGTGTGAGGTTGTCGGCTTCGGTCACGACCTGCTCTATGGCACGGATTTCCGGCGGTTGGTGCTCGACCGAGTGGAATGACTCAGTCTCAAGTAGTAGGGCTGAGGGAGGAAGGGGTGGTGTGGCTGGGGAACCTGATGTCCCACTAGAGGAGTCAGAGGACGGTCTGCGTATCGCAACTGCTAGAGAGTTCTCTTGTCCAGACTCTTCGTCTGAGCTTGTGACCTCTCGAAGTCGTGAGCGACCAATCACTCCGCGCGACTTTCTAAGCGAGGCTCGAGAAAGCTTCCTCAGTCGAGAGAGGGACGTGCGAGAGCGAGATAATAGTGAGGGGTGATAGGCACGTTGATAGTCTACGTATAATACCACATTACATCTACTCCATAGTCCAGTGGGGGACGCGTACTCACCAAAGACGGGTGCAAAGTGCGCAGGATCGGCAGGACAAAGAGAAAGGCGAAGTTCGTCGTACGAGATCTCCTCGAAGTCCTCTTCCGGGGGCTCCGATGCTAGTACGACGTCGTGAGAGGGTGCGCCAGGAACCTTTTGTTGGATAAGCGCGAGATCCTGCTCGGAAGGCGGGCGATCAGTACGGGAGTCGGTGAGTGAGGATGGCTCGGTCGAGGCACGCAGCAGGCCTTGACGGCCGTGAGCGAGCCTCGACTGGAAGAGATGCGTGGATGGATGCGTGGTGACTCACAAGTCCTCAGTCGCGGACCTGTTGGGGGCAGAGGCTTGTCGGCTCGCAGTAGATGAGGGCAGCCGCAGATGAAGGGTGCGTGGAATCCGCCTGGTCTCGGCGAGCTCTTCACACCTTCCAGATATCGAGAACTTGTCCAAGCGAAGTGAGAATGCACACTCAGATCGCGGGTGACTGCAGTAAGCACGGAAGAGATGACCTGCGCCAACCCTCCTGCCTCAAGGCGGCTCTAATCCAGGCGCCGTCTTCTCCGGTAAGCGCACAGTACTCTTGCACTCACTCCTCCATGTTCTCTAAGACACTCTCCCCCTCGTCCCTTCTGTGACATCCTGCGACGAAATCCGTCTCCCAACTTGTCCAACATCTCGGTGCTCACAGCGATTGTGGGTGATCTGTCCCGACCTCGGCCTTCCGAATAGCTCTGGCGTCGCTCTCATGCCTTTCGGATACCGGTCCTTCTACTCGCGTTCTTGTCCTTGCATGAGGTATCTGTGCTCCGGACAACATGTACTAATTCAGTCTTAGGACAGCTCTGACGGAGCTCACGGCTGCGCTGTGGTCATACTCCCCGAACAGGCCTTTGACACGACCGTCCTTGAAGTCTGCACGCCGATCGCATCGAAACCGCGGTGAACCTGCACAGGTCCACGCGCACTTGCGGGATTACTTATGCTCTCTAAGCTTGACGAATACGTATGTGCGCTCATTTAGCACGGTGAGCTCGGACCTTCCCGTCTGTCCATCGCTGACGAGGTTTATCCACCTGACGGAGATTGCTCAAAGTGCAAGGACCCTGTTTTCATCCTCATTCTTCTGGAGTTCTCGTTTCGAAAGGGGATGCTCTTCATGGGACCGCCAACATGGTTTATCCAAACGTTTCTCTATTCCTGGCCCAACATGATCGACACGCCCTATACGCGTGTATGTGCGATATCACGGGTCCCCGTGGTCAGCTACCAGCTAGTGCCCCTTCTTGCAGACCGAACGTGTCATGTCTTTCGTAAGAAGTAGTGTCTTCGTCGTGATAGACTTGAAGATTATACAATTCAGCTGCGACTCATTGCCTGAACTGCTCTCGCGAGTTGTGTGTGACACAATATATTATACGGAGTCATTAAGTACACCGACTAGGCACATGAAAAGGTCCGTCAAGTGCTACCCAGCAAAGGCCGTGTTTCACCTCTTCTATCTAGCCGAAGGTGGTACTGAACCGTTCTCACCACAGTCTGAGCGCCATGAATCATCCGTTCCAGCGCACCGCCAGCCCCATGTTCATGGTCCTCAATCAGGCTCACAACGCCGCCGCCCATCCAACTCATACCCATGACACCCCAGACGACCGCCAGCGCTACCGACGTTCCTGCAGCGGAGAATACCGTGCGACGCGTGTCGAATGGCCATGGCACGCTGACGGTTTGAGCCCATGATCCTGGACCGACCTGCCTGAGGGCATACATACCACGGCCGGCAATACCACTGACGCCTCCCTCTCCTCCGTCACACCAAAGCACTAGGCTCCCGGTCTCCTCCGCGCGTGCCTTGGCAAGCTCCCACATCGCAAGGCCGACACTGGTGTGCCACGTTCGCGCCGGAGCAAGGATCAGGGCAGGACGCGATGGGAGTCCGGCGAACGAAGAAGAGGTTGAGAAGTCAAGACAGATAGATGCCGTGATGTTGATGGGTCGCGTATGGTTCGGTGCAGGAGCCCACTTGGGTGCTGTGTAGGTGTTTGGGTGCGCCAATTGCATGGTAAATAAGGTCGGCTTCTCGTTAGCAGGGGTCATAGAGAATGACTCGGCAACTAAACAATGAATATGTTCAGTCATAGCAACGGTGGATAATTGAGAGCTCACTTACTTGGCACGAGGTGTCGCTTGTAGTACTCATACACAACGCCTTCCCATCCTAAAAGGACCAGGCCATTACGCCTCATACCCATCTTCCATACGCCGTCGAGGGAGTCTGCATGGACGACCTCTTCGAAGCCTATCGCGTAATACGTCCCATTACTGATCTGAGGGCGTATCCCCTCAAAGGCGGTCTTCCTTGCGTCTGGAGAATCGAAGTGTACAGCACTTTCTGGCCAGAGAACTATTTTGGCTTGGCTCTGTAGAATCCTTGACTCCTTGACGTAATCATCCAGGGAGGGCTTGTGCGTAAGTTGACCATTCCTCTGAGGGTATGGCAAGGCACACGCGACGCCAAAAGGTGTCACGTCCGGCGCCGACACAGGAGGGGGCATGTCGTGGATAAGATATGAGGGTATCGCCAACGCCAACAGGAAGCCGGCCAGCAGAAGAGGAGAACGTGTCTGCCTGGCAGCCCGGGACGCAGATTCAGGGCAGTCTGCCGTACTCGTAGGTAGGTCATCATCCGCAAACGAGATGAGACTCGGGTTTTCGACCGAAAGGTCTTTCATATCGCCCGACCCCACGATCCATGCTCCCGCCGCATCCGCAAGGACGACGGCCCAGGCCGCGACTACCCAGTTGATCGCGACCTGGCCGCCGTACTGTCGAAGCCATGCATATCCTCCTAGCTGCACTACAGGGCTCCAGGTAGTGAGCTGACCGACCGGGCTGCAATACTCTACCGCAGCCCACACGGTAGCCCAGATGGCAGGGAAGACCGTTGCGTGTGTCCAGCTTGCGCGCGCGGCGCGTTCTGCGTAGTAGCCCGTGGCAAGCGCAATCCCGGCGATTGCGGTGCTCACGGAGGAGAGGACAATGAGGACAATGACCGATATGAGAGGGGTTGAGAGTGCGTCGAGAGACGCTCCTATGTGGACGATGGCTATTGCCAATGACACCAGAAGAAGTTGGGCAACGCCGCTCTTCCTGTTACGGCGAGGAATGATAGTGAAAACATGGATCCGAAGCACTGCCAGGAGGAGAACGAGGGGAAAGAACGAGGGCCTCGAAGAGAGTGCTCCCAGAGCGAGTGCAGGTGCGATAGTAAGCTTAAGATACACCCTGGAAGGGTGTCTAATGGAAAGACTCGCTAGATCTGTAGTCATATGGAGGTTATAAGAGAGGGCCTGCAGAGACTGTATCGCTGGAGAATACGTCCTTATAGGAAGATGTCCCAGAAAACCGCAGATCCAGAGATGCTGCGGCAGGCCAGGAACTGAGGAAGTGCGCGTCAGTACCCTGCCAATTCTGGGCCCCATGCATGCAGCCGTAACTAGGTTGAGCATGCCAAACCAGTGAAGCATAGATGTTTGTTCATAGTTACGGACAGATCTGCCGACTGCACTACATTTGATGAGCAACATCTTCTGGGTCGGGGGACAACAGGCAATGGACATAGTCGATCTAAAGCTTTCTACATACATGTAGCCGCGCGTACCCTAGTATTCAATCGTAAGTGGGACAAGACGGTTCTAATGAATGGTTGGCAGCGATCGTGCCAGGGCCTGAACTTCAATGGTGCATATGTGAGACTCAACATGAAAAGACACGTTCATTTTGTGGGCAGTATGCAGTTTCCGTTCCAGTTATCAATAAATCTCGTACATGGTAGTACAATGTCTGCAGCTAACAGCTCCTACGGTGGGCGCCGACGTTGCGATCAGTTCAGCACTTGCACTCCCCGGACTTGCACTGGCAGCTGCAGGATTACATGATAAGTGGCTACTCACACAGGCAAAAATGGACACACGCACGAGGAGCCGCAGGTGCAAGAAGAAGAGCCGCATCCGGTAGCACTGGACTTGTTCTGCGGGGGATTCTCGCAAGCGCAATTCGGCCAGGAGCAGTCGTTGCTAGAGCTCTGGGTAGCGCACTTCACGTCGGCGGGCTATACCACAGATCAGTACCAAGCTTGGGGACGGAGGGCAGAAATGGAAGGTATTCACCATGGTTATTGTAGTAGAAGTGCAAGAGGGGCTGAAGGACGGGAATGGGAGAGACCGATGACTTTATATACCTAAGACATCGATCTCTAATCTGATAATAGACCGGCGGACCACGGTATCCCATGGCCAGAATGTGTGGGACGCCATTCCAAAGTCGGAATGATGGCTTAGATATCGGGCATGTAACCCTACTAATGGGAATCATCTGACATCCGCTACTTGAGATGGAAATGCTTGGGGGTCGCTGTACCACCAGTCTTTATGATAGACTTGCAGTAGCTCCAATTATATGGTACGGATGGATAGATCGGCTATATTACTGCATTGACACTGTGCGTACCGTTTGTGTGTGTGAGAGTTCGCCGGAATGTATACCGCCATCATCCCTACAGAAACTGTTCCGCAAAAGCGAGCTTATGTATAATAGAGGTGGCATTCTGGACCAGGCTTCGATATCTTCGGTGTTGGAACTGCCAGTACTAGTGTGTTGGACCGTTCTGGGCGTGATGGAAGTTCTCACGATCCGTAAATGGGACACGAAGCGCCCATGCAGCCATTCCGGCACACAAATACTCGCCACGATCTTCATTCGTTCTGTCCTTGGCTGCCTGTGACATCGCCCTCCTCGGATGGCGACCAAACGTATTGCGAATCAAGTACACAAGCAGGCCTCGCGCCTCCTTCGCGAAGGGTACATCAACCGCGAGCCTGCTTGGTACCGCGCCGTGCTCGACAATCCTCCTCTCCCTCTCCCAGCACGAGAGCCGCCATCACGCTCGCTCTTCGATACTCCCCTCAACACAGCGCTCACTCGTCCAGCCGGGAGCCAAAAGATCCAACCTCTCGAAATCCACTACGTGGAGGACGAAGTGCGGAGACAATTCTTCCGCGACCACCCGTTCGAGGCGTTCCGGCAGACAACACTCGTGGAGGGTGCCACGGTGGAGAGCGAGCATCCCATACGTGGAGAAAAGTGGACGCGGCTCCGGCAGAGGGGACGAAATCCTACACCGGAAGAGTACGTGTGCTCTCTGGTCTCACAGACACATGCGCTGACATGGGCAATCATGGCAGTGCTGTTCGCTATGCCGTGAACTTGTATGAGTACCATAATATGGACCTGTCTTCAGCGTATGCTTCCGCTGTAGCGCAGTTCCGGTCTCTCCGCTCTGAGCTCCAGGTTGCTCGTACGATCGCTCTTACTGAGGCCGAGCATAACGGCATGGAGTTCGGGCCGTCACAGGTCGATATCACGTTCACGAAGGAGGAAAAGGCGTTTGAAACTTTCCGTCAGGCCGCCGCACAAAGTTCCAACGCGGAGACCGAACGGAAAAGATGGAAGGCGGTGGTCGAGCGCGAAGGACCGCCAGACCAATGGTCGAAGGGGCAGGAGTACACGCGGTTGTGGAAGGAGGGTGTCCGCCCTGTGTATGCTCCCGTTTTCGTTGAGCCCGAGATTACACCAGAGGGTCTATCCGCTCCAGAGACTGCACAACAGGTTTCGTCGCGGGCAGACTTCATGGACCTCAAAGCTCATCGATAGATCCTTGGAGCGTTGCCTTCTGGGTTGCATTCTACGCTATTACCTTGGAATAATTCAGATGTTGCTCCGTCTACTCGGAACGGGAGAGAATATCAACAGTCTTAGGTATGGCTACATTACAGTCCTATGCAAGTCATCATGCCGCCTTCACAGCTCGTGATTGTGCCGCCTGTGCGGCGTTCACGCCCATCCAGGTCTTCTCAACAAGACCCAGTAACCGCTGCATGTCCGAACTCCAATCATTCATCACGTCCTCCGCACTGCGGCTCTTTCGGAAATTGACAATGCCCGCCGGTCGGTCAATCCGTGCCCACACAGTACCCGACACAACTAGTCGGCACAAAATCTCCTCGGTTTGTTGTTGGGTGAGATCAAGAAGAGATGTCAGTCGGCTGAGCGTAATACGCGTGTAATATTGAGATACGATGCGGATGTTCTACGAAGATGTCAACAAACGAGCGAGGGATGCTTCCTGTATGAACCTACGTGTTCGATGACTCTCGTGTGCAGATCTTCCCAGAGCTTGGGTGAGCTGAACACACTCGTCTTCTTTAGATGAGGCCCATAGATCTGTTCGATACCTGGCCACCTCATGAGCTCGGGTGTTGTGAAGCACTTGACAAGAGCACTGCGATTGCAAACGCCGTCAACAATTGGAGAGAGAGAAGGAGACACTCTACAGCTCACTAGTGAAGCTCTAGACGCAGCAGAGCAGGGTCGATAAATAGACGGTGAAGCATGTCGGATTGTTCATTGTCATGTGGTGCAAGGACAACATAGTACACGATATGTTCAAGGGCCTAGCACATGATCAATATCATCTATTACACGCGCGATACGCAGTCCACTCACTTCACGACCACGGCCATTGACATCGTCCTTGATTGACGGTGTCTCCCAAACTTTGTGGTAGTACTTCGCGGCATCAAGATAGGCACTTTGATGCAGTGCATACTGAATCATCATGTCGTAGTACTTGAGTTTGAGATCCTAAGAGTGCATTCAAATGAGTCTGGTGCCTTGCGCCATGACCACTCAGCGTACCTCGTTTGCCTTGTCCTTCAGGAACTCCTCATTCACCTTGCGGCCGCCCACGCGCACCCTAACCCACTCTCCCTCGCCGCCACCGATCGAGTCCTTCTTGCCCTCTTGGCCAATCTCGCTGTCCTTAACGCGGGCGAGCGCGATCAAGAAGCGCATTTGCTCCTCTATGAATTCGGTCTTTTCTCGTCGGTTCATGGATGAGTACGTCTCAACTTGGAGGTCGCTCAAGAGATCAGATGCAAGCTGAAGAGACTCCTTCCGGGATGCGGGGGTGGCAGAGGTGGCTGACGCGAGCGATTCATGATAGTGGGCGAGGAGAAGAGTGATACGTGCTCGGGGGGTTTCAAGGAAAATCTACATTGACGGTATGAAGCACACAATAAAACAGATTGATGTGTCAGACGTACCTTCCCCTCTGTAACAGTACGCAGGGTCTCAATCAGCTCAAGCCATTTCTCCGTGCCCTCTGTCTTCCGGATGTCCGGAAGCCAGCCGATGGCTTGCTCCACTAATGCCTGGATGGACGCCTTCAGTTGCCCGTGCTTCTTGCTGAGAATGCTGATATTGCTGTTCAGCGTCGGGAAGTTTCGCGCCTTATAACAGAGCTCGGACGCCTCCTTCACTAGTTTCGTTGTGGACTGCATATCTGAAGCCTACACAACAGTATATCAACGCCAAATGTAATGCGACGTCACACAAGCGTACATTGCGAGTCTGCTTCTCGAGGACGTAGATTTTGTCCAACGCTTCTTGCAGCTTCCCGGCCTACGCGCACAACCAGACTCAGTGCCACAATGGATTGTCTATGGATGGCGCGAACGTACTTGAGCGAGCGACCTCACTTCGGGGAGTAGAGCATCGACCTCCTTGGTATAATCCTTCTCCTGCTTTTTGGGATCGGCCATGTTGTACGTCGAGAGTGTAGTAGAGGGGGCGTGCCAAATGCTCGTCGCGGTTCTTACGCTGGACTGACGCGTCGCGTACAGGCGCTCTCCCTCAGTGCACCTGCCATATCGAGACTCGGTCACATGAAACGGACCCTTCGGCTGGATGGAAGCGCCAAACTGGAAACGGATGGGGGACCCTTCACTGAGTTCAAGTTCATGGGCGTCGACGGGTTCAGCACTCTCACTCGGTACGGAAACATGTTCAGACGGAGAATTAATGATATTGTCATCCCAAGAGCCCTACGTTAGTGCCAGCACATCATTTGTATGTAAGCATATAGGCATAACCATATTCGAGGAATTATTGACAAACAGGTGTGATGTCCGCCATGACCGCCGTGCCGTTCGTGTGTGTGTGGGTGTGCGGGGCGTCGATCTCCGTGCTCGTGCCAACGGTTTCGTGTGCGGACGTGTCTTTGAGTTCAAAGTCAGAAGGAGGTGCATGGATGACGATTCTTGAAAGGGTGGGCATGGGCATAGAGGGCATATTGAAGGGCATAAACGAAAACATGAACCGGATCGGCGCGGTGTAGAAGCGCACGACGCGGTACGTCAGGTTGACGATGCCCGTCGCGGCTGCACCAGGGGTGAAGATGGAGATTGGAGGGGCGTTGTCGGCCTGGCTGCTGTCGTCCGAGCTGTCGGACGCGGTGTCGGAGGGAACCAGCGAGAAGGGTTCCGTTCCCTTTTCTTCCGTCGCGGGGACGGCGTCGATGCTCTGCTCACTGTACTGGGCGACGGCCATGATCTCCGCCTCAACGCAGGCCGGAGTTGCGTCGATGGACACTTCAGTAGTCTCCGGCATGATTTGCACACCGAACTCAACGAGCTCCGGCGCGGCCTGGATGGACGTCTCCTGAACTTCGGGGCGGGCTGAGACACCCGCATCGAATAGGATGGGGGTCGCATCTATCGCCTTGTCCGTCTTCGGAGGGGGGACGTAAGGCGAAGGCGGGGGTTGAAGCTTCCTCTCCGATAGACGGATGTGCTGGAGGTAAGGGAGGAGCTCCGCAGTCCTCTGCCACGCGGCCGCGTTAGACTCGACGACGCCAGCACGGTTCTTCCCGTCAAAATATTTCAGACTCTCCAAGTACGGCGTGAGGTGGCTCAGCAGTACTGCCGTCTGCAACGGGTTCTTGATCCAGGAGTGCCCAACGTTCAGGCGCAGGAGTGCGCGCGAGCAGACGATACGTGTCGAGTATACCTCGTCACTCGACAGCTCTGCAGCGTTAACTACTACCGCGAGTGTGTGCAGACGGCGGCAGTCGCGCGTGAGCGGGACGATGCTCTCCATAGTAATAGATGGGGAAGGTCCTGTGGGCGGGAAGCGTGCCATGGGACAGAGGCGGAGGATCTCGATGTTAGGGCAGATACGCGCAATGTGGTTGATGTCCTTCTCCTCGAAGATCGCCGACTCGGGGAGGTCGATCTCGAATCGCCACAGACGCGGCAGCCTACCGAAGTAAGTGAGTGGGAGGTGGCGCAAAGGCGCATCTCCTCCACGCGATGTCGCCCGCACAAGCTCGCCGAAGCGCGACGCGCTTGTAGCGTTGATCCGGAGCGACTGGAGGGTATCTGCGAAGTGGTCACAGATGATGGTGCACAGGTCATGCCAGTCGATCGGCTGTGGTGGGTCCTCCATGACCAAATCGAGTTGGACAAGCGGGCTCGTGAGGTGCTTGAGGAACGTCGCGAGGTTACCAGCCTCACCCGTGAGCGTGAGGTTGTTCAGCTTCGCGAAAGCGCCGCGGCGAGGCCCATCGCGTGTCAAACGCACCGCTGCCTTGCGGGCCTCAGAAAAGTCCAGCTCGTCGCCAGAGAACACGCCGCTGTCTGTACCGCTCACCGAACTCGGTGTCGAGTAGCCTGACCCGGGGCTGATGTCGTCGAAAAAGCCCTCAACTGCAGTGGGGACCCGTGCGGAGAGGTCAACCGCGAAGGTCTTGAGCGCGGGGAGGCCAGAGGCCCACTTGCCAACCTTGGACGCAAGTGCGCCTGGGGCAGTCAGGGCCAGTTTCTCGATCGCGACGTTGTCCTGGAACGTCTCCGTAAACTTCTCCGGGAGGTTCGTATGCAGCGTGAACGCGAAGGACGTCAGCCCTTTGTGGCTCGCGATCTCCTCCAGGATGTCGTTGATCTTTGGGCTCTTCGAGCCGACCTCCAGTACGATTGCTTCAACGCGCGGGCCCATGAACATGCGGCACCTCTCGAGGCTCGCTGCGGTCTCGACCTTCCACGTGAGCGACGTGAGGTTGGGAAGGAGGTACGCCGCTGGGCGGTGCTCCTCGAGCATTGGCAAGATCGACGGAGCAATGTTTCCAGACATCTCGACGTACGCGATGCTCTTCACGCGTGCCCCGTAGGCGAGGACGCGGGCCCAATCGTCGCGCTCAGGCGTTTTTGTCTGTTCATCAATTGTTGGCAGGAGTGCGGTAGCGGCGGGTGCGAGAACGCGAGTGAGCAAGGACTCTGGTGGAGCCGACAGAGACAGAAGGCGTACCAGGCCCAGGCCCGGCCTGCGGGCGCGCTTCAGCAGGGTGCTCGGGAAGAGCCCGAGGAGGGGGGTGAGGCTGTCGAGGTCACGCCAAAGGACGTTGAGGGCTGGCTCCTTGAACGCCTTACAAGTGCGGGCAAGGCGAGAAATCGAACGACGGCCACCTGGGGTCTCGAGGATGGCCTCAAGCAACTTCTGGGTTGTGTCGGCATCGCGAAGAATTGCTGGGAACATCTTCTGCTGGTATATAGCGTACGGGGTGTAATTATCGACTTTCAGCGAAACGGTGGACTTGCGAGAACGGAGGCTAGCAAGACGCGGGCGCGGAATCTGCGAGATGTAGTCGACGAGAGAGGAACGACGTGAGAGGGATTGTCCAGAAGACATGGCGGGCTGTCCGTGAGCTGTGGGTACTTAATGGATTGTGAACTGCGGATCGTTAGGTTCGGGGGAGGTCCTGGCACGTTCGCCTGTAATAGATATGGTGGCAATCTCGAGGCAATGTAGAGAGCTTCGATGCGGAACAGAAGTCGCGGATTGGACAACAAGGGTACTTCGAGGACCACGCAAGTGCGCAATGCGACACGAAGAGTGAGTTAGGGGAGCAAGACCGCTGCAAGGGCGGAGAATTATACCACTGGCAGGAAGGGTTACCGCCTGAGTGTGCATACTTGTCGTGGCTTGTCGCACACTGATGGAGCACGAATGCTTACACCTGAAATCATCCGCATGCATGATCAACGAGGACATAGGCTCTGCCAGATGCAGGGCAGAGTGCGCGTTGCCGCCCATAACACAGTCGCACGCGTCGTGACACGCCTCGTACGCACCTCTGCCGGGAGCATGTCTATCCCTAGAAGCCCATCCGTGCTGGACGCACACGACCACAGTACCCGTTCCGAGTCGGTTGAACACCGCACACCGAATCATGCAGATCAAAGTGAGTAATCCGTACAGATGAGTGGACACATACTGGTACACAGCCTACAACTCGCCCACCTCCCATGGCACCGGCTCGCCTTCCCAGTCCTCCTCTGCATGTTCAGAGTCTTCTCCGATGTCCCATATTTCTCCCCCCTTGCTCGGGTCGTAGTGCAACTCTCGACTGCCATAGAGGAGACCTCGTACAACCTTCTCCTCATCAATCTCTCTCTTGACGGTATCAGGTGAGATGGCCAACACTCGTTGAAGTTCGTCTGGAAGATTGACTTCAAACTTCCCGGGTTCATTGGAGGGAGTGATGAGATCGTTTGAAGATGGTCTTGCGCGCCAATTCACCTCCCAATCGGAGTCAATATCTCCATCGTGCCCCGTGCTGGGAAGCTGCTTGAGAGGATCTATCTCCTTGACTTGAATCTCGTCCTCTAGGGTCTCCTCCGCATCCGGACCAACATCCAGGAGCACTTTCGCTTTCTTCCGACCTATGGGAGCTGCCTTTGCTTTCCCTTTATCAGGGTTATTCCAACCCGACGGCCTCGACGTATCTGGAGGCGGTGGGGAAGGGGGTATAAGGGGAAGGTTCATGTAACTGTGATCAGTGAGTGCGCTTTGGTCATCGGTATCATTGATGTCGTCAGGCAGAGCACGCTTTGTTGGAGTTCGGTGGAAGACAGAGCCAACTTGGCTGCGGGTCTGAGGGAGAGTAGAAGCAGAGTTCTTCTGAGATCGTTTGGAAGGACCAACGTCAGACCACAAGTTGTTCTTAGTCGGCACGAACGCCTTCGGGACACCGTGTTTGCCATTGACAGCCCTCGTCTTAGACTGGGAACGTTTCATTGACATCGCAGCAGATGCCTCGAAGCTCTTCAGCCTGGGCCTGACATTCCAATCATCGTCCTCGTCTGAGGAAGGGGTGAGCGCTCGGGACCTGTCCCTCTTCATGCCGAGCACAGTGGGAGCAGGAGAGACACCGTTCTTACGAGAGGACGAGGCTTTTACGGGATGCTCCTCGCCATTAGGGAGGGAATCGTCGAAGAGTACTTTGAAATTCCTGCCGACTGTGATAGGTTTCATGGGAGTAGCAGCAATCACGGTGTCATTCGGATCCGCAGCTATCTCATCTCCGTCTGACGCGTCCGGGCTATGAAGGAGAGCAGCGGGACCAGTAAAGGAGAGCGCAGCATGGGAGGACACGCGCAGACGCTTCTCTTTAACTGGAGAAGGAGAAACGGGTTCTCCGCGAAGACGCTTGCGTGCTCTCGTGACGGCAGAGTCAGCTGCGGCTGCGGGGGAAAGCGGGGAATGGGGAACGAGAAGGAGAGGCTGAATGGGCGGAAACGGGTCCGGGGATGGAGAGCGGCGGGAATGGTGTGGTTTACTCTTTGATTTAGATGGAGTCACGAAAGGGTTGGGACGCGATTGATTAGATGCACGTTGCGACGATGGATCAGGATCCGTGAACTTCTTTCTGTTCTTGAGGGGAGAAAATGGATTGGAAGTCGAAAGGGGAGGATCGACCTTGATGGCACGAGCCTTGGGTAGGATGGATGAGGAAGGTGGCTGATGTGGCTGGGGAGGCGGAGGTGTGACCGAGCGAACTGCAGGTCTAGGAAGCGAACCAGAAGTAATAGGTTTGGATAGAGATTTGTACAACTTGTACTTTGCGGCTGGCATCGGCATGAACACGAGGGAGCGCGTCGGGGAGAAGGTGAGACGTACCTATGGCGGGTTGGTCCTTGATTTCCTGGATAGATGGGTCTCTGCCATGAGTTGACCTAAAGTCGCGTTCCCAAGTTTTGATCTCGGCTCGAAGAAGAGCAAGATCCATGGGTGAGTGGGAGGAGGAAAGAGAGAGCCGCGTTTAGAAGAGACCACGGTGGCCGGGGTGAGCGCTTGTTGAGGGTAGAGAGGGCACGTGGACTGTACCGAATATGGGTAGGCGTGGGGAAGGACTGGCAGTGGAGACGCTGGTGAGTCTCTTAGAGCGGAGGAAAGGACTGGCAGTGGCTGAGCATGCGCACTTGGTCCTGGTCGCTCACTCAGACTTGCTCTGCCACTCTTGTCATAAGTCGTTCATCAAGTACTTCCAGGTGGCTTGCGCAGACTTTGGCCACTCAAGTCGCCCATGAACCCATATCTTTACCATCAGGATGACCCCGCCCGCCAGCGTGCCTCGCTCCCGCCCCACCTTCAGCCCTTTCCTCCACAGGGCCCCATAGTCTTTCCGACCTACCACCATCCTTCCATGTCCCCCTTCCCTCTATCTTATCCTCTCCACCCTGTCCCCTTCAACCAGCTTTCTCCCTTCGTTCCCCAGCAATACCCACACGTCCAGAGGCCAATCCCCTCCACCCTCCTCAATGATCCCGCCTTTTCTCCGGATCCGCGCTCCAACCCCCACTTCTTCAGCATGAACGACCGCGAGGAGATCTACCCTGCAGCCGGTTCAGATAGCCTTTCTGACTACGCACCCACCGTCGCGGACGATGAATCCGAGGTAGACCACTTCCATCTCCCTCCTCGCATGCGTATCTTGAATACTCCAGACGCATCCCCACCACCCCCGAGACATCACGCTCGCTCTCAGTCCACCCCGTATGTCCCTCCTCAACCTTCTCAACAAAATCTCTCCCGATCAACCTCTGCGAGGGTCATTCCGATTCCTCCGCCCATATCGCGTGCATCCACTCCAGGCTCTCATCTTCACAGAGCCTCCCGAGAGGATCCTCATCCAAGTGGCGGGGGATCGTCTCCCGTCTATGCTTCCGCCTCCCTCGCCGCCAAAGAGCTGTGGCAACCGCCGCCTCCTTACTCTGATTCTGAAACAGAATCCTCCTACTCATCTAATCCGCAGACCCCAGCAGGCACTCCCCCATCCTCTTCATCGCATCTACCTCACGATGCAAGTAAGATGGCCACTCCCCCTCCTATCGAGAAGCGTGCATCTTCCCAGCCTCGACCCCCACCAGTTGCCACCATTTTCAGCGCCTCCCCGCCCTCGCAACCAAACAATGGAAAGTCCCCGACCAAGACCTCTATTGTGCAATCTACCGTCACACGCCCTCCAATCACTCCACGCAATGCTTCTGCCCCCGAACTGCACCCACCCCCACCTCCTGTCGATGTCCCGTCACGCCCATCTACTGTTCCAATCCCTGCCGCGCCACCACAATCAGACTTAGCATCTGCCCCAAGAACGCGCCCCAGGCGTAACAGCAAGAATCCTAGTATCGCTACTCCACCACGTGATCTGGACAGTATAGACGAACTTGACGAGTCTGACCCGCTCGGGTTTGCCTGGCACCACGACGGACCATACGAGGCAATTGCTAGAGCTGCCCCTGCCCTCTACCCAGACTCGTCGGGCGTTGCGGCTCAGAAGCGCTTGCAGGTGCGCTTTCTATGTATATCTCCCTGTCAGGATGGTTGACCGATTCCTCGTCTCTAAACACAGACCCCGAAGCGAAAGCCTGTCCAACCATACGATGTCTCTCTTGGGGTGTCCCCGGGCCAGATATTCCCATCGTTCTCTCACTATCAGCCGCAGAGTGCTGGCAGTGGCGTGCCACAACAATTCGACCCGAACGTAGTGCCTCCCATGCCTCCATCCGAGAATTTTCCAGTGGGGTCCCCTCCCACGAGCCCCGTCATGCTCCCGGTTCAGCGACGCGTACCTCCGAGTGGCCCTGTTCCAACCACACCCGATCAGTATAGTAATTTGCACATGACTGCTATGAACGCGCCCCCCGTCGTGCGCAACGCTCCACTGCCAGACCAGCAAGGCTCTCGGATGCAGCAGCAGCAGCAGCAACAAGTACATCCACCGCAGCCAGTGCAACCGCAGGCTCCGCCCGCGTATAGCGATGCACCCCAACCGTCTCCTCCGTTGACGAACCCTCACTCACCTGCTCAGTCTGACTTGCCCGATACGCGGCCCAGTCGACAGGATGCTCCGGCGCATAGCTCGCGTCCTGTCTCCCTGGTGCACCCTGGCCCCGATCCAAAGGCATCCAACGTTGCCCCTCACCCAAACCATCCCCCGACCAACGTTGTCCCTCGTCCGGATGTTTCTCTTCCCCCTCCACGTCAAGGCAAACAAGCATCTTCGCCTCCCCGATACTTACCAAGGAAGCTTGTGATGCCCGCGCCATTGCAACAGAGTACGCAGCAGAATCAGCGTCTCCAACCAGGACAAGCACACGTCGAGATTCTCGCACAGCGACATGGGCCAGCCATATCTCCAAAGCAGTCGGCTCCCACGAATACGGCTCCCATCACAACGGCCCAACAGCAGCAGCAGCACGCGCGTGCACAGAGCATTCCGATAAGCAACGGTCCGAACGTATTGAAGAAGCGACACACGATTGGCGTGGACGCTCCGCAGGCCGAAGTGCCAGCTTCGAACACGACGGCGGCTATGTTCGCGGCCCGGGTGCGATTCGCAGAACCAGCGAAGGAGGAGACGAAGGAGGAGAGAAAGCGGCGCGAGAAGGAGGAGGCCAAACGTGAGAAGGAGGAGGCCAAGCGTGAGAAGGAAGAGGCGAAGCGGGAGAAGGAGAGGGCGAAAGCCAGGATCCCGCGCGAGATGCCGCTGGAAGGCATGTTCACGCCGGACTACGTGAAGGAGGCGGAGATGGCGAAGATGAACAGCTCGAAGGCGACCGGGAGGAAGTTGAGTAAACGTCGATGAGCCGGTGGGGTGGTGGGACCCGGTATCAGGAAGGTAAGGCTGGGCTGCCGCTGCCACGTCAGGCCGCAGGCGGGCGGATGGTCGTTATTCGAGTTCATCGCAGGCCGCGCACTGGTAGCACCGTCAGTCCGTGGCATTTTTCTTGGGCCCCTTGTTTTCTCGACAGCTTATCTGCATTTTTTATCCTTCTCCCCGCTTCTTATACCTAAAACTCAATCGGACAGTCCCTGCTCCTGTAGCTCATCTCAACTCTGTAATCCTCATCTGCTGTAGTCGCATTGCACCGCATCTGTATCTCTCCCTTTCTTGGATCCACCGCAATCCCATAACCTCGCTAATCTACATACATGCTGACACATCCATCCGTTGTTACGGTCCTCTTTGTCGCTGCTATAGCTATCCCCCTTCTCGTCCTCGAAGATTCCCCACGTGTCTCATTATCGAACTCACGATTTGTATGTACGATCACGACCATTCACGCCATCTTGAAATGTTGTAGAAGATTCTGTTCGATGACTCGGAGAGGTCATGGATTCGCCGCACTTGTATCCAAATTGCAATGACCCGTAAGAGTACTAGGTGCAAGCTTTGAGATCTACATTTGAAGCTTGCCAAAGCTTGGAGTCTAGTGGTGTTGAATCCGGAGAAAACCACCGGACCACCTAGCCTATTAAGTCGCTCCAGTCAGGTATATATGGCTACGACTCCGAGTCCATCAGAGGTAAATTGTGTCGTTGGTTGAGTCCTATATAGACGTCATTGGGCCAGCCTATTATGTTACCCAACCAGACCCAGTGCGTTTCCCAATCCCAGTGCTACTTGCCATCAGAAACATTATCATTGTAAGCTCACGACGAGCAACAATCGGACCGTTTAGAAGCTGAATGGATGCTTCCTGGATTCCTCGTAGCTTTACTTTGACTGCTAACTCCATTAGGTACAGTACCGGCCCTGTAGACGTCTACAATATTAGAAGCTACTAGTATCGTGACGGCGTGCGGGTGCTTTGGCATCCAAAAGCCGCTCTTAAAGCCTCTCTATCGGCTTGCTTGAGGTAGTGTCATAATTTGAACACCATTTTGTTCGCCCCGCTCCTCAGAAATAGTGAAGTTGTACGAGTATTCCCTCAATCCATCCGACTTGCACATTCTCGAATATGGTGTCGTCTGCACTCATGGACGTTGTGAGTGCGGGAGCACATGAGGACATGAGTGACGGTCGGAAAGTCGAGACTATGTAAACAGTGCGGACCGAGGGAAGTTCTGCGCAACTAACATTACATATCCGCCCATGCGACACTGTAGGATACTGTGCGTCTTGTGTGTTGTGTTGACTAGAGTGGCTCCAAGTCGGGAAACATGCAGGGGATAGAGTCTAGCGCGGACTCACGGCCACACGTCGGACCTTTTCCGCAGATAAGGGCATTCCTTAGACAGAGCGTGCTACCCCACTGGACGTAAAGAGTCCGAAGTTAGCCCTACACGGACTCACACAAGCTGGCCTTGTCTTCCATCCATGCCAAGTGCGGCAAGTGTAGTTCGATTCCAACCGTGTGCATACATAGGTCACCGCCATTCTCTCCTCTGGCTTCCGTCGGTAATTGAATAGATAACTGACGTTGGTGCCATATCGAACAGGATCGGGGGAGTTAATCCTTGATACAACATGCCCGATTCGCGCCGGCCCCAGAGAGGGACAAGGATGTCAGATTGTCGTTACAAGCAATGACTGCTATCGGCTTGGAAGCGTACCTCATTCAGGCCAGCAGCAGTCCTACGGCCGAGAATCCATGTTGGTAACGCTCATCTGTCCAGGTCAGATGTTGTCTGGTGGACAGGATGGAAGGAACGGCGCAATACTAGACGACAAAGTCAGGTATGACCTGCAGCCCTGAAGAGAAGGAAAATACCTGTATGTAGTATCCTTGCCACCTTCGCGCTTGTCTGCTCTACATTGATTCTAGGCACTACTGCACGTGTTGCCTTAATACAAACTGGCCGAAGCGACTGTGCAGGTGAGTTTCCGGATTGACAATCTAAAGAGACATGGATTAAGGTGAACCTTGCAGGCAAATCATACACTAGTGCCGATGTTGTGGACGCTATCCAGGAGGCCGGGGATGGCAGCGCGAGGTGGACAGATGTGGCCGATGGCATTCTCAACGATGCTCACTATTCACTGAACGTGGCGGCTACCCTCATGAGTATCACGACTACAATATCTGATAGGCGTACTAGAATCGATTCTTCTAAGCATACCTGACGGTACTTTGCAGGACTTCTCCTTCGCATTGTACGCGGCCATTCTTTGAGTTCCCGTTGAAGCACAACAGTATTTACACCAGCGGCAGCCCTGGCGCTGATCGTGCCAATAGTATGACACTAGGGGCAGTGTCTGCGGTCAGTCTCCATTCCTAGTACAAGGTACATAACACTCATCGGGGGCACCACACAAAGGAACGGGTGCAAAGGCCTCTCAGGATGCGATGTCCGAACTTGTGAACAGATAGCTTGATTATTGACGTTGTGAGACACCACGAATGAATGTTAATACCCGAATTAGACGGTTCCTGGACTTTGGTGCCTGCCGACGTACATTGACGCGCTTGCCAGAGCGGTGAATGTCAAAAGACGTTGGACCTGCTAGTGGCAAGCCCGTCGGTCGTGTATAACTCCGGAATTCTGGTACCTGCGTCGATTTAAAGCGGGTGTCCGTAAATTCCAATTTCTGAAATGAGCATGTTTCAATAAGATGTGCGTTTGAGAGGAGCATTGGACGGTACCTGTGCCTACGGGAGTAGTTACGATCCAGGGCGCAGGCAAGAGATGTGCCTCTAATCGTCCCTGTTCATCAACACCAGCAAGTCGTTAGGCGTTAGAAGAGATGCCAGCGATTGGTATAAGAGGGGGTTTGACGGTAGGAACGCTACAAGCACACATACTTTGTCTCACTGCTCTTCGATGAAGCTGACTTTGGCCTTCTCCCTCCTCCTGTCCTGCTTTGTCGCTACTGTCTATGCGGCGGCCGAGGATGAAGTTGTTCTGGCTTTGAAAAAAGATTACATCTGCCAGTGTGGAGGTTAGTCAATTTCCGCTGGAGGTACCATCGTGTCCGAGCAACTCATACTGCTTGACAGCGATGAAATACACAGACGGGAATGTCGGTCGCGCGATCAAGAAAGCTATTGATGGAGGCTGGGGGTAAGGAGACACAGAACGTCTAATTACTTGTTGCGCTAAAATCTTTCCTCTGCATGTTGCAGAGAGTACCCTCATGAATTCGAAAATTATCCTGAGGTAACCCTTCCTGCGAATGTCGTGGGGAACGCTGACGATGAATAGTCATGACAGCAATTCAAATTCGCTAACTGTCCAACGGGTATTTTGGATGAGTACCCACTGCAGAAGGGCGAAGACCCATGGAATGGTGGGGACCTCGGGGAGGATCGCGTGGTCTATCAAGGCAAGGGGAAGTTCTGTGGTAAGTTCATTGCAACGAAACAGACGGGCGTATACTCACGCTATATATTGAAGGTTGCATTACGCATCAGGGAGCGGGCCCAGGATTGTTTAAGCGATGCAAGGATTTATAGGGACTCGAGGCACGGGATAGCAAACATTACATACGGATTAATACAGTGGTGATACATCAGTACTGGAGACGGAACATGAACTGGAAACTGTACTGCTTGGTGTCAGGATCCCAATGGGACCAATTCCAGTAACCAGCATCGTCAGATTCGTCCTCAATTTCTCTCGCGGGAATGCGGAATGCGATAGTCTCGTAAGGTTCAGCAGCAACCTGCAGTTTGCTGTATGAGTGGATGCAAAGGGACGACATGCAAGAAACTCACAATAAGATACTGGTAAGCCTTGTTTGGAGGCTCCCTCTTTTGCTCCCACGCACTCATGAACCGCCGCCGAGGAATGACTCCGGGCTTGATTTGGGGGAGGTGGACCTGGACCATCATGCCTTCCTTACCGGTGTCTCGATCCCGGACTTTGGTGACTCGGTAGCCAGGACGTCCGATCTTCAGAAAGACTTTCTTGTGTACGCTTTGTTGTGTTGGCGCTATCATGAGCTGGGTCTCTTTGAGGTCACGAGCAGCTCTCCGCGCAAGGTTCGTCTGGTGCTTCTTCCCTTGAGTGTGGGCAAGATAGGAACCCTCATTGGTATGGAGCGTAAGACAGAGTCGACATTCGAGCGAGCCAAGATGGTTGCGTAGGATGTAGGGATCCTGGAGTGCTGTTAACAAACCGTTGTTACTTCTAGTGGGCATACCACGAACCTTCGCCAAATCGATGGTCTCCAACGCAAGCTTCCTCAATCGCTCTCTCCGGTCAACATTGGTCTCAGAAGCACCCGCAACACCTCCTCCTCCGAACTTGGAACCGACGCGATTCTGCAGAACGATGCGTCCGTCAATTTCAGCATACTCGTAGCGGTGGTGCAGAAGTTCCTTACTTGGTAGTCTAATATAAACCGTTAGTAAGTATACACTATGAAAGCAGTGAACGTACCCATAATTTAGGACAAGCAGGGCGACACGGAGAGGTGAAGGTCGTGAAAGAGAGGCACGGTCGCCCTGCCAGCCCGCACGCAAGAAACAAAATGGCTTAGTCAGCATTCAAAGTTCCAAGATCAAGATCTCGATCATTATTGGCGCCAAAATTTGGCTTGAGTGAATGCTCTCTACCGTGACTACAGTCTTTCGGAAGACCTCACGCTTCGAGCTCTTGAGTCTGTGCGTGGATCGCTTGCCTCGCTCGGTTCTCCTCCTCTGTCTCTTATACGCTGTTTTGATCTATTCTCTTGCCAACTGCGCTCAATCTGTTTTAAAGTCACTTCCATTTTACCATGGCTGCCGGAAAGAAGCGCGTGCTGGATGAGGCGTCAGGCAACCCGAGAGCTAAGAAGACAAAGACGGAGGAACATTCGAAAAAAGCCCAAGAGAAAGCCGAAAAGAGTGTGCAGCCTGTTTCTACGTTGGCTGTGGACGATATCGATTTCCCCCGGGGCGGAGGCACTACCTTGACTCCCCTCGAGGTCAAGACATTGCGTGCCGAGGCAGCAAAAGAAGCGGACAAAGAGCTGTTCGCAGTGCGTACTCATATACTTTCATGAACAGGTATTGCTTACATATTGCTATAGGAATCCGGCTCAACAAAAGAGAGATTTAAGAAGCGTAGGAGGAAGTCGGACGTGAGCGGCCCAAGCAAGGGTTCGGCACAGGATGGGAAGAAGAAGGCTGGCATCAGGATAGAGCATCTCAACTACAAAGTACGTCAACTTCACGTAGTATACGAGCTTATTCTGACTTGTCTATAGCGAGTCATTGTAGGAATGAAGATACTCGGGCAAGTCGTTGCCGTGGAACCGCTCGCACTCATTGTATCTCTCCCCAATCAGCTCTTCGGATATGTCCCAATAACAAACATATCCAACCAACTCACTCATGCGTTGGAGAGCTCGGCGGATGTTGAGATGAATTCATCTGACGAAGAAAGCGAAGAAGAACCTTATTCTCGTATCCCTGATCTCATCGAAACATTCCAACCTGGTCAATATGTCCGTGCGGTCGTCACCGCTGTGCATGCTGCCGGAGCAACAGATGTTTCTGGTCTTGGTCGTGCGCGCGATGAGGTCCAAAAGGCCAGCAGGAGAGTAGAACTCGGTCTTGTGCCGGATAAGGTCAACGAGGGTGTGGCGAAGACCGACCTACGAACGGGTTTTGTGCGTATATCGCATAATATCACAGCTGTTCAAGTCATTCACAGTCCAGTAGACGCTCTCTGCCGCCGTCAAGAGCGTGGAAGATCATGGATACATTCTTGACCTCGGCATCCCTGATGTTTCGGGATTTCTGTCTTTCAAGGATGCCCAGAAGGGGCCATTTGGAACCGATAGAAAACTGCATATCGGAAGGTTACTGGATGTCACAGTATCGAAAGTGTCTGGAAACGGTCGTACGTGTAACGTCTCAGTTGAACCGAAGACCCTCGCAACTGCCTCAGTGAGTCTGCCCTTTGTATGCAATGCGTATAGCTTACATACATCTCAGCTCGCTGAGATTAGCAGCGTCACATCAGTTGTTCCGGGAGCGTTGGTGCAGTCTTTAATCACGACTGTCCAACCTGACGGGTTGATTCTACAAGTATTAGGATTCTTCGACGGTACTGTAGACCAGTTCCATCTGGCGCCAGGCGGTCCAGAAGGACACTACAAGGTCGGACAGAAGGTCAAAGCCAGAGTCCTCTATGACATTGCTCCATCTACCCCGCCCCGATTTGCTCTTTCTCTCGCGGACCACGTCGTGAAGTATACTACCAAATTGGCGGCTCCAGACGCAGCTAGCACTCATTTGCGGGAAGCGTACCCTGTTGGGACTGTGCTCGAAGCTGTGAAGGTGACGAGAGTTGAAAGCGAACGTGGACTGGTTGTGGACGTAGGGAATGACATCGAAGGCTTTGTGCACGTTCGTGTTCACTTCGTTTACTACCTGTTCGTCGTTAATTCCTAGACAGATCTCACATGTCTCCGACGAGCATGTCCCTACACTCTCAGCGACATCCGGCGCGTGGAAGATGGGAACGGTCCATCAAGGACGGGTCATCGGCTATTACCCGTTGGACGGCATCTTGCAACTATCACTACGCCCATCAATCCTCTCCCAGAAATTTTTGCAAGTTGCCGATGTTCAAGTTGGTGAGGTTATTAAGGGAACCGTGAAGAAGCTCACAGACTCGGCCCTGTTCGTCTCCATCTCCGGAAATGTGGACGGCGTCATCTGGCCCAATCACTACGCAGACATTATATTGAAGCATCCGCAAAAGCGCTTCAAACCCGGTGGAAGCATCAAATGTCGGGTACGTTGGGCCTGCTTTACCGTCAGACCTATGCTCAATTCCCCACAGATACTTGTGGTGGATCCCGAGCGCAAGCGGGTAATTTTGACCGCGAAGAAGACTCTGGTCGAGTCCACCCTCCCTATCATCTCGCAACCAAGCGATGCAAAAGTTGGCGTTGTGACTCATGCGGTGGTTTTCAAGGTCTCGGAGAAGAGCCTTCAGGTGGAGTTCTATAACAACTTGAAGGCAATTGTTCCGGCACGCGAAGCTAGGTATGGCATAGTCTTGTCGGGTGTGCCCTCCTGCTCATTGCGTCCAACATAGTGAAACCGTTGTCGCTTCCTTGCCGTCAGCATTTCCCATAGGCAAACCAGTACAGGTTCGCATCATAGCTATGGATGCAGGGACATCGCGCATCACAGCCAGCATACGACAAGCTTCGCCCACCTTCAAGTCAGCCATCACCGACGTGAGCGGTGTGGACATTGGTGACATTGTCGAAGGCACCATCTCCGACATTCACAAGGACAAGGCCGTCGTCACTCTACAGCCCACCCAAGTCACCGCACTCCTCTCACTCAACAATCTTGCTAACCGCCGAGAAATGTCCGTCGCGCAACTACGGTTAATTCTCAAGGCCGGCGACAAGCTACAAGACCTAGTTGTCACTTCGCGAAATTCGGAGAAAGGTTTCGTCCTCGTTGCGATGAAGCCCAAGGAAAAGCAGCAGCTCGTACAGAAGACACATCTATCACTCGACACCATCCAGCCTGGCCAGCTAGTTGGCGGACGAGTACTTCGGCATAACCGCAACGGAGCACTTATCAAGATCACAAACTCGATCACAGGCCTCCTCCATCCAACCGATGCGTGCGATGATTACGAGAACGGCAAACCTTTCCCGGCCGTTGACTCGGTGTTGAAGGCAACCGTGCTCGCCGTCGACAAGGAGAAGCGGCAGCTTACGTTGTCCACACGAATTTCTCGCCTTTTCGCCGGGCAGGACAAGCCGATTGTCGATCGTGAGATCACGAGCGTGAACGACCTCAAAGAGGGCCAGACGATCAGAGGCTTCATCAAGAGCATTGCGGAACATGGTCTCTTCGTAACCCTGGGACGCGACATCGACGCGCGTGTCCAAATCAAGGAGCTCTTCGATGACGTGAGTGTGCAGATGATTTCACTTGTAAACCGCTCCGATGAAGTGTTTTTGCCTAGTACGTGAAAGATTGGAAGAGCAGATTCTCAGTGAACCAGCATGTCAAGGGTCGTGTGATGAGGTAAGGACCGTATAGTCTGATGTTGCCTCCTTCGCTAACCCATGCCAGTATCAACCACGAGAAGAAGCAAATCGAGATGTCCTTCCGTTCTGAGGACTTGAAGAAGCGAGATAACCATCCGCAGCTCTCCTTGTCCGACCTCAGCGAAGGTGAGAAAGTGGATGGTCGTGTCAAGAGGGTCGAGGACTACGGCATCTTCATCGAAGTTGAAGGCTCAAAGCTTAGTGGGCTATGCCACAAGTCAGAGGTGAGGAACAACGGTGGCCTGCCTATCATGTGCAAGCTAACTTGATGCGTAGCTGTCTGACAACAAAGATGCCGATGTGACTTTAGCACTGCGTAGCTTCCGCGAAGGTGACAAAGTCAAAGCCGTCATCCTATCCATCGACACGGAGAAACGTCGCATATCATTTGGGCTCAAACCGTCCTATTTTGAGGAGAAAGATTTTGAACAGGAGGATTCAGAGGATGAGGACTTCAATGCGCAGCGCTCGTCTCCGGCTCTGGGCGTTGTTGAGGACTCAGAAGAACCTGATATCACACAGGATTCGGACGACGATGTCGCTTCTGCTGGTAGAGACGAGCCTGACGAGGAATCGCAAGACGAAGAGGCGGGGATGGATGTCGACTTCACCCTCGACCTGCAGAAACCCTCAGTAGCTAGGGCTGTCTCTACCAAGGTGCCGACGGACACGCTCCGTCTAGATGACGGCTTCCAATGGTTTGCACCTGACCCAGCGGAGGATATTGACATGGACTCTGATGACGACAGCGACGGCGATGGTCAGCAGGACAGCAAGAAAAAGAAGCGTAAGCGCAAGGGGATCGAGCAGGATTTGACCGCAGACATGCACACCAAGACTCCCGAATCGAACGCCGACTTCGAGCGCTTGCTTCTTGGCTCGCCCAACTCCTCATACCTCTGGGTCCAGTATATAGCGTTTCAGCTGCAGATCTCCGAGATTGACAAAGCGCGGGACATCGCGAAGCGCGCTCTCAAGACGATCAACTTCCGTGAGGAGCAGGAGAAGCTGAACGTGTGGATCGCCTTGCTTAACTTGGAGAACGTCTATGGCACAGACGAGTCCCTTGAGACCACGTTCAAGGATGCTGCACGCCATAATGACTCGAAGACAATTCATCTGCGATTGGCGGGGATATTTGAACAGAGCAACAAGCCAGAAGTACGCTCAGGCTCTCCGACAACCTGGACATGCACTTATGCACAATTTTCACAGAAAGCGGAGGAGCAGTATAAGAGGACATGCAAGAAATTCTCTCAGAGTTCCAAAGTATGGACGCTGTTTGGCGAACACTACCTTAACCGTGGTATGCTTGAAGAAGCAAGGAAGCTCTTACCTCGTAGCCTTCAGAGCCTGGAGAAGCGTAAACGTATGTGGTATAAACACATTGTCTTTATACTCTTTGTATCGACTCCTGTTCCCTGCACAGATTTGAAGACGATCTGCAAGTTCGCGCAACTCGAGTATAAACTCGGTGACCCCGAACGTGGCAAGACGATCTTCGAGGGCATCGTGGACTCGCATCCCAAGCGCTGGGACATGTGGTCAATCTACATGGACATGGAGGCCGGTCAAGGTGACATCATGAGTCTCCGGTATGTCTATCAGGTAGTGTATCATACGACGCGCTGACCGCATCTTCATAGAAACCTCTTCAACCGTGTATTGGCCCTAAAAATGACAAGCCATAAAGCGAAGTGAGTGATTCACTGCCTTCGTCTTTGCCTGACTCCTATATCGTTTCATGTAGATCATTCTTCAAGAAGTGGTTGGAGTGCGAAAGACGGTTGGGCGACGAAAAAGGTGCAGAAGCCGTCAAGGAAAAAGCGATCGAATGGACACAGCGTGCCGCTGGGGTCTCGGAATCATCATAGTTGTTCTGTTGTAGCATATCTTCCGCATATCGCACACTACTAGCATCAGGGTCGTAAATTAGTATATTCAATCGCGACTAACTATTCCGCATAGACAGCAAAAGACGTTATGATACTGGGATTGAGACGAGCGATTTGATGGAACGAGCGTGCGCAAGAGAGACAACAGATATAAGAGTAGGGTATATATGCCAGCATAAATACAACGTAAAGGATGTCATGAGCGCGACCGTGCTCGTTCATGACCCATCGAAGGGGAGTGAGAATCATAGTCAGGGATCGGCCTGCGATTGCTCATGGAGCTGGCGAGTTGTCTCTGCCAATCGTCCAGTTCGCTTGAAAGGTGCTCGAATGCCATAGCATTCTCTGAGCTCGACGTGCTGGCGCGGCGCTCCGAGAAACCGGAGACAGGGCGACCATGGCCAAACGGAGGTTGGTCCACAGCAAGGAGGAGCTCGATTTTATGTGATAGCTGCTCATTCTCGCGCTTGAGACTCGTGTTCTCATTGCTAATCTGTTCGACGAGGGTCTCATCGTGTCCTCCCCGCGCAATGATGAGTGAATTTTGCAACCGCTCAACGTCTTGCTCCAGCTCCTCGATACGCGATAGCCTCTCGTCGGACTCACGTTGCGACGCGATGACGTTGTCACGCATGTGCTCGAGGTCCCGTTCGAGAGTGTCTATCCGAGAACGCAGGTCTTTGTTGTCGTTGTTGAGGCGTTGCACCTGGCGCTGAGCATCTTGAAGCTGGTTGCGCAAGAACTCGTTGCTGTCATCGGACGACGGCGTCCCCCGACCGTTGAGATTACGCAGCCTGATGCTCGGGGAACCACGATCCATCTCCGCCTGCATGCTCTGATTCAACGTCTTCTGCTTAGTGAGCTCGTCCTTCATCTTGCGCATGGTTTTCTCGGTGGCCCTTTGCGCGGGTTAGCACATACAAAGTAGTTAGGCGTCAGATGAACACTAACTTCACATAGTGAACGGCGAGCTGGTAGTCTTCCTCGAGTTGCTGAAGACGAGCCTTGTATGACTTCTCTGTCTCTTCCAGCTTTTGCTCCAGATCAGCGATACGGTCGTCAGAGCCGCTGTCGGCACCATTACGACGCGATGGGCTCTGGGTGGTGCGGAGGCGGTCCAGCTGTGCCGACAAAGACTCAACTTGAGCATCGACATCTTGCTTCTGCTGCAGCAGGGACTGTAGCTCGCGCTCAGCGATCTCATGGGCGCGTGTGCGCTCAGCCAGTCTATCCTCCAATTCCTGGATGCGAGCAGACGTGACATCATCAGCCCTGAGCGGGTTGCCGTCCTCGTCTTCCGCGACGATGTCGTTGGCAGCAAGATAGGAACGCATGGCCTCCAGACGCAGTGACGCAGCGGAAGCCTCTTTCGCCTTCGTCTGCAGCTCGGACTCCTTGACCACTAGATCCTTGCGGAGACGACCACTGTCGGCGAGAGCCATCGAGAGCTGAGTGCGGAAACCGACAACCTGAGAGCGAAGGGACAGTGTCTCGGTCTCGGTCTCGCGAACCCTGTGGCGCTCCTTACTGAGCTCCTCCTGGGCGTCGTCAGCACGGCGAGAGGTGTCCCTGAGCATCTCACGGAGAGAGGACACTTCATTCTGCAGTGCATTGATCTTCTCCGTATATCCGCGGGTGATGCGATCCTCATCACTCTTGAGCTCGTGGTGGGAATCGAGGAGCTTGCCTAAGCTGCCAGTAGTGACTGCACGGAATGCGTCGGCCTCCTCGCGTGACTTCGCCCAGAAATTCTCAACGTCAGCGATACGGACGCGCGCCGCCTCGATCTCGCTGCTACGCGCCTCAAGCTCGCCACGGAGCTCTGCGACATCAGCTTCGAGCTGGCTGATCTGCTCGCGAGCACGGCTGTACTGAGCGTCGACCTCCTCTGCGCGCATGGAAGCGGCCCCCAACGCCGATCGAGTCTGCTCTAGCGCGCGTATATGTTGATCCTGTGAACGAAGTAGATCTTCAAGCTGAGTTTGCGCCTTGATGTAGTCGGCCTCATGCTGCTCAACGAGGGACGTCTGCGCAAGAAGCTTGTCAGACATTTCCCTCAGCTTGGCTTCCAAAGTCACATTGCGTTCGCGCAGAGCATTGTGCGCCTCGGTGCTCTGATCGTACGACTGGGACAAAGTGTCCGCACGTTTCGACGCGTCGTCGGCACGTGCCTCTGCCTGTTCGAGTAAAGTGGTTTGGAGGGATAGGGAATCGTTCAGCTCCTGGATCTTGCGGTCGCGTTCTGTCTGGCCGGAAACCGCGAGGGAGAGCTGACGCTCAAGATCAGCGACGCGCTCGCGCTCAATCCGAACAAGTTCGCTCTCGGATGATGCTTCGATGGCGGCAAGCTTGGCCCGATAGAACGCAGCCTCCTGCACAGCGCTAGCTCGAATGCGTTCGGCGTCGTGTACCCGCTCAGACGCTTCCCTAGCACGGTCGAGGACAGTCGCCTGGATGAGTGATTATCTCTCGATCAATTGTATTTATCGGACAAGAGAAACAACGATACGTACTTGGATCTTCGCCTTGAGCTGCTTCAGGTTAATTACCATCTCGGTGACCTTCCTGCCATCGATGTCATCATCATCTGCTCGCGAGGATAACTCCTCCTCCGACTCTGCATATATGAAACCTGACCGCTCCGCCTTCAAGAGTGCAGCCTTCATCCAAGCCTCCTTCTTCTTAAGCGCTTCGACCTCAGCTTCCTTATCCTTCAAGTCGCGTATGAGATCTGCAGTGAGATTGCCAGTGGATCCAGGCTTCGGGAAGCTATTCACAGTGGGAGAGCCAGGCTTGTTGTAGAAGGCATCGAGAGGACCTTTGGAACGATCCACGATTGGGGACGGACTGCGGGCAGCAACACCATTACGCGACATCACGACGCTCGCTAGGCTAGCTTGCGCTCCCGCAGGATCATATACATCCGCGACAACCTGATTCGGGGAGACGGCACGACTCGCGGGTCCTGAAGGACTCTTAGCGCGACCACTGTCGGGCGACACCACACTGTCACGCATGGTCACGGTCGGCTCAGTGCTCTCAGGACTGCTCTCCCCATCGTGCTCCTCATCTCGCATCTTCCCCTTGCCCTTGAGTGAGACGGACTGTGTAGGTATGCCATTCGTCTTCTGGCGGCTGGTGGGAGATACTGCTCGCCGTGCCTCCTCATTGTCTGATGTGGGTTCATACCCTGGAGACCCATCACGTGTGCCATTCGGAGTTCCATCAATACTTGGCCTCTGTGGAGCAACGCCGGGGGGAGAGACAACAGATTTCCGGCCATTTACAGCAGGCGGAGGAGGCTTGCTAGAATCCGGGTACTTGATATGCTCTAGATGAGATGTGGTCAATGTCTCTCCAGCGGTTCAGTGACGAAACAGCCTCACTGGTGTCAAGGACATGAATGATGCTCGGATCCTCCGGCTTCTGGGGATTCATAGACTCTCCTCCAAGACCACCCAGCACAAAGACCCGCGAGCCCATAGATGCCATGGCGTGTCCGGAGCGTGGTGTCGGCGCGGGACCCATCTTCTGGAACATGTACCATCGTTGATCTACGAGCTGTTAGTGATTCGCAACGTCCGTCCGCGATTGACAAGACATACTGGACACTTTGAACGCGCCGAGATCGCCAAGGTCCTTGCCATCTACACCCCTACCGCCGAAAACGTAGATAACATCGTCGACCATGGCGGCGGAGTGGCCCTCTCGTGGGGAAGGAATGAAACCGATGCAAGTTAACTCGGACCAAGTCTTGGTGTTTGTGTCGAACGCCCACGTATCGTTATAATGATACTGACAATCCGTTCCCCCAAAGCTTCCCGGCAAGTCTCAGAGACGACCATACACAGCTAGATGAAAGGGGATGACGTACAGAATGATCTTCTCGCCAAACGCCACGCAGACATGGCTGGTTCGTTTGGGCGGTCGCGGAGAACCTTCCACAGGTTCTACCAGCTCCCACGTCGCCTTCGTTCGAACTGTACGTACGACCACGGAAATTAGAATCCAGCCGTTCGTGACGCTAGCAGTACGGCATGAAGGACTTACGTGAGTTGAGGTCAAAAGACCATAAGTCGTTCAAGAACTCCCCGTCGACTTGCCCGCCAAAGACGAAGAACTTGGAGCCGACCATAGTTACTGCATGACCGTAGCGACCGACCGGGGAAGGCCCGTAGACCGCCACTCGCGTCCACTCGCGTGAGACTGGACACGCATATGAGACAGCGGACACTATTGATGTGTCAAGCTGACGCACCGAGATTGAGCAGATACAACCCGTCATCTTGCTTATCACCCGGCTTCGACTTGGAATTCGTCTTGGTGTCACCTCCCCAGACAATTAAAACGCTCCCGACGAGGGCGCTTGCGTGACCAACACGGGGGGACGGGACTTCGCCGGTCGTTTGCAACAGAGTCGCGGACAGGTCCCTCGTAGAGATGAGATAAAGGTCGTTCCGGACCGACTCGCGTACAAGCCCACCAAACAGGAACAGCTCTCCCGACGTCGTCGCGTTCGTAGGCAGTGCATGGCCATAACGGGGGAAAGGCGATGGTGATGGCGACGAGGGAGGTGCAACTCCAGGCTTCGGGATCGTCACCGGAGGGGGGAGTTGAAGACGACGCTGAGACCAGGGATATGCCGGTCGCTGTTGGTGCGGCCCTTGTTGGCCCTGCTGGCCACTCTGCTGCTGTGTGGGCGCAGACTGAGGAGCACTGGGCCCAGCTGGCAGTCCCTGCCCGTTAGGGGGACGTTGCGACTGCTGAGTGATGCCAGGCTGGACACCGTTGATGGCGGGGGTGGGACTCCCGCGGCCGTTCAAACCGCTGCCCCGAGAGCGATCAGACTGACGTCCATCGTGCAACTTGGGAGCCCAGACGGGCATCGAAATGGAAGACGGGAAGAGAATGGACACACCTATCGTAGCTGGACTCCTTAGATAGTTGTTTTTGTGGTTGTTGCTGACCCGACGGAGACTGCTGTATCTGGGCGAGGACAGCGCTCGCTGGTGATGCTGCAACTACCGAAGTGCTGGCCTGTTGCTGAGTATGCTTCTTCCTGCTGAAGAAGGACATTCTTCTACTGCGGCCCCCGAAGATGGACTGTATGGCTGCAGAGTGAAGAGCGGGACCGTGTCAAGGTTTTGAGCGGGATGGGGAGGATCGAGCGCTGCAGGCTCGCCTGGAGGTGGAACGAAAGCGGCAAAGCCAGACGGTGAGCGACTCGTTCCTGGGCAGTCACTCGTCTCTTCCTCACAACGCGTCTAGCAACCGCCTCCGCTGATAGCCGTCTCATTTACTCCCGCCGCTCTCTTCACTCTCTCTGATGTTCATACTCTCCTCACCTTCATAATCTCATAGCTTTCTTGTGCTCAGCAAAGCCAATCCTCTACCAAATTTACTCTCACAGGTCCTGAGATGTGTTCTATTCAAGGCATCCAATTCCTGAACGGAAGCAACATCGCCGTGATTGCTCAGAAAGACCATCAACGCCGCGCAAATATAATGAGGCAGATCACAGAGTTTATCAACGACGCCCATTCCGACGAGGTATGTACTTGCACTTCAAGACGGAATCCGCTGTAGCATGCAAAGATGCAACCAGCGTGCGATCAAAAGCTGGTGATAGAAGACGAGTCATCATCTCAACATCAAGCAAAGTTGCGTTTACGCTGCACCAGCATACCAATCACCTCTGTCGAAGGCTGCAGAGGAAACACAATTGTATTACTCAATGGACACTATGAGTTGGCGATGGGGGTGATATCGTCAGCAACCAGGGTCAGCGGACAAGGCTATAGCGGTGTTCGAAGCTGGGAAGGCACACAACTTGCCAAGAACCAACAACACGATACAGAAGCTAGCATGATGAACAGCGGTGCGAACAGAGAAAAGTTAGTCTGGTCGTGCGTATATCCCGCGGTAGTCCATGAGAAATTGAACCAGAACGGTAAACCAATCAGCCAGAGTGGGTGAAAGTAGGCTGCAAAGTGGATGGCATGCCACGGCGCAGCGAGCAGGCCGTGCGCATCAGTGGCACCCTGCGGTTAGAAATCAGTCCCTTGTGTTCAGCTGCGCCGCGAACACGACTTACAGCTCCCAATTGTCTAACGAAACGATTGTCAAGCGTTGGGCATGATCAGTGTCCAATGTCCACTCATTCGTTCCAGGTTATGATATCCTTCTCGTCCTCCGTGTCGTGGTCACGTTTGCGATGGGCCATAACCCTCTCTCGCGAGGGGAAGAGGCGGTTACAGTTCTGCATCGCGCAGATGAAGATGGGCGTTCTGATAGAGAAAAGAATCAACATGCTTCTCGAATTTCTCGTAAGGGTTGCTTACTCGGTGGGATTCGTTATCCTAGCCATGCCCGAGTTGACTTGTGTTGGTGTTGTGTCAGCTATTATAGGTCAACTGTCAGAAGCTGAATAGGTGCCTCAGAGTGCAGAATGTGAGCATACCATCCTGTAAGGCGGGCACGGAAGGTAAAACAGAGGGCAGTTTCGGATGTTGCCACTGGCTCATGGTATATGGTACGTAGCTGTTGAGTCGATCCAGACTCCAATTGCAAGTTTCTTCATACTCCGATCGTGGCATTGGGCGCCTGATCGTGGATACAAATGACTGGCCAACACAATTTTGCTGACTCTTGTTCTTGTATGCAATGTACAAATAATGTTGTTCGTTGGCCAGGCGCCTCAGATTGTGGCCTTCAAGCTGCTGCCATCACAACCCCTACGTAAATCTGGTGCAAAGGTCGCGATGCTCACTCCGTACCACCGGCAGATGTCTCTCGCATCTTTCCTCGTGAGCGGGCTAAGAGCGTACTCGCTCAACCCTAGACATCCGCCCGTGACGGCGGCGCGACGCAGTAGTAATCCGTCAGCTGCCTGCAGCTGAGCATCAGCTCTACTGACGGGGCGTCCATCAGGTTGGGTTCCTCAGTATCTAGGCCTCAGATTGGGTGCCTATGCACGATCGACGGAGGTGCCAGGAACAGTTCGCCGGGGATACATAGCTGGGACCGGGTTGTCTGCTCTCGTCTCGCGTCATCACAATCATAGGGCGTGCCTGTATTTCGCCGGAGACAACAGTCGGACCCGTCGACGTAGTTTCGTTACCGAAAGGACGAGGATCTCGGGGAGGAACACGCAGTATCATACGTCCTTCGGTGCAATGCGCGGCTCGCTGGATCGGCTTCGCGCCTGGCGTAACGCCATCCAGACTCTTCGGCTATAGGTCTTCTGGGCAGATTCTGTCTTCTGTCGGCTCTTTCTGAGCTTACGCACGGCATGCGCTAACCAGTCACGTTCACTCTAGAGCGGTGAGTGCATTGACTTTGTTCTTCATGGTACTCAGACTAACGCTTGGAACGTCTTCCAGTAAGAAAAGGGTATACATGCATTCCCTGAATACTCCGCCAATTGAATGGAATGGCATCCGACCTCCTCATCGTGCGTGTGCAACGAGCTCAAGACAGCTAATCACCCTACTACACCTCATTCGACAATCGTAAACGCCGGGCTCCTGTTCCCGGAGTCCCCAAACACTGTTCAATAGATGCCCAGAGTTAGCATGTGCGTCTTCGCCGAGATACGCGATCCTAGGACGTTACGCACAGACGAGAATATAATGGTTCGAGGATTCAACAGCAGGCACCTTGAGCTCAATGCTCCCATCCGACAAGTCGAAGCTATCCGCCAGCGGGTGCTCTGTCAAGAAAGAAAAACCCATCAGCTTCCAGACTCCACACTCCCCCACGCGCACAAGGCCCAAACCCAAAACCCAAAACCCGACGCACCGTAATCGAGATGCTCGTCGCTCCCCCCGTCGTCGTCGTCGAGATACCCAAGCACGAGCTTGCCCTCAGGATTCGTGACGTGTGTCGGACGGCCCGAGGTGTCCCTGCAGAACAGACCATGCCGCGCGGCGTGTTCAGGACAGCCCGCAGCTGAGGAGCAAGCGCGCCCAGGGACAAACCCAGAGCACGCGCACTCACCAGCTCACCGTCACCGTCTCGCCCACCTTCCACACCGTCTCCTCGTCCGGCGCGGTGATGCGGGGACTCCACACATCCCTCGGGCCCACCGCCCCCATCTCGGGCGGTGTCTGTGCCGCAGTCATCCCACTGCCAGGAACCTCCCTCGCACTGGTCTCGCGTGCTGCAGACCCTGACTGCACCTGGGTCTGGGTCTGCGACATCGCGGTGTGGTTCCGGAGGTCGAACACCCCGCGAGACACGTCCGGGGCGCTCGGCGGGATCGTGCCGTTCAGCGGCGTGTCTCCCGCGGAGGAACCGTTGACGTTGGCGGTGGCGTTGGCGATGGGGTACCCGGGCACGGCCTCGGCGTCGAACGCGGGCGGCATGTAGAACGCGCCGGCGGTGGTCACCCCGAGGCCGAGGAGGAGCAGCGCGAGGAGGACGCGGAAGGCGGGCGTTGATCCGGATTTGGATGCGGATGTGGATGAAGATGAAGATGAGGATGAGGATGAGGATGTGGATGTGGATGCGGGCATGGTTCCGGTTGGTTTGGGATGATAGCGAGGAAAGCGAAATGCGATGCACAGCGTGGGTAGAGAGGGAAGGGGGTGATGGAGGGTGTAGACGAGAGAAGAGATGGAAGGAGGCAGCTTGCTGCAGGGGAGAAAGAAGACCGTCGATGAGGGAAGAGGCTGGCAGTCCGCCTCCAACTTTCTCTCTCCGTGGTTCAAGTTGTGATTTGGACTGCGTGGTTGGCGGGTTGCTGGTGAAGCATTCTGTTCAACTTCGACTTCCACCTCGGCGCGATCGACAGGGTGGAGCGTCGATCGTGTCAATGGTCCAAGTATGTTTATTTGTATTCGGTTCCTGGAGAGCTCGGAAGCGACTATGTTACATGTAAGGCGCAGCCACTGGCATGCGCCTTCGTCAGAATCTACTGAGCTTTCAATCCAAGCGCATGTTTGATGAGGATGGGCAATGGAAGGTGGGGGTTAAGGAAGGTCAAAATTAATAAGTTAATTCAAGACAATGAAGGAGCGTGCATGAACGCGAGGAACGGTCCCAGACTTCAAGCTGGGTTATGGATAACAGGCAACGGGATAGAGAGAAATAAAGGCAACAGAAGAAAAAAGCTAGCGTTGGGCATGTCCCCCGCCTAGGGGTTGGGTAGTCATGTTCACTGCTCACAGCACAAGCGACTGCGGTGGTGAGAACGTGGTCGTCGGGTACTTGATGTTGTCTACAAAGCAACGCATCAGTCATGAGCATTCTGCTGTCAGCTACAGACCAACGCACTCGTCTCCAGGATATACATGATATTCGCGTCCTGCGTGTTACCATCGATGCCGTCTTCACTAATGCCGCCGAGGACATATACCTGAGAGCCGACGGCGGCCATGCCATGACCAGAGCGCGGAGATGGCCCGGGGCCCATCTTCTGGAATATGAACCAGCGCCTAGTCGAGATCTTGAACGCAGCAAGCTCGCCCATATTTGCGCCATCCACCCCGCGGCCGCCGAACACGTACATCATGTCGCCGACGAGGGCCGCAGCGTGGCTTTCCCGTTGGGGTGGGATGTACCCGATGCAGGGAAGTTCGGACCATGTCTTGGTGGAGAAGTCAAAGGCCCAGGTGTCGTTATAGTGGTATTTGCCGTCGGTGCCGCCGAAACTTCAGCGAATAAGTGAGCCACGAGGCGAATATGTAACCACGCTGGACTTACACTATAAGCTCGTTCTGGTGAGCTACGCAGGAGTGGCCGGAGCGTCTCGTGGGCTTGCTGGAGGAGCCTTTGTGTGGTTCGAGCTGCTCCCAGACAGGCTTCGAAACGACTGTATGACGAGGTAAATATGCCATTACAACCCTATTCGAATGTCGGACTTACGGGAACTCAGATCGAAACACCACAGGTCGTTGAAATATTCTCCGTTGGCCTCTCCACCAAAAATGTATATCCTCGGGCCAACCATGACAACCGAGTGACCAGTACGACCTGAGGGAGCCGGTCCATCGACCGAGATGCGGGACCACTCACGACTGACTGAGGTAGAAAAATCTGTGAGCTATAGGGAACGAGGGAGATTGTACGGGGTAAGCTCACCGAGGTTGAGGAAGTACAAGCCGTTGTCATACTTGGCTCTTGCTCGTATCTGGTTGGAAGAGGCAGAAATTGTGTCTCCTCCCCAGACAACAACGACGCTGCCTGCGAATGCGCTGGCATGACCAAAGCGAGGGGAAGGAATATCGCCAAGGGTACATAACCGCGTAACGGAATGGTCCGCGATAGAGATAGAATAGACGTCGTTCATTGCGCGGTCGTTTACAAGACCACCAATGAGACTGAGACCGGCGCTGGCCGAACCAGAAGTAGACAGAGCGAAATCGCAGCGAGGGAGGAGGGAGGGCTGAGAAGGAGTATACCGTGAGACGTTGTCTGATGCGATTAGTTGACGGCGATACCAGGGGTAGACTGGTTCGGACTCGTCTTGTACTGCGGGTTCGGGTTCCGGTAGAGGTATCGGCAAAGGCTTTTCTCTGAGGGTGGGAACAGACGTGGAAGTGGTCGTCAACGATGGAGAAGGACGGGACAGGGGTGTGTCTTTAGGCGGGGGTATGGGGGCATCAATGAGAAGAACGTCATGTTGTTTGATGTACTTGAGGTCGTTGTGATCCCTGAGGTCTACCAACGTCCTAGGTGATAGATCATGTCAGACTGGAAGACTGGCCAGGACTGGAAGAGAATAGGTACTTTTCGCTTTGCTTTGAGTCGCCCCGCGACAAGTTAGCCTTTTTTACGTGCGAAAAGTCGGGGTAACTCTTCTTGGGGGAGATGCGGCGGAGGAGCGGGGAGGGAGAACACCAGAACATGGGAGAAAGAAGGAAAAGAGAGGGGATGAAGGGGATGATATGAGTGCGGGAAAGTAGGAGATATATGAAGGCTCTGGGGCGGGGAGGGATGGATCGGTGTATGCCCCGTTACAGACTGAGATAGATCTTGGTGGTGAGCACAGCCATTGAGTGATAGAGCAGGTGTCACGCACTTGAAGAGTCTGGTCAAAGGGAGGGGTGCTATATAAGCAAAGATGTGGTGAGAACAATGTTAACAATGTGGGACAGAGGAGCATGCGAAACATTCAAGTAAGGCGCATGATGGGAGCAGCTTACGGACCACGGGCATCGAACGGCGACATGTGTCGGTGGTGATGCATTGATGAGGGAGGCGGTTGGAAGGGGGTGGATGTCATGTCGCAATCAAGTCTGTGAACTCTCTCTGCTGTGTACATTGAATCTGATGCGACGATGGTGGCGTCCCTGGCTAAGCTTAGACGCTGGAACGCGTCGCGGGAATGACAACGCGTGACGTCACAGTCACAGGGCTTGCTGTAGTCGTCACATTCAGTCTCCAGTACAAACTGACATTCACTAGCTATTACTCCTCCTACTGGCACTCCCTGTGATGGCGGTCTCGCCTGGTGGAGCACCCCAGTCAGCCACGCAAGGACTCGGACGGGAGAGCACAGACAGCGACAGACAGAACCTCTCCACTCGCCTCCAAGGTTTCTTCTCGCCACAGCCTTCCGCAGGTCCTCCTCCTCAGCCTGCCCCAATCTCCCTAGACGATACTCAGTCCGCCATGCGCCCTCCACGTTCTCCCATCCCCACCCTACTCGCCCACCGCTCTGTTCACTCCTCATCTGCACCTCCCTCGACTAACAGTCCCACTCGCCCACCGCTCTATTCACTCCTCAGCTGCACCTCCCTCGACTAACAGTATGAACCTCAACCTTCCACCTGCCTCTGCCGACTACTCTGCTGCTCAGAAGCGCAAGCGCACCAGCCAGCCCTCTCTCCCCATCCTTCGCTGGTTCTCCACAAAACAATCTGCCACTAAGAACTCACTTTCAAACACAAACTCTCCAATCCGCACTCGCCCTCCCACCCCTGTCCTCAATCAGTCACATTCTCCCGCTCCCTCATCACCTTCCACCCCTTCATCCGCCCTTTCTGTCCTCGCCGATGCCTTCGCAGATGATCCTCATATCACTTCCGCACACTCACCCGTCAACTCACACGATCTTGTTCTTCCTTCCAAACCAGAAGCTGCTCGTTTCTCGACATCCCTTCACAGACCGTCCTACTTCTCCAACCTTACACGGTCCACCATGCCTACCGCCTGCCTCTCTCCGCCGTCGGCGTATGCAAGACATACATATCCTCACCCACTCGAACATCCATTTCACCAACAAAACGAGAGCTCCGACTTGGACCTCCTTCTCAGTCCTACTCCAAACCCCGTTCCAATGCCCCACTCGCCAGCGCAAGCTCATCTCAACAGCTCCCCACCCGCCAGTTCTTCTATAGAATCCCTACGATCAATTCATGAGCGCAGTCGGAGCATCCACACATCTGCCCCTTCCCAGAGTTTCAACTTCCCACAGCTGTCTTCCTTCAAGAACTGGTTTGGGTCAGAAGAGTCCATCGACAGGGAGAATCTGAATCCTATGTTGAGCGATGAAGATAGGGCAGAAACCGCCGAAGAGGAACGAGAGAACATCCGGCGTAAATGTGCGTATCTCAAGCTTCCGGTCTGCCTGATCCATCTCCAGCATATCAATTCTGATGTCCATCTCTGTGTTATACTTGACAGACGTCGCTCCCAAGAACCCTATTGTGTTCTGCCATGGCCTTTTGGGCTTCGACACGGTCACACTCGGCCCAGCGATTGCCCCGCTTCAGGTCCAACACTGGCGTGGCATCCGCAACGCGCTCGAAGCCAATGGTATCGAGGTGCCCATCTCCCCTACCTCAGTGAAACTTCGTTTCGTCTGACAGCACCGGTGCGGCGATCCGTTCTTCCAGGTTCTCACAACACGTGTGCCCGCGACGAGCTCACCCATCGACCGCGCAAAGGTTCTTTGTGACAAGATTACTGAGGTCTATCCCGGGCGTGCGGTCCATCTCATCGGTACGTGCACCACTATCTGTTTCTGCTGGCGTGCTCATGCAGACCCTAGGATAACAATGATACAGGGCACAGTATGGTAAGCACTTGTCATTTCAAATGCGCTGCTACCCCTGTCAGGCGATGCGGTCCTGACGTTGCCATCACCGCAGGGCGGCATAGACTGTCGCTATCTCACGACACACCTCACAGACCGGCCGTTCGAAGTGCTTTCGGTGACAACGATATCCTGCCCACATCGCGGGTCTTCTTTCGCAGACCACTTCCTCGCAACCGTGGGGCGCGAGCGGATGCCGTCGGTGCTCTCCCTCCTCGAACTGCTCCCGAACGGCGGGGGCGACGGCAAAGCGTTCGAGTTCTTGACCATCGAGAACATGCGCGCGTTCAACGAGAACACGCCAGATGTTCCCGGTGTCCACTATTTCAGTTGGGGCGCCATGTACGAGCCAGGACTGATAGATACCTGGAAGTCAGTATCCCCACGTCTGTGCTTGATGGTGGTCAAAGCTAGAAACTGATGCGCGCGCGCGCGCGCCGAACGTTGACAGGTGGCCGCACTCGGTGGTGCTTGAGAAAGAGGGTCCGAACGACGGGCTCGTCTCGCTCCAGTCCGCGAAGTGGGTGCGTGTATACTTTTCTCTCCCACGCGTCGTCTTCTTGCCTGCGCTGCGTTCAGAGTATGCTGATGCTCGCTGCCGTCATCCCGCCCCCGCATTCTCTTCTCGTCGATGCGATCCCGTGCGTGCGTGCTGCTCGCGCGGATGGCAGGGCACGTACCTGGGCACGCTCGAAGGCGTGAACCACCTCGACCTGGTCGGGTGGATCAACACCGCGCGCTACAAGTGGGCGGAGATCATGGGCCGCGAGATCAAGTTCAAGCCTGCGACGTTCTACCTCGGCATCGCGGACCACCTCGCGCGCGTCGTCGAGGGCCAGGAGGCGCCCAGGGGCGCGGCGGAGGGGGACGAGCGCCAGGAGAACAGGCCGGTCCCGGACAGGGAGACGAGCGGTGAGCGGGAGGGGAGGGAGCGGGCGGAGATGGCGGACAGTCTGGGGAAGGGCGAGTCGCAGGCTGGGACCCCGACCTCGGGCTTGCAGCGGCGGAGTGCGGATGACGGCAGGGCACAACCTCGGTCTTCTGCGCATGCGCCGCCGGTGCACAAGGCAGGTTCACAAACGCACAGTTCGGGTTCGAGCTGATATGAGTTGCGCCATTATACCCCTCCGCCTCCATGATATCCTTGCCCACTCATACAACTGTACAACCTCGCACGCAGACTGATCGTCTACTACATATAATGCCTATGTATACAGTAATGCTAATCGTCACTTTACCTGGCTATCGGAAGGGTGCGAAGATCCCTCTTGACTGAAGTGTGTTAAGTTTAAACGCTTGCGAGTGTGCTGCTACTGAACGTTGCGCAGGAGGCCGCGCGATGAGAAAAGAGGGAGGAGGATTGTCTCATGGCCTGAGGCAAGTGCATGGGAACTGGGGCCTGGGGCCTGGAGCTGTGGTCGTGGAGCCCCAGAGAGGGTTCAGGGGATCAGCGAATGGGGATTCGATATTCAGTTGGGAAATCGGATGTGCGCGCTGTCGTCATTTGAATGCAAGTGGGCCATGCCAGTGGGAGCTCTCCATCCATCCATGGCCAGTCCTCCGAGTCTGCAATCGATCATCCCTACCATCGTCTTCCTCTGCGTCGTATAAGCCAGCATCACGAAATGTCGCTCAAGCAGCTCTCGTCGAACAAGGTCTTTGACGGCCACCTCGTCAAGTACAAGTTCAAGGTGCGTTCTCGGCGTGTTTCTCGCGTATAACGCTGCGCGTATCACAAGTATGGCCTCCCTGATCGACGACGACCCCTGCCTACCACCTCCTGCTTTACTATCAGTCTGCCGCACTCGGAGGCCTCGACGCGCAGTTCAACCTCTTCCTCCCCGCGAACGCCTCAGAGAGCAACAAGGTCCCGCTCCTGACCTATCTCTCCGGGCTCACCTGCACCGAAGATAATGCGTGAGTGCTCTACCTTTCCCCATCCCATCCCATCCCCTCCATCCATCCATGCACACGCGCGACCTGTCCCGGGCCCCTCCCAACTCCCAACTCCCAACTCCCACCTCCCTCTCTCCCTCTCTCTCTCACACCCACACACCAATAACCTGACCCGACCCGCGTGCGCAGAGCGCAGAAGGGCAACTTCCTCGGCCCGGCGGCCAAGGAAGGCATCGCGATCCTCTTCCCGGACACCTCCCCGCGCGGCGCGGGCATCGAGGGCGAGACGGACAGCTGGGACTTTGGCGTCGGTGCGTTTTCTCTCTCGCGCCTCCTCCTTTTCCTCCCAAGGCGCAGCGCACCACGGGCACTAGGAAGGGTAAATATGTACTCAACGTGCGGGACTTTTGCATGCACACAGGCGCGGGCTTCTACCTGAACGCGACGAACCCGAAGTGGTCCAAGCACTACAACATGCTCACCCACGTCACGCTCGAGCTCCCGCAGGTGCTCGAGGCGGCCAGCCTCCCCATCGTACGTCTTCC
>KN049970.1:454221-596216 GCA_000743315.1 Lignosus rhinocerotis TM02
GATCCTGAAACCTGGAACCTCTTTCTATCCCTCTATCCCCCACGCCCAATCGCAGGACCTCACGCGCCAGTCGATCTTCGGGCACTCCATGGGCGGGCACGGCGCGCTCACGCTCTACCTCTCCTCCGTCCTGACCGGCGTGAAGCAGTACCGCTCCTGCTCCGCCTTCGCCCCCATCGCGAACCCGACCAACTGCCCGTGGGGCCAGAAGGCGTTCTCCGGATACCTCCAGGGCGGCGTCGAGGAGGCCAAGGAGAGGTACGACGCGACGGAGCTCATCAAGAAGCTCGGCGTCGCCGAGCCCGTCCACATCCTCGTCGACTACGTGCGTTCTCCCTCTTCTTCATCCTCGCTTGCAGCCTCTCTCCCTCTCTCGCACACCGTGTGATCTTTCTCTTCTCTGACTTCTGACTGTTTTGGTGTGCGTGCCAACAGGGAACTGGAGACAACTTCTACAAGAACGGCCAGCTGCTCCCGGAGAACTTCCTCAAGGCCGCGCGCGACACTGGGTACGATGAGGTCCAAGTGCGCGTACGTTCGCAAGAAGGTTACGACCACAGCTATTTCTTCGTACGTCCTTAGATCCTTGCACGGTGATACCCCCTCTCTCACTATGTTTCCACAGATGTCGACTTTTGGCGCGGACCACGTTCACTGTGAGGCTCATTCTTCTCCCGTGGCGTCCATTGACTGATCTCGGACTACACTCAGTCCACGCAAACTTCTTGAAGGCATGAACGCGTTCTATAATGCAGTCGAGGGTGAAATATCAACGGTGTATAATTTACATGAAGTCCACAATTTGTATCGATGCTTGTGTGAGGTGACAACGCGATGTATCATGTGATTGCAGAAGCATGCGGAAACAGAGCAGAACAGCCGTGGACATCGCGATGTAGGGGCACATACAATCCAGAGCAGGACCAGTCTAGAGCACAAGAGCTTCGTCGACTAGGTTATGCGCGTCGTTCTTGATCCAGGGTCGCCTAGAGTCAAGTCCGTACCAATTCTAGACCGATAGGCGAGCTCTAAGTCTAGCAGTTCAGCGGTGAACCAAGGCTTCCTCAATGCCATCTGTGCCGTCACGCGGTCCATGGGGTCATAGATGAGCAAGTCGCTACAGAGGTCCCTAGCTGTTGAACCGGGTAGGTCCTATACCATATGCGTTGAATTAGGTAGTCACATACCTGCTGGCATTCCGGCCCACAATTTTCTCGGAAACTCTACATCGCCCTGGACAATTCGCCGTTTGACCAGTTGATCTGTCTGCCAGGACTCTTGCGAGTATTGCGAGTCCTCATATCTTCCCGACGGTACGTACGAGTAGTATTCCGACTCTCCTTCGATTCTGCCGTAGTCGAAAGGGTGTGTGCCGCTAGGAGGCATGAGTATTCTTCACCCACTGAACAAATGCGGAGAGAGACAACGTACGCCAACATGATGAACATAATAACGCCAGAGCTCCAACAGTCGGAAGGCATGCCTACGTAGCTGAGATGTTTATGGTCTAGCGCCAAGATACCTTCGGGGGGAAGATAAGAGACGGTCCCGCAGACATTGAACGTCTCTTGGTACGCTTTGGGGCGCGCAAGGCCGAAGTCGGCAATCTGGATGCGAGGATAGGGTCCGGGTGCATGAAGGAGGATGTTCTCGGGCTTCAAGAGTTCCTGTTAAGTCGGCCTAGCGATGACGTACAGATACCTACCTTGAGATCTGTGGGGGCACGAATTAGCGAGGGTATCTCGGTGATTCGTGTAGCCATACCTCTGTGAGAGATTAATCTGTCGTGGAGGTACTTGAGCCCTTTGAGAAGCTGGTACATGATGTATTTTGCTTCTGCCTGACATAAACGCGAGTCTTCATGACTGACAATGTATGAGAAGAGATCTCCGCCGGTGCAAAGTTCCAGAAAGATATAACTGCAGTAAGCGGAGTCAATCCCAGACCGTTAGGACGATGGCTGTACTCACAGGAAGTTATCATCATGAGTCGCCGCACGGACCGTGTTAATGTTGGGCTACACAACTTCATCAGTTGTGTTCAATGATATACCGTGGCGAACGCGTACGTGGAATAGGTTTAACAGTATGTCTACCTCCTTCCGAATCTTCTCGACTTTGTCGATTCCCTTCCGTTTGATGCACTTGCAGGCAACTTGCTTGAATGCAGATGTGTCCATGGCGAGGTGAACGGTCGCAAAGCTTCCGCTTCCCAGACAGTGCGACGTGACCAGGTATTGGTCGATTCTCTACAAAAGAGGCGTGTAGAAGACCTCGCAAAAGAGAATGAATGTTCTACCTTGGTCTTGAGAGAAGGCTGTCTTGGTGGGGTGGGGTCAAAAATATTCACCTTTTGCTCCGGCTCCTTGTGTAACAGCACGCATTCGAATTCTGAGAGGAAGCTGGCATGAGGGTTAGATCGCACGACAAGTCATAGAACTCACTTTGGGAAGAAGGTATCTCGAGCAGATCACCATCCATGAGTAGGATAGAGGTTTTGCGAATTCGATGTCCATTCAAGATCAGACCATTGGTGGAAAAATCCTGCTGTACACGTTATTCACACAAAAGCAGCGCTTGTGCCAAACGCACCTGGCAAGAAATTATAACGCCGCCGTTACTCGAGCGCACCCTGCGCCGTGGTTTTGAGCGAAGTCCCACTCGTTGAAAGGAGACTCACGCATATAGCTTGCAATGAAGTCCGGAGACAACAGCATCCGAGACAACGTAAGAGCTTAGACTTGTCAGCATTGAGGCATGCGTGTGTACTTTATAACATTTACCAAGCAGGACTTCTCCCGATTGTTAGAGGTTTGTCCACACTGAGTAGGAGCACTGCAGTCGCGTACGGATTGTTAGAGATGCTAGGTATATGCGCTCAAAAAGAAAGGCGACAACCTTCTCTGTACCCAGTACGATTGGTAGTAACAAACTTGGCGCATACAATGAGAGGGTTCTCGTGGTGAGGACCTGTCGAGTTCGATTCAGGTTCCCCAACTAGGCCAGAAGCCGCCTCGGGCGTGACAATGCGGGATCCTGACAACTGTGCCATCTTGAGTGCGAAAGTGGATGTCCGCAGATAATACAGGAGAAGGTGCGTTGGCGACAGAAGCTTTAGAGCCCTGAGCTTAAGGCTGATTAGGCCAAGGTGGTGGAAGAGGACAACATACAAGCTCTCTCAGGCTCATGGGCAGTCAAGAATATGGACTTCGCGGTCACATGATCAAGTCAATGGGGAAGCTGGAAGCCAATTGTAACTAATTGTAGTAGTCCGAGTCCAAGTCGCGTTTCCGTCAAAACCTCACGCGCATGATATACGTACCATGATGCAATAATATCAACATCATTTAGCGGTTAAGATACATGCAATATCGAAAGTATCTCTATAAAACTACAGCGATGTATGAACTACAATATATTTTTCAGTCATCGTAACCCTTCCCGCTCCGCTGTTTCACCCGTTTCATCTTCTTATGTTGCTTTTTTCCCGGAGCGACGTCGCCGCCAGCCGCAAGCACTGCAGCAATTCTCGCCCTCCTGCCAGTCAAGGGTGTCCCGTCGTCAGCGACCATGTTTTGGTGGGGGTACAATTTGGCTCGCGAGAATTCTTGACTCTGTCCTCTTGCGCCCTGGAGGAATGGACGTGAAGAAAGCGTTCCATTCGAAAAGAACTCCTGGTCGACTTTTCGACTCTTGTTCGACTGAGCAGTGGAGACGGATGACATATCGCCCACTGCGGGTCCGACGAATGTATCCGCCTTCTTGACGACACGAGTCGTCGGTGCACGCTTCTTCCCGACCGCGCGTTGAAGGGCAATCTGCCGAGTTTCTTCGTTAAACTCGTCTTCGGGTATGCGTGGAGGCGGATGACAGTACAGAAGTTTGGCATTAACGTAGTCCTTCAAAATATAACGAGCTGCGCGGGCCTCGTCCGGGTTACCCTGTCCGGATCGCGTGAAACCTCGCGCAACTTAACAAAGATTCGATGAGATGGGGCTAGGAGAGCTGCATTCAGACATACGCACTCGCATATGCAACTAGAAGGTCAGTACCGGTGATCTTGCCGTCACCGCCTTCCTCTACTCCTTTAGCACGGATGCTCAACCCGTAGATCGCCTCCAAGACCTCTTGTGGAATGCGTTTAACCGCTAGTGCGATAGGTGCTGTGTACTCCCGCATCTGATCTATCGGAAGGACACCGTCGCAGACAAGGTCTGCCTTCGTAGTAGCGAATTGCGGGAAGACGAGACCGGGACAGTCGCATAGGACGAGGGTTGGAGACAAATGGATTGTCTGGAAATGCTTCGTCTTCCCCGGCGTCGACGACACGCTCACTTTCTTCTCTCCGATGAGCGCGTTGATGGTACTTGATTTTCCAACGTTTGGATATCCAACTAGCCCAATGACAAGTTTTGTTGGATGCTGTCCTGATGAATCGGTGAAAGCTGTTCCTCGTCAGTACGCATAGTATCATTGAGGGTACTAAGGGGGACATACTCGTCAAGTCCGGAGCACTGTTCACAAACAGGTTCTCTAGCTCTAGCACGGAGAGTACCCTCGTCCTAGGATCTTCCGCTTCCGATCCTTCCTCTATCGGGAGAAACGTGCCATAATCATCGGACTCGTCGTCAGAGTACTCCTCTTCCGGCGAATCTTCGGCCGGCCCCTCAATATCGCTCGAGTTGTCGCCACTGTTCTCTTCATCCCTTTCTAGTACCGGCGTCTCTTCATTTTTCGCTTGGTCCTCAGCAGGAGCAGATCCTTGGGATGCCGGAACGTGAGTTTCCGGCTCATGCATCTCCTCAGCCGTTGCTCGTCTTGCTTCCTGCAGAGCAGCTGCATTGGCAGCTGAGAAAAACACATACTTGACGTTCTGTTGGTCGAAATAGTCTGCCCAATGCTTCCTATATATTGTCACGATATGAGCAGGTTGATCGCGATGAAGTTGCCATGGCGTACCTTTGCTTCGCAGTCAAAAGATCTGCCTTATTGATGAGTAGAAGACTTCTTCGCTTCCCCTTTCCTGTGCCTGCCTCTCCCTCTGCCCCTTCAACATCCTGCACATATGCCTCTAAATCCTCGCATCTAAATCGAAGGGGATTCCGGGCATCCACAATCTGTACGACGAGGTGGGAACGCTCGAGAACACGCCATAGTTGTCGCCAAACTTCGATGTTGCGCTCAAACGGGGTAAGGAGGAAATTATCTCGATCTTGAAGCCTGTTTGCATTCGCAGAGCCTCGTTGAACCAGCGCAAGGCAGTACGAGAGGAGTACGTACTCGGCGAGACCTCTTCTCCACTCCAAGAACGCATCCTTCTCCTGCCTGTCCAACTGTGCAGTGGTCATTGACTTCTTCCATGGCGGTCGACGAGGGACACGCAGACGTTGCTTGTTTTCACTCTGCTTACGCAAGGTATTCCTCTCCTCTTCTTCAGTAAGAAGGTAGGGATTGTGATGCGCATTAGCAGCGGCAGCAATGATCTTGACATTTCTCCGCTCTGAAAGCAGTCAAGACACTGTTGCCCAACATACATAGGTCACTATACCTGCTGTGAAATCTGCTCCTGCAAGCTGTGCGGTGTTCAGGAACTCATCGAGGTCTCGTTCTTGCGTGATAGATTGTAGCCGAGTGGTAGGGTCGATGTCTGTAGTGTACTGGGAGATTATGCTATCAGTTTTGATATGATTTGGAGGACGTGCGAGACCCACAAGCCCAGTCTCACGAGCTCGTTGCGCATCCTTGGCTTTTTTGTTGATGATTGCACGGCCCAAACCACTCGGGTTGGGATTCCGACCTTTGGGTGCCTACCAACATCCTGATACTTAATGACAACCTTGTTAAGCATCGAGAATTTCGACTTGCGCACCATTTGAGCTAGGGCCGACCCAGAAAACTCAGGATGTAGTGGGGATTAGCAAGCAGACCTCGTGCGAACGATGAGGTCAGATCTAGGATCAATCGAGCAGTGCCGATCTCACTTCGCAGGCATCGATATCCCCATTAGGAAAGTCTAGTGGTTTGGTGTCGAAAGGCATATCAAAGTACTCAAGATGGGTCTCAGTCAATGGATAAGCTGAAACAGAACACTTATGCACATTCAAAATACCCAGTTATACCCTGTCTCCTAGCTACCTTGGTTGCTCTCAGCTTCTACTCCGACACTAGGGCAAGTTGGGCTTGACTGTGGCCATGAGTGAGTCTCACCAGTCACAGGCCATGTCGATCAACCAAGCTCACCTGCAGCGGTCCACAAGGCTTGGTCAGTTCCATTGGGGAAAGGCGTTTGTGTCAGGACATAGGTCGTATCGAAAGCACCGGCGGACCAAACAGAGAAGCCAGCGAGGGTGGGGAAGTTATCTTTGACGAACGCGAGCTCGTTGGCAAGCCTACACACGTGAATTTTGAATATTACCCAAAGAATTCCGCTAGGAATGCACTTACAGAGTCTCGCAGCTCTCAGTGTTACCTCCGCCGGTCTCACTGAGGATGGCCTGACGGTTGCCGTTCGCCTTCAAAAAGCTGACGAGATCGGTAAGGACTTCAACATTGTCCTGTAGCAGGTATACATTCAGCAAATATCTCATGCGGAACCATTCGAGCATACCGTCGTGCAATCAGGATGCGTGCCACTGTTGTCACTGTCCAAGTACTTGTGCACTACGCACACTCCGTTGTGGTCACCGTGTCAAGGAAAGGTCATGGAACAACTCACCATCGAAGATAAGCTTCCTGTTGCCACCAAGAGGGTCAGTGACTTTGACAAGGAGTGGGCCAGCCTCAGTTGGGAAAGCCTGGGCGGAGGACCAGCTGGAGCCGGGGAGGAGGAGGAAGTTCTTTGAACCAGCCGCACGGACAGCATTAACGACATGTTGGATAGTGTCGACCCAGGTTGCGACATCAGGAACGTCGTGGGGCTCGTTCATGATACCGCTGTTGGTGTCCATGAGTAAGTTTCCTGCGGGCACGCGTGGGATCACTCACAAGATGACGCGCTGATTGCTGCCGTATTTTTGAGCGAGCTGGGTCCAAACCGATGCAAACTGGTCGTTGGTAGGTCCACCCTGCGCGATGATGGCATCATTCCAGCGAGCATAGTTGTGCTGTAAGAGCGGGAGTCAAATCGCTGTAGACTTGTATTTTGGCTCGCAACCTACTCACCAAGTCAATAATGACGAAGGTATTGGGATCAGATCCAAGGGCGGACTGGACAGTCTTGTCATAGAAGGACCTGAACCAGGTCTCGTTGATCGGGCCGCCGACCTCGGGAGTCATAAGCTGCCAAGCTGAGACAAAGTTCAGTCATCACTACTCGAGCGTTGATCAGCAGCATTGTTGTCGTACCGAAAGCTGTGGGCCTGGTCAGCACACAAATGTGTCTATACGAGATGCAGATAAGACTCACGGATGCGGAAGAGGTTAGCGCCCTCGCTGACGAAGTGAGTGAATTGTTGCGGAGGAGGAGGGACCCCTGCAGCGACTCATTCAGGGATGGAACTGATGTACACCAGTTTTGTCACGTACCAGTTCCGGTAAAGCTGCCATCGATACCCTGTATGTCACAAGCAAGGGTTCACAGGTTGTCAGACCGCAAAAGGGTGAGGAAGTTCTCACAACACTGAAGTCGTAGCCAGCGGTGTTGACACCACCGAGACGCGGCAAATAAGGTACCTCAGGAGCGGGAAGACATTGGAAGTAGTCTGAGTTGATATGAGAATCGTTTATGATGTTTCATGTGCCACCACTCACAGTCGTTCAGCTTGGTACAGACCATTCCAGACACACACTCAGTATCACCAGCTGCAAGTAGATGAGTATGTCCTGAAGAGGATAGACATCAAAGGACGCATACCCCAGTTAGCACCACCACATTGTTGGTATTCCTGCATGTCTTTTGAATTTCACTCATTACAAGAGGAAGGATTCGGACTTACCGTCTGCTGTGCAAAGGCGACAGAGGCCGCTGCAAGGAAGGTTGCGGTGTACTTCATCGTAGTATCAGTGGGGTGGGCTCTGTGTAGAGCAGCATGCCCACAGCATGTTTATATACGTGCATTGTGATCCATCTGTATCCATTCACAGATACCGCAGTGCGGACAATTCACGGTCGTAGTGATGGAGAAATCATGCTTGCGTAGAGAAGTTTATCCGAAAGTCGTCTGGTATGTTTGACGTGTCCAGCGGTGCCTAGGCGACCCGTGTGCAACAGAGACGTTTATTTATAGAGAGAGGCCGTAGACGAGATCAACCGCCAACGAGATCACCGAAAGAACAGCTCTGTGCGCGACTAGAATTGGGTCCGAATCAGGTCACGAGCAACACCCTGGATCATGCCGTCCTTACCGCAGGCAAGTTGGTTGCAAGTCATAGAGAAACGGCTGCTGGAATGAGACATTCCCCGACCAGTACTTGCAGTTGGACGAAGGCCATGATCTATGTATACTTATTTCGAACCTAACACTGAGCATCTAGTCGTACAGACGCCCGTGTCATCATACGCCAATGCGCGCTTACTTCAATGAGCAAGAAAGACCCATCTCGGATTTGGACCCGAGGAAGATATCTGAGATTCGCATGAATGGCGACGTGAAAGCGATATACTCGCTCTACAGATCCTGCCTTCGGGAGATCAGAAAGCTTCCCGCTGAGTATCTTCGGTATGCTACGGAGTTATTCGTGTCTTTCCAAACTTACTCACCTCTGACCAGACAGTTCTTCCGACTGAAGGTGGCAGACGAAGTCCGTGCTGCCCTTGATTCTCAGCTTGCACATGTGCGCCTCACCAAGCTCCATAGGGTGCAGAAGGTGAAGACACTCGTGACCTCAGTATATCATCTTTAATGATAGCCATTAGAACTTGCGGAAATTGGAGCGTGCGAACGACGGCCACGTCAGTGCCTTCCGGTACATCATCGAGACGGCCTACGGCAGGCGGGGCCAACTGAAATGGGAAATCATGCAAGTATGTACACATTGTTAGCACACGGCTGAGGTCACGTCGCTGATCTGCCTGTCTCGCAGCCTCTTCGAACAGAACCAGGTGGGGAACCCCCGCCCCGAATCATTCGGTCCCTCGAGTCTTCCCGCCCGCCCGTATGGTCCACAGAGATGAAGGTCCTGCTCACCTCCGACGCCTCCCGCGTCAAGAAAGCACTCAAGCCCGAATCCCTGCTCGTCCCTATCAACATTCCTGAGGGGCGCCTCGATCCCAACACGCCCCAATCACGTATCCTCGGTCCGTTCAGCAAGCGTAGAGAAGTCAACGCACGCTGGCGCTTCTTCCTCGAAGAGCTGCAGAAGACGTATTACCCTTTGCAAACCGTGCTCGCACAGCGCGCGACCTCAGGTGACGGTGTCGAGCATAAAACCGACGAGGCTTCCCTGACTCGCGCCGGAATTCGAAGTATCGGGCTCCAGGGCTCCGGAGTATTCGAGGAGGCGGAAGCCCTTGCGTGCCCGCCGGCGCTGGTCTCCTTCGAGAACAGCACTTTTGAAGGTCACTGGACAGGCGCGAAGCAGGCTCCGCCGAGATTTGGATCACACTTGCCTCAGAGGTTCTTGCGGCGACGTTATCAGCAGTTATTGGCCAAAATCCCCATCCTGACCTATCACGTATCTGAGAAAGTCGACAAGACTGCCTCAGCTGCACATTCCGGTGATAGTCTCGGACGGCCAGGTTATTTCAAGGTTTCAATTTCGTCGCACGCCGCAAGACGATTCGGTATCACCCATTCTATCGCGGATTGGGTTGACATGCAATGGCTCCAGCACGCCCGGGGTCTCGAAGCTAGCGACAAGGGTAGGGGTACCAGGAAGAGCAAGAGCAGGTGAAAGAGGTATTTGTTGATGAGTACAGTGTGGTATCCAACAGTGTTAGGGAACGAAACAAATGCATAAATACTGCTAGAAGTTTGATGATGATGACCCTCATTAGCTCCCGTCAGCAGAGTTCTCGAGCTCCAGTCCGTGCAAGTCGATAAGGTACATGTTGTAATTGCGATCTGCTGCCTGCGCAACGCCGCCAGTCCGGCTGAGCTCCACGCCGCATTGTAGATCGAGGATGGCCTTGTATTCATCGAAGGTGAACTCTTGCTTCTGGCGAACCGTGTCCAGCATTTCCTGCGTCCCTACGTTCGGCGATAGCTTCATCATACACACTAGATATGACTCACAGATGGCGTGAGGAGGAACAACGAATAGTATCTCTTGGCACGGTCGAACTGAGTACTCAGGCTGTCGTCCGCAATAGTCTTGATGTTCTGTTGCAGCGCAAGCATGTTTCTCATCATCTTCTTGATCCCAAATGCGTTGGCGAATTGTATAAAGCGTGCATTTGAAATGAGCAGGTGCTGCATTAGATGTCCGATACCTTCGAAAGCAAACCTGGGGTACCAGCATGAATGAATGAGTGAAGAATGATCGGTTAACGAGGATACTCACTTCCGCTCAACATCAGGGAGTGTGGACGAGAAGCAAGCATCGGAATTGCCCAATTCAGTGTTCAAATCGATTATATGTGGATCTGGTTCGCCGGCTTCTCGCTCAATACGGTAGATGCCCTGAGCACCAGAAGATGTTAGTCGTGCTAGCAATCACCATGTTATGGATTGACTTAACATGTCTTAGCGCAAGATCAAGGTGGTGGATCACGCGGCACCTCACGTCAATCCGGATGGTGTAAATGATGAGCTCTGCTAGCTGTACGTATGTCAGATGTAGCGCTTGGAAACGCCTGAAGAGATGATCAGTGAGTACATAAGCCCGTGGTGTGAGAGATACCAACATCGCCATAGCGGTGGACAGAGGAAGCTTCAGCTGTTCATCAGCCTTGAGTGGCATGACGATGGAGAGGAAGGGTGTGGATGGAGACAAAGCGCCTGGAGGTTCAAGGTGATGTGGAGTTGTTGGTGATGGATCATCAGGTGAGGCCTTAAGGGCGTTGAGTTGAGCGGCAAACCATTTCTGAATGACCACATTAGCAATCAGTTATCAGGTGAAACATAAGATACCACGCACGACACTGTGGTACAGACTCGCTAGAGATGAGACATTGCGGATTGATACAACTAGATCATCCTTGCTGACGGCACCCTCCCCGAGCAAACTATTTTCCAGATGCGTTTCTTGACGGCAGAGTTGTGCCTTCGCGACAGTAGTGGAGTCTCCCGATAGCAGCTTGAATAGTTCGGTTAAACATGGTCCAAGCTCTGACTTCTGTGCCCACTGCGCAGCTAACGCGATGTGTCCGTCATCTTCTGCCGAAGGCTGATCTGCTTTGACTGCGACGAGATGGGAGAATCTGTCACTACAACGTTGGTAGAACTTGCCGATCACCGTCAATATCAACCGGGAATAGTTTTCACGGTGGAACGGTGTTGTCCGAAGCATTGCACACAGTGAATTGATGAGAGCCACGAGCTGCACTGCCGCTTTGACAAGAGGCTTCGACGATAGTGCTAGGGAGGCTGGATCCGATTCGAAGGCATCGGGACCTAAACGTAATTCGTGAGACGAGTCTGGGCAAAGGGATACATTGCTTACTTGTGACGGTCTGATGGAACAAGGTGGATACCTTGTCCTCCAATTGTGGTAGATACACTTTCAGGACGAACTCATCTAGCACAGCACTAGACGCTCGGGCAGCTTCGTGACCAGACGGCAGGATGTCCGATATTCGGTCAAGGAACGCCAGTGTGGGTTGGAACAACACGCTGACATGGAACGCGTTCGGGTGGACCAAGAGCCTGTGGTGCTGGCCAGTGCCCATTAAGCGATCGTCGGTCCCTACAGCAGCCAAAGTCGCTTGAACAGCATTTTCTGACCCCTGTACAAGCCCTGGAACAGTGTCCTTGAGCACTCGAGTCAGCTCGTCCTCGTGTTGCCGCAGTGTCTTCGTTGCGATCTTCACATCTGTGTCTGCGAAACGGAAGACCGGCTTACGACGATATCAGCTCGCTCATTCGCGGAAGGTCGTCAGTGAAGTACAAACCTTTCCCTTGTCGCGGTTAAATCGGCCTTCGCGAAGGATTTCATTGATAGAGGAGATGGGGTTACGGCCCGACACTGCACCTTGCTCTTCATCGGTGATGTAGTCACTGAGTAATATGCGAACCTGAAGCAAGATGGGCCACAGTGTGTAACTTATCTAGACTGGACACCAACCTCAGCTTGTATCGGCGCCCACACCTCCTCCAGGGAGAACGAAGCGCCGGGTTTGGTACCAGATGAGTCTTTGTAATCTCTCCTCTGATGATCAAGAGTGAATGGCAGCATCGAAAAATATGTATTGTTACGTACTGAACCTATCCGACTGGCGACCTCATAGACGATACGCAAGCCTTCGCTAACCGCGATTAGTTTGGAATACAATGTCCAGAAGAAGTCTCGCAGTATTTCTTGATCCAGAAGCTTTGTCGATGACTCTAGAGCTGTCAGTCGCAGGTTCGTTGCGTTCATGATCGTGCGACGAGCATTCATCGTTGACCCGTGCAGTGCCGCGACAACGGCGACGCCGGCGACGCCAAGGGCGTTCGAGGTGATCGCGGGAGTAGAGAGGAATGACAAATCGGCTGTCCGTCCGGCGGTGGCATTTGCAGAGTCCACCATGCCAATCACCGAGCTTCGGCGCCCATACTCAGCTCGTTCCGCCACCTCCTCCACCGTTGTTTCAACCAGAGAGTAAATCTCGCCCGGCAACTTCTGTGCCACTATGTCCAGCCCAGTACCTAGCTTGCCGAGGATGGCCAGAGACTCCAGCAATGTCTCAATGTACGCGAAAGAGTCTGCTTCAGGATTTCGTGGTGGAGCATTGGAGGTAGTGGCGAGACTTGAGAGCGCGCTCCACGACCCATGCGAATTGAACCCCGAAAACCCAGGGCCAGAGAGACTCTTGCGGAAGCCTGTGTCATTCAGATCGAAAGGAGAGTCATTCGGGCGAACTGCGAGGTCATCTAGATACTTAGCCAATCGTGTTGATCTAGCCATCGGGGAGATGGGGGAAGACATGGGTCCATCTGGATTTGCACTATCTTCATGATCGTCCAAACCAGAGACTAGATGACTTTGGTTAAGCGTGGCTATGATACTTCAGGCTCACTTACAAGCATGTTGGTTCGGCGTGTACACAGACCATCTAGACTCACACCAGAAGGACTTCAGATACAAGTGACTGTGTAGCTCGTCGACGAGGATCTCTCGTAGCGTCTGTGAGTCAATATATCAGAGTAGAGTAGGTTGAACACGCAGAAGCGCATTCACCGTCTCCTGGCCGACAAGATAACTTCGGAGATCTGACACAGCACCTATCTCGAGCATGTCAGGTTTATTGATCAGCTTCAAACTCCTAATGAGGAGGGCTGCCGCTTGCAGAAGGCGCTTCTCAAGAATGAGACTCTCAAGGGCGTCGGGAACCGACTTCAGGTGTTCGCTGTGCATGTGTTAGTTGCGTTTGGTGTTAACTCAGACTTCTGGGGACACGCACATGTGATCCAATATACGCATCATCTCTTCCACACTCTGATTCCTAGTCCATAGTTGCACGAGATCTGCTCGCTTGCTACCTAGGGTGTCCTTCGCTTCTTGTAGAGCGTTTCGTGCCTCTTTGATCTGCGTCTGAGTAGCCTCCAGATGACTCAGGAGTGACGCGTGATGCGGAAGGGCTGCATTGAATGCTTGGTAGTGCTCTACACCGAAGGTTACCTTACGGATAACGTTCTGCGAGCAGCGAAGCTACGCACTATCAACGGAACCTTTCATCGCTCTTGACAACATGTCTTTCGTCCTACGGAACGAATCCATATCTTTGCCAAGAGAAGATTCATCGAGGAGTTGCAATGCGAGGTCAACTGGATTGAACTGCTCTAGTCAACCTCTGCACGAAATGTAGTGCCTACTGACTGCGACTTACATCAGGATCTGTCACCACTGCCCATTCATCCCGTATTTCGTCCAGAATGACTGGAATCAACTATGAGTACGGAGTCTGCCCTTTCATCGCTCACAGGCATGATGTCTAGAAGCAATGTGCCGTCAAAGGGTGAGTACTCACCGTCGATGTCCCCCGCCTTCGCCTTGCCTGTAGTCCGCCGGCCAGGTACCTTCTCCTTAATCCTCTTTTGACGGGCCTTCTGCACCTCAATCTCCCTCCGCTTTTGCTCCTCGTATTCTGCATCCATGATATCGTCGTTTGACATACCCCTTCTTCGCCCAAAACTCTGGAAAGCCGCCACGGCGGCCAGAGACGTAGGAGATATATCAACTGGTGCAGGCGATACTGGAGGTCGCCCGTTGCCGCTAAACTGTTCAGAGCCGTTCATTATGATACTCCGCGATCTTGAAGACTGAGGGCCGTCTGGTAAACCAGAGGATCGACCGTCGTGAGTGTCTCTTGAATCTCGGGTTGTACGGGATTCCATCGAAGAGCGGTCAGGTACATAAACTTCGGATACCTGTCTGCTTCTCAGACCCGATCGGGTAGGCCTCGTTGGACCTCGAGGCGAGCCGGATGTGACGGAACCGCTTGGGGTGGTTGGACGGGTTGGCGGGCGGTTAATCTGGAGAGGTCGTGTGGTAGCACCATTATCGGTTACGCTAGTTGAACGTGCACGTCTAGCAAGCTCAGGAGAGTAAGGAGGTATTCGCGACATCGGACGGTCGAGGGGATGATGGTCGAAACTCACGGTATAATCACTGTCCCTTCTTGCCACAGGCATTGCCTTTGATGGCAAGTTGTAGCCACAGTTCGTTCACGTGCCTGTTCCTGCCTATTGTAGCCAGCCCTTGACGCGTCCGCTCTTCTCCTTCAGCGCGTCGCGACGCCGAATTCTCATTTCCGCCGCTCTCATCTGACTCGATATGTCTCTACAATCCTCAACCCCCCTCGACGCGATGATGCTCTCCTCCCCTGTTCACCTTGAGGATCACGAGCCGTCGTCGGCCTCTGCTCCGGCTGGTAGCTCTATGTCTGCTCACAGCGCATCTGCACACCTGCGCAAGCTACTGGACTATGTTGAAGCACCGCGACTTTTACCCTATGAGAAGGACAAGTACCGATCCGTTGCGGAGGACGATCTCGATATCAACGAGCAGTACCCACACGAGAACGTGGAGTGCATCGTTGGAGAGGTGGAGGACAGGCGAAGTTCGTCCTACTATGTTCGCTACAAGGATGGTACAATTCACAAGGTGAGTGTGACCTCTGTTCCCTCTATAGGAATAGACAACCTCGAGTCAACTGTTCAAAATCATTCGCCACCATACTTTCGGGTGAAGGAATCTCTCCAGTTGTTTTGCTGCATAACAGTGTGCGTTGAGACATCCGACGTTTTCTGATACAATCTGCAGATTCCTGCCCGTTCGCTCAGATCCTCTCATAGCGAGCTTGTTCAGGCATATGGTCAGTGTCCAACTTATTTGTCTCTTTCGTCTGAATTCATCGAAATCCCAGAGGAATCCTTGGCTATGGAAACACTTCCTCCCTTTGATCCAACATCTTCGGACATACATCCCGCCTCTCGGCAAGCTGTCCTTACTGCCAAAGATTCCAGATTCCAGAATAGAAATACTCTGTCTACAGGCACCCCGGAAAGCTATAGCTCGGATGAATTGGCAAGAGATGCAGTTTCCGAAGACTTGTCAGACGAATCCGACAGACCTAATCCTCGACGTAATACTCGAAGTGCAGTGGCGAGTGCTCACCGGAGATTGGGGAGCGACCTTCCTTTCAGTCCAAAGAGAACAAGAGCTAGTGGACGCGCTATTGTCGTTCACGGTTCCAATAGTGACAGCGACGTACAGGATACAACGCTGCCAACAAGAAAGTCTACTCGGTCCCGCAAGACACGGCGTTCGGACGTGATTCATGACAACCTGAGGGACTTCAGCCCTTCAGACGACTCCGACATAGGTACGGACGTCGTGAAGAAGAAGAAGATCGTTCGCGGCAAAGCGTCAAGACCGGCGTACGGTCACTTTCGTGTCGTCGTCGACCTTCTATACGATGAGCAGGAGAACGAAGACATCGCACCCCTCATTGCCCATCGTGGCGTATGCGAGAAGTGTCACACTGCGCCTACTCACGAACAATTCAAACGGGTGGGGCGCAAGAAGCGCAAGACGACAGTCGACGACTCCGGAGAAGAGGAAACCAGACTAGCCAACCTTGGAGGTTGGGTTCGTTGGTATGTACTACCTTGTTATATCCCAAACACAGTCTCATCCGCCGCAGTCTCAAATGTCCCGTCGCTGCTCACTGGGGATGTCTTGCCAAGACCCAAAGGGACGAAATCCTCCGGGCAGCTCACGAGCGCGATAAGGCGGAATGGAGGCGTTCAAAGTCTGTTTTGCCTGAACCTGGAAGGCGTGAAGAGCTCGGACCTTATCAGACTACAGAGTTCATTTGTGGCTCGTGTATGCAAGGAGGTGTATGCATGGGCTGCAAGGACGTCGCGCTCAAGCCTGACGAGTTCGCGGAACGCGCCCATTCCATCGCCCTGAATGGAACTCTTCAAGAGCTCAATTCCATCGATGAAACTTCCACCGTTGCCCCCCTTGAGAAAGAAAACGACGATGACATTCCACACGAACTCTTGTTCCGTTGCCTCACTTGCAAACGACTTGCCCACTACGCCCACTTGCCTGTTCCCGATGGGTATGACCCTAAAAACACTCTTCCCACCGATCTCGCTAGTTACTACCAGCAGACCACCGGATGGAAGTGCGCTGACTGTGTTTCGTACGTTTATGATGTCGAACATATTCTCGCTTGGCGTCCCTACCCCGAAGACTCCATTGAGTCCGTTCGCCCTTCCACCGATTACCCCAATTACAAAGCTATGCTCCCGCGCGAATACCTCATCAAATGGATTGACCGGAGTTATCGTCGCGTTCAGTGGGTTCCTCACGGCTGGCTGCTGGCTATGGCACCCAGCAAGTTGAGGAACTTCCTCCAGGGCGGGCCGAAAGTTCAGCTCCTACCGGAACCCGTCTCCGAAGAGCAGGATCACGACACGGCGGCCTCCGAGTTTGGGCGCGAGGAGACTGAAGGTCTGCAGGGTGGAAAGGATGACGTGCAGTTTCTCGCCAATCCTGACGCGGAGAAGAAAATCCCTCCTGCCTGGCAGACGGTCGAACGCGTACTTGACATCCGCCTTTGGAGTCCGCACAAGGCGTCGAAAGGCAAGGGCAAGAGGCTTCGTGCGGATAGCCCTGATGACGAAGACGGGGCTGACGAGTTTAGCTCTGATTTTGCGAAAGTTCGAGAGGCTGCCTACGATCATGGGGAAGAGCCTCCACCTGACACGATGGTTAGCATCGAGGACTACGAGTCACTGATTGGGCGGAAGTTGAATGACACAGATGCTAGCAAGGTAGCATGGGCGTTCTTCAAATGGAACGACCTCGGATACGATGATGGTGGGTGCAGTGGCAAAGTAGCCATGTTGTGTACTTGACCTTCATGCATACGCATTACAGCTTCATGGGACTCCCCGCCCCGCCACGGCGACATCAGCTATGCAACTTACCAGAAAGCGTTCACGCGATTTCTCTTCGCACAATCGGTCACAGTGCCCTCCCGGAAGAAGAAGGAACCTCTCACAAGAAGCGGCTCTAGGTGGCTTCAGAAGGAGGCGTTCACCGTTGACCATCAACCGGAGCTAGGCCAGGACCCCGAGCTCAAGCTTTTTCCCTTCCAGGTCGATGGTGTGAATTGGTTGTGCCACAATTGGAACATCAATCAGAATTGTATACTTGCTGACGAAATGGGACTAGTATGTAGAGATCGTCTTGTCGCTATCAGCGAAGCTAACTGAAACGTCATAGGGCAAAACTGTACAGATTGTAACGTTCATCGGTTATCTAGTGGGCAATTTCAAGTCGTTCCCAGCCTTGGTTGTGGTCCCAAACTCAACGATCACTAACTGGGTACGCGAATTCGAGCGGTGGGCGCCCAAATTGCGTGTTGTTCCATTCTACGGAGAGGCTAAGGCGCGTGAAGTCATCAAGAGATTCGAGCTGTCTCACGCTCGTCCAGCACTCGGCACCACTGGGGCCAAATATCATGTTCTTGTAACCACTTACGAGACGGTTACGAATGGGAAGGAGTTCGGATCGGTGTTCAAAAGCACACCACGCTGGGAGATGCTTATTGTGGACGAAGGCCAACGACGTCAGTCTTTACAGATTCTCATTGAACTAGCAAACTCACGTACAGGCAGTGAAGAGCGATACCAGTCTCATCTTCAAGCGTTTGAAGGAGCTGAACAGTTTCCATCGTGTCATCATGACTGGAGTAAGTGGGGTATCTGCATTGCCAACCAAGTCTGAGAACACTCACCTTGCGTTTGCAGACACCACTGAACAACAACATACGGGAGCTGTTCAACCTCATGAATTTCCTTGACCCTGACGAATGGACGGATCTTGAGGCGCTCTCAAAACAATACGAAGAACTAACCGACGAACTCGTCAAGGAGTTACATGGACGGCTTAAGCCCTACTTCCTCCGTCGTATCAAGTCAGAAGTGCTTCAGCTTCCTCCCAAGGTAAAGCCGGGTTGTCATTGTTTTCATGGCGTATTCGGCACTGAAGTATCTTGCATAGAACGAAGTCATCGTTCCTGTCAGCATGGCACCGCTTCAGAAGGAAATATACCGGTCTATTCTCAGTACGGTATCACTGTTCTACTACGATATCTCGTGCTCATCCAGGCATAGGCCAGAATCTCGAAGTATTGCGCAGCCTTGCAGAAGGCAACGCAACGTCGACGAAGGGCAATAGTGCGATCGCGAAGACAAATCTGAACAATGTGCTGATGCAGCTACGAAAGTCTGTCGTCTGCGCTATCTCGGACCTGATCTTTGGCTTGATTCTTCTTGTCCAGATGCCTCCAACATCCCTATCTCGTCTCTGAAACTATCGAGCCACCTGGGCTGTCTCTACAGGAGGCTCATGAACGCCTAGTTGGGGCCAGTGCGAAGCTACGTTTGTTGAAGATGCTGCTACCGAAACTCCGTGCCCGCGGACATCGTGTTCTCCTCTTCAGTCAGGTTCGACCTTCATGATCTCTGTATAAATTGATGCGCAATCTAATGATTCTCCAGTTTGTCATCGCGCTCGATGTCATCGAGGATTTTCTGAACGGGGAGGGCATTAAGTACCTCCGCCTCGTGAGTAAAGCAGAGCGCGTGGGGCTTTTCGTTGCACTGAGTTGTTTTTAACAGGATGGTAGCACTAAGCAGGCAGAACGTCAGAAAGGGATGGATGAGTTCAACAAGCCTGACTCTGACATTTTCATCTATCTTCTGACCACCCGCGCTGGCGGAGTTGGTATCAACCTATGGAGTGCAGACACTGTCATCATCTTTGATCCCGACTTCAACCCACACCAGGTATGACTGGAGCCTCACAATTTCATCGGACCTTTCTGATAAATGCTCGCTCCAGGACCTCCAAGTAAACTTATAATGCGATAGCAGTTACTAGTTACTTACTCCCTACTCCAGGCAATTGCCCGTGCACATCGCTATGGCCAGAAGAAGACCGTTCTTGTGTTCAAGCTCATGGTTAAAGATTCTGCCGAAGGTATGGATGATATGTACATATCGTCACAGTACGATAATCACCTGCTTAGAACGCATCATGCAAACTGGAAAGAAGAAGTTGGTTCTAGACCATCTCATTGTTCAAAAAATGGACGATGAGAGCGGTTCCAAGGAGGATGTCCAATCGATCTTGATGTTTGGCGCGCAGGCGCTCTTTCAGGACAACGAAGAGAGTGCCGCCCGGGAGGTGCATTGTGAGTTTATTTCCATGAGCTGTCATTTCCATGGACTATCAGATAAGTTGAAACGCTCATCATACTATCTGCAAGATTCCGAGCATGACATCGATAACCTGATCGAAAAGACGGAGAGAGAGGGAGATGAAGTAGAACCCGAGCCTGGGGCTGCTTCCTTGTTCGCGTTCGCGAAAGTTTGGTCGGCGGACAAGGAAGGCTTGGAGGAACTAGCAGATGAATTACCAGATCGTCCTGAGGAAGCAGACTCGTGGGCGAAAGCGCTGGAGCTTATTGCCATTCGCAAGACTACAGAGCAGCAGCAGGAGGCCACCGGACGTGGCGTGCGTCGTAAAGCCGCTGCAGTCTTCCCTCAAGTAACTCGTATCTCTTATATTCCCCTTACACCATCTAACAACATTTATGTCATAGCAAAGTCTGGATGTCGGCGACACGCCGAACAAGGGCAAGGACAAACAAAAGTCGAAGAAGAGGAAGAAGTCCAAGGGCAAATCCACTGGCTCAGACGACTCCGACTTCCATGCCCCTATGTCAGAGGTCGGCTCGGAATCGGACGGGACTGAGATTGTCACAATGGACCTAGACGACATCCAGATGCTCGCAGTCCCTGAGATTGGCTCCCATGGGCTCCCCCCTGCACCCAGGCCGGCGCCCAAGCAGAAGCAGAAGCACGGAACCTCTAACGTACCGCATAGGCAGTCATTTCCCTCCGATATCCGTCAGCAGGCTACAGATGCTGGTGCGGAATTCTGCGGCTTGTGCGGCCAGCATCATGCTCCGGGCCATTGTTCCATGACGGAGAGCCCCGAGAACTTGGCGCAATACAGGTTAATGCTCATGTTGCACGCAGGGGATGAGACGATCGAGGAGCGGGTAAGTTCAACGAACGATGTAGCCGCTACTGTGTCGCTGATGAGGTGCATTCGTCCAGCGTGCCGCCATTCGAGTCATTGACGAAACGTTACATCGAATGGGGAAGATCCGCCTAATCTATGGCCAACCCCTTCATCTTGTGGAAGAGCCGCCCTCCGCGAGTCTGCCACGGCTCCCCAAAAAGCCCAGGCTCGTGCCAACCGTCCACGCTCTATCAGGTTCAGCAATGCCGCACAATGTCTCCAATGGAATCCAAGCAATCGCAGGACCTTCACGTATCAGCGGCACGCCTCCCATGTCAGGGTTCTCCTCTACTGCAGCTCCGATGCCGGAAACAGGCCCCCAGATAATGAAGGCAGCGAACGCTGCCACCATTTACTCCTATCCATCACCGTCTGGTAGTTCCGTTCCTATCCCTCTGGTCAAGAAGCCAAAGGAGATGGGTGCTCAAGTCCAATGTGTTGTTTGTGGACGAGCTTATCATCTTCTCAAGAACTGCCCCGTGGTCGCCCAAGGACCGTCTAGGTGAGAACATTAGTAATAGGTTGCCGGCTTTCGGGTGCGCTGATTTCCACGATCGAATGGTAGCATTTCCGAAGCAATAGCGCGGCTCTCGCAAAGTCCTGCCAAGGCCCCTGTGGTCAGCATTTTGAAGAGAATATTGATCAAATTGCAACGACGCGCGCTGGCCTCCGCCACGAAGGACTTGTCCGGTTCTGTCATCGATCTCTCTGAGTCATGACTGTCCAGTAACACGTCTTCGTTGCATGCTTGGCAACTAGACGACAATCTTGGACGCTGCAGTCCATCCTTTGTCCCAGGCATACCTCGTTCCGCGCGTGGCAGACCCGGAGTCTATTGTAGAGCTTTCTTACTCAATAATACTAGTGGCATGATGTGGATGTATAGAACACACCTACGAGATTGCATAATAATTGTGCCTTTGTTGTGATTGCTTGCTCCGGTCACGAATGGGTCTCAGCTGCGGGCCATGAATGCATGAACACTGGCCTTTGTGACATGATGCTAGTGCTGCGGGACAGTGTCATTATAAGGCGATTAGTTCGCCTGGTGTGACGGACGCTCGTCCGACATTCGATGCCTGCATCACTTGCTTCCGCTCCCTCACCACTCTGTTCACCACGCTCAATGTTACAGCAATCCAGCTCGCCAACGATACCACCCGAGGGATCGATCATTGCCGGGGTTTTTGCATCTACCGCAGCACACACAGGTTCGTACTATGCCCGTGCCCTGCCAGATTGTGCTGCGGCAATTTTGGGAAGCCTTATAACTTTTCCATAGACTCTGGCACGTGTCCCTCCACATCTGCACCAGCTAAGTCTCTGAGCCCTACTACCTCAACCCTGAAGCGCTCTCGTTCTCCTTCAACAACGACCATGGATTCCGAGCCTAATCTGCCCCCGGCACCGAACATCGATGGAGAAGCCATGCTTGAAATCTTCGTGCACAAATCCATCCGTTTCGGCGGCATGCCGATGTCGGACTCACCCTATGGTGACGGACCCAGACTCGCGGCATTGGGCAGCACCATATTGAAGGCAACCTTCATGAGCATTCTCTTCAACAAGCGGCCTATGCTGAAGTCAGAGGAAGTTGAAGTGAGTTACGGCAGCAGCTTTTCTCTCTGTTCTGTCTTGACTGTGCCTCCAAAGGTCGAATTCAAGAAACTGCCGGAACTAGTTGAGAAGTGGGTTGCTGGTTATAAATGGAGAGAAAAGGTGCGACATGCGAAGGACGTAGACCTCACAGAACCCGAGGTATAATATATTACATTCTAACCCGATGGCGTATAACTCACCCTCTCGTAGGAGACTTGCTATCTCATGAATGCGTATGTGGGGGCGGTCTATGTCGGAGGAGGTTTCCAGGCAGTCATGACTTGGATTGCGGCCCTTGTTGATCCCGGTGCGCAACCGTTGGGTCAGCAAGGCCACTATGAGCCCGAGTTTAAACGAACGAGGGTCTCGCCGCAAGGCCAGTACAGTTTTCAGTCTCCTCAGCCTGCCTACTCCCCAATGTACGGCGGGGTGGCATCTATGCCGCCCGAGGCACCTCCTCCGCCAGCAGTCCCCCCTCCCCCCCTTCCAACTCACAATCCCATCCTCCCTGCGCAGCCTCAATCTGCGTTTCTCCCACTGTTCAACCAAACTGCGCAGCAGCGCCGGTTGGATGTTCAGTATCCCGCAGATTTTTCTGGCCCTCCACATGCCGGCAGATGGACTGCTCGGTGTATCGGTACGCTCTCGGCATGTTTGCATGTGACATCCTGATTTTGATTCACCCGTCCAATCCAGTCAATGGTATTGAGAAAGGCGTGGGGACTGGATCCAGCAAGCAGCTCGCGAAGGAGGAAGCGGCCCGACAAGCATACCACGCTATGGGGTGGGCTCCTCGTGAGTTCAGAAGTGCGCCCACTCTCTCTCACAGAACTATTGACACAGCATAATCCAAGGTGTCTAAACTGGCTTGAGGTCGACAAATTGCCCCTTCCTGGATCGAATGATTTGCGCCTTTGTAATCTCGCTCGAGTGGTTCTGGGCAGGAAGAGGCCGTGATTGGGCTCGGCATCTACTGACTTGGCACGCACAATTCGGGGGCTTTCGCTCTGTCGCTGGATGGTGGCAATGCGAAATCTCCTGGGTCGAGCATGCCAACGGCGCCGGCTGCCCTCAGCCCAATCATGTTTGTTCCTGTCCCAGATCGAGTATTGTCTGTACAGTCTCGTGGATCTCGACACACTATCCCTATACAGCCAATACTCGTGTTGCTAGCTTACATTGGATCAATTAATTCGCACAACAAGGTATATGCTCTCGTTTCTTTGCTGCTCGTTATGTATGGCTATGTTGGCTCTCTCGACTTGAACTCTATTGCATTTGTAGCATGGCTCTCTCTTACGTGGTCCTCGCAAACTTCATCCCGTATTTCAGCCCACTCTGGGACGGTATTCGTACATGTTGTTTACGAATACGCTATCTAGCACACATCTTGTCTCTGATGTGCGTCCCGTCCTCATCACTACTACTTCCGCTATATCTCGGTACTATGTATCCCATTCCATATAACAAACTCTTCTATGCGGCTGTTCTCTCCACCGATTGTTTGCACTGGCGCAACGAAGGCCATCGGTTCAACAATGTTGGTGCTATCAATCGCGACAACGAAATCGCCCGCGTGTGCACCGTCAACATAGGCCGATGTGCGGTTGTTCGTGCCAATCAGAATGATCTCTGTAGTCTCGTTCTGCGGCGACAACATGTAGTTGGGAAGGAGGTACGTTATGTTGGAAGACGTGAACGCGAGGGTGAGCGCGCCGTCGGAACGAGTAGCAACCCCGAAAGAGTCGTCCGGGCCAGCAAGCAACGTGTCAGCCGCACCACGCAGGCTCGCGCGTATGAGGATGGTGTAGTCGTGGCCCTTGCTCCCGAGCGGGGTGTGCAGCACACCGTTTGACATGCGTGCATGGTATCCATTCCCACTGCGGTCGCGCACGACCCCGGAGAATGCCGCGGGGCCGAGCGGAAGGGGATGTGACAGGTCGTAGGCGGCGATGACAGCATGCTTGCTGGGAATGTGCCGGTCGAGGTTCTGTCCGGGCGCGGACGCGGCGAGCTTTGGAAATGCTGCGAGGAATTGTTCGTGTGTGAGATGGTTAGGGCGGGACGCGGCCTGCCAGCCCGCGCTGGCTACGACGGGAATGCCCTGTTTCAGGGCGTAGAATGCCTCGAGGAACGTGCTGGCCGTTGGGCCGTGGTCGTTCCATGCTGCCTGTGAAAGGCAGTTATGGGTGGTGTCAGCCATGCATGCACAGTCAAGAGAGGATCATGTGGGACTTGCCATAATCGCACCCTTGAGATGTGGGTCTGATATGCTTGGGTTGTTAGAAACGTTCCCTAAACCCCGAATGAATGAACTGTTATCTCCGATCGGCGATGGCACGCAGTTATGTGCTAAGTACCTCGGTCTATAATATGAGGATCCCAGATCCCTCCAGTGTTGGCGTTCGCCCCATCCCAAAGTCGGGATTGATTGAGTTTTTGCGGAAATGAGCCCGACTGCGGATTCCGAAGAGACACCCTTGTAGTCCCATCCTGGGCTTGTATGGTTGACTAAGTGAGTACACACCTGCTTCATGACGATGTACTGGAACGAGTCCTCGCTAGAGGTCGCTCAGTCAGCAACCATGACCGACATTCACATACTGGGAATTCCCGTTCGGGCTCACCTGTTGATCACATCATAACCCGAGCGTATGAGCTCGAATGGATCGTCGTCGCCAAAGTCCCTACGTCCCACATTATTATGGGTCTGCTAACGGAACGGAGGGAATAGATGTCCGCAACACCCACCAATGTTGGATAGTGATATTTTTACTGACAGATGTCTTGTTCGAAGGTTCGCGTGTTCCCCAGATCCGGATGGTCTTCCCGCTCTCTTGACTGATGAAGTCGCTCTGCATGGTTAGTCAGCTCTGCGCGAGCCTTGCGTTGTCGTTGATCCGAAGGAGCCTGCGGATCTCGCACCATCTCATTCACAAAGTTATTGTAGTCATCCGCAAGGGACGCATTGTACTCGTCGGCGCCGATGGATACTTGTTCTGCAATTTGCAAACAGGTGGAGTTTAGTCGAAAGCTTGGTTGCAGAACGCATTAGTTTGCTGAGAGACTACGCACTGGTATGAAACCACGGCAAGAACTCTGCGTATTTACGATGTTGTCGGTCAATCCTTTTAACGATCTGCGCCCGTCAAAAGTGCCAATGATACGCACCCTTCCATATGGACTTAATCGTCGGTATCGCGTCCGGAACGGTGAGGTTGATCAGCGTTGGGTCAGAAGATAGCGCGAGCTCAGGTTTCCACTGCGTGATGACCAATGCATGGCCGGGCTGACAAACCCGCATAGTAATTATGAGCCTCCGTCAAGGCACTGACTGTGCTGTATCATGCGGGTCCCACTCACAGATTCTAATTCAGGTATAACCTGAGGCAGATGAAAGAATTAACCCTCGGTCTTACACAGCCGCATGAACAACGGCTTACTGTAATACCGCGAGTAGCACAGTGGGTCTGGAATTCGTCGAATTCGTCCCGAGAGTATGTCTCGTTGGAGTGTGGAGTTAATCCAGCCAACGCTGGATCTTGGGGACGAAGCCGGAAGCGGGCATATGCATTGACATTGCCTCTGGGTGATACATTGTCTGAAAGGTGAACGTGCTACACCCAACCTTGATAAAGAAGCTGTGCAGAACCCCCGACCAGCAAATCGGACTCACGAATTCGCTGATTTTGAACCAAGACGCATATGTGCATAGTTCCCGAAGGAAGGTAATCGGATACCATTGCCGTCCGACATCTACATGCATTAGGAACGTGTCAGTGCACACTGCTTTCCGCATATCCTAACGCGCGCATAGACCTAGCATGAAGCCGCGTGTACGCCAATCAGGCTGGTCCACCACATTGCCCGCCGGAAATTGGCCTCCAGTGAGAACGAGACCCTGCAGCAATGTACGAGTTGCCCAAAAGACGCCTTTACTTCCGGAGGCGATGATCTGTATGTTGGAGGATGAGACTTCCATCGTGTACCCTTCCGTCGTAGTGGCTCCATCCGCATTGCTCGCGTTCAGATGGTTCGACAGGGATATTAAGATGATGTCCGAGTCATGAATAGCGGCTTCGACATCGGCGAGAGAGAGCGAGACTCTTGTCTGTGGGAACAGGTTCTCTAGATCGGCCTTGAACGTTCGCGCGAAAGCATACAGAGTAGGTGGGATTAGAGTGAGACCGTTATCATGGGTAATATGAGCATCATGTCGGTTCACAACAAGACGGGTATGACTGGATAGGCGGAAAGATGCACTGCTTTTGGCTGTGAAACGATGGACCGCAGGCACTAGGTCTGGAAGCTCCAAGGTCAGGCTCGGTGTTATGAAGGAGGAAGCGAGAGCACAGGCAATAGCCTGTTTGACGATGGTGAGTGGAAACATGAGGTGTCCGTCAAGACGGGTGGGGTCTACTAGCGGAGGCGCGCTGCTAGTAATAGTAGTGACAGAACAACGCTGCAACGGCCCGTTCATAATGAAGAGTATGGAGGACTGTATTGACGGGAAGACACATGACGATGAGCCGCGAGACGAAGGAGTAGAAGACGAACTTCGACCGGACATTGCGAGGAGACAAGTCTCATCACATGTAATGTGGGAGACATTCAGGTTGGCTGTTCCGTTAGGTTGTGGTATAGCGCAATAGCACCTGATCTATGGCAGGACCAGGGTGGATTGTGGAAGATATCTGACACCCAGCATGTGGATGCATCTGACGTACGGGACTCGGGAACCCCGGTCCTGTTGGATGCATGATATCAACGCCCCGGGATAGCGAGATACCTGGAGCAGTATGAAACGCAGTTCTCGGGGTGTGAAAACACGACATCCATCTTGATGTCCCCCGCCCAAGATTCCAACATCGAGTGAGTGGACAAAGAGTGTAAGGCATGTTGAACGACAGCGCCTGCCAAGAATGATACTCTTTCTGCAATTGAGAGAGAAGGCCAAACTTTGATATCAAGACGGCCCTAGGCGAACGGCAGCAATAGAACTGGGAGATTGGGGATTGGCCGGGTGCCGTGTGAGCATCGGGGCACATTGGTAAGCGGAGAATGTCGGACCCGGGAAGATACATATAGCAAGACCAAGTGGGAATGGCGCGAACCGGGAGGTCGCTGCGGGGTTGCAAGAATAAGATCATCTCTGGATGAGAGATTGTATGTGTATGTTGCATATAGACTCTGGATACATAGGATGTGGATGTGGGCCAAGAGGCAGTGGACAGTGAGAATACAGTGAGTCGCAGTGAGTGAAACAACTGACGAGTGCTGTGCCGCTGCCCCGCCGCCCGCAGATGGAGTCACGTGTGGGGGAATGGCCGACAGTGATTACCTTTTTAGGGGGGTTCGAGCGAATGGTCACGTAAGCGAGAGTAAGTGAGTAAGTCGGCTTATGTATGTTGAGCTATAACCAGCCTATTACCATTAAATAGTACTATTACCGACTCGAGCCCTCTTCTTCCGTCGTTCACGCTCATTGCTCGTCCGCTACAATCTTGCGCCGCTTCTGGCCCTGGCCTTACGTCCTCCCCGCGCACCTCCTCTCGTCTTCCTTCCTCTACTTTCCCTCTCCGCGCCATCTGCTAGACATGGCTTCCCAGTCAAGCAAAACTACCACATATCCTGCGCGAGCCTATACTCGAGCCAATCCAATCGATCTCACACTCGAAGACGACGACGATGACATCCATATCACGGAGCGCATGTCCAAGCGACCTTGCACGGGTTCTAGGTCCTTCAACGCGAGCTGCTCAACTGCAGCGACTACTCCTTCCTCCGCATACAGTCGCCAATCCTCCTCCGGTCTCTCTCCGGCCATGTCTCACTCGAGCCTTGCACCGCACATCCCGCCGACCGCGCCATCCACCCCACGCGCATCTCTGTCCTCATCATATTATCGTGACCATTACGACAAACCCTCTCCGAATGAACTTCGCGCTGCCCAGTTCCAAGGTCCCTCTACATCGGCAGCATTCTTCCAGTCTCGTTCGCAACCATCTCCTTCCTTGAATCCCCTGGACCATCCCCTGCCGTCGCGGTCCGTATATAATGGGAGTTCGTCTTCCAACGAAGCGACGCGTCAAGTTATAGACCTCACTAGCTCTCCTTCGCCCCCACCACAGTCCAGCCTTCCTCCTCAACCTCCGCCTCCGCAGATGCAAACCCTTCAGCCCAATCTAGGCAACCTGCCTATGGATCTGCCCCCCAAGACACCAGTCTGCATAGGAGTACTTGCCGCGACTGCTCTTGTACTTTATCCTATATCCTATCTAACCACCCAAGAGTCTGGCGGACAAGATCTTGAATGGGCACCTGTCCGGCTACAGTACGAACACGTTGAGAACAAACCAGGTGGCTCGTCCGAAACGATCAATATACGACCTCCATCGGTTAAAGGGCACAATGGTGAAATAATCCCGGGCGAAACCTTTGCTGTGGTCGAACAAAAGGTGGCAACCCACCTTGGGCCAATGCTAGGCAAGGGCCTTATACGGTTAGACGCAAAGATACGACGGGGCAACCGGACGGTAAGTGCGTATACATCTCCTCCACCGCTCTAGCTTACCTCCTGTAGCTGCCTATACTTCAAATGCAAATGTTAGTTTTCACGCCAAAGGGGAACATTCCAGTCGTCTCCCATTACCTCCATCAGAACGGTTTGTACTTAGAACATCCTTCTCTTCCTACGGATATACAGCATGCATCTTCCGGATTTTACTACAATCCTCATAATCCTTCATATGGTGGTCATTCGCGAGGCGCCGCCCCCGTCATCAACTCACGCCCTGGATATATGGGTCCAGGTGGTAACTCCTTCAGCAAATGGAGCGCTCCAGCAGTCGCTGGTCGGAGTATAGAAGTGCAACGGAGCCAGGTGGACGAACTGTTCAAAAACCTAAAGGGTGGTGACGAACTTGAAGAAGCAGCTCCGCGTACGTCCCATCACGCGCGTTCTCTTGAGCTATTCATGCCCACTGAGTTACAAACTTAGCCCCCGAAGTTGTAACGAAACTATATCCTCACCAGCTGAAGGCTGTGACTTTTCTTCTCGCGCGAGAACACGAGCTGGAAGGTTCTAGTCGAAGGCAGACCTCACTATGGCAGGAGCGAATCAACCCATTGTCGCACCAGACTTCGTGGATCAACATTGTCACACAGGCGGAGGAATTCTCAAAACCGTTCGAGGCGAAAGGTGCTATACTAGCTGACGACGTACGTATCGTTCATTATCCCGGACAATGGTGCACTGAGATTCACTGTCCGATTATCAGATGGGTCTTGGGAAAACCATCACTTGCGTTTCGCTCATCGCAGCGACCCTCCGTTCTGCGCGTGCATTCGCGGAATCACCCCTAACACCCCCTCCAACACCCCCTCCGAGTTTCGCGGACTCCCCGTTAACTGCCTCTCATTTCCAAGGCACTGTATGGGGCATCCCTCCTCCGTTGTCCGAGCCTCACGGCTCGTCATCGAAAGCCAAAGCCAAAGTGGCTCGCGAGCAGGACCGGGTAGAGGCTCGGTACGCACGCGCGTGCCGCATCAAGATGAAGAGTCGTGCAACGTTGATCATCTGCCCGCTCTCGACGGTCGTGAATTGGGAGGATCAGTTCAAGGAACACTGGCGGGGTGAGGTCATTGTATGTGGTGGTGCAGGATCCAATCCGCCCACTTGCCAACCTTCGTCTGGGGTGTCGACTCCTGCCGGTTCACAGCTGGACATCAAGACTGAGGTGAAACCCAGTGTAGGACGTCTACGCGAAGGCACCCCCCTCCGAGTTTATGTCTACCATGGGAACGCGCGACGTCTGGAGCCAACGTTCCTCGCTGACTTCGATGCAGTCATCACCACGTACTCGACGCTCGCTTCTGAGTTCTCGAAGCAGACGAAGAGCCTGGAAGCTCCGGACGAAGACGAAGATGAGGAGGGAATCAGCAGTGAGGGTTTCATTGAGATCGACGGGACAACGGGACAGCCTGTCGCGAAGCCGCCGAAAAGCAAGAAGGCGAAGAAGCGGAAGAAGAACGTAGGATCTGCGGCCGAAGCGACCAGTCCACTGCAGAGTATTCATTGGTTTCGCGTTGTTCTGGACGAGGCACAGTGAGTTGTTGCGTCCTTTCATTAGTCACGCGACATTCATCATCCACCCGCGCTGGCCAGTTCTATCAAGGAGACGAGCACGGTGGGCTGCCGGGCGTCCTGCGACCTCATCGCAGATCGTCGCTTGTGCCTCACAGGTACTCCCGTACAGAACAAGCTCGACGATGTGTATGCGCTCATTAAGTTCCTTCGCCTTACCCCTTTCGACGACAAGAACGTCTGGAACGAGTACATCGGTACCCCCGTGAAATATGCCCAACCCCTTGGCGTCGCACGTCTCCAGACCATCATGAAGTGCATTACCCTCCGTCGTACGAAGGAGTCGCGCGCCGAGGATGGGAAGAAGATCCTATCGCTCCCTCCACGCCACGATGAGCTCCGGTTACTCAAGTTCGACGAGCAGGAGCAGGAGATCTACAACCAGTTCTTCAATGAGTCCAAGGCTGAATTCCATGAACTCTCACATAAGAATGAGGTCATGAAGAACTACGTTGGTATCCTGCAGAAGATTCTCCGTCTGCGTCAGATCTGCGACCACTTCGAGCTCGTACAAAACAAGGGGTTGGGGCTTCCTGGCGATGCAACGCCAGCCTACGAAGACGTCATCGCAATGGTCTCACGCGAAGGACTCAATCTCCAGCGCGCAGCAGCCATTTACTCGCTGTTAAAGGAGGCGGGTACCGCACAGTGTGTCGAATGCTCATGCGAACTAGCGACCATGGACTCAGCACAAGAGGGAATGGCCGAGGTCGACGCACCTCCGGCGCCCGCCAAGCGTGGGCGCAAACCTAAGGCATCGGCGACAACATCGCGGGCATCCACGCGGCAGAACAGCCCCGCCGTCCCCCAACCTATTCTCACCCGGTGCCAGCATCTATTCTGCATCGAATGCTTCCGTAACTCGACCTTCCCGGGATGGCCAAACGTCCCGGCGGACATGTACCGGTGCTGCTCCGTGTGCCAGGCGGCACTCACGCCTGCCGACGCAGTCCTGGTCAACCTCGACTGCTCGATGCTGGAGAGCGTGATGTCCGGCGGGGCGAAGAAGAAGAGCGCGAAGAAGGAGAAGCGGCAGAAGGGCATTGCGATCGAGGACTTCCACCCGTCGACGAAGATCCGCGCACTCCTCGTGGATCTCATCCAGTCCTCGAAGGCAAACCCGTACTCGGCCAACTATGACCCGGGTTCCATCGAGGTCCAGATGATTGACAACGAGGGCAACTGTCTCGATGATGGCGTTACGAAGACCGTTGTGTTGTAGGCGTTCTCATCTTGGGATGCGATACGAGCTCTTGCTGATCAGATATGCGTGTAGTTCTCAGTGGACAAGTATGCTGGACAAGTATGTGATTCTGCCATCTACATCTGCTTGCGCAATTCTGATGGCGTGATCCAGAGTTGAGGACGCCCTTGAGGTCGCCAACATCCGCTACGACCGCCTTGATGGGACCATGAAGCGTGACGAGCGTACCAAGGCCATGGATGCTTTGAAACATGACCCTGGATGTGAGGTGCTCCTTGTCAGTCTCAAGGCTGGCGGTGTCGGTCTCAACCTCACTGCCGCCCAACGTGTCTACCTGATGGATCCATACTGGTGCGTTTCGCATCCACTGCAGCGACAACAACTGTCTGATAAAACGTCCTTCTGCCATCTAGGAATCCCGCCGTAGAGAACCAAGCTGTGGACCGCATTGTGAGTGATCAGGTCTTTAAAAGAAGATTGATCTGTTGTTTATAGCCTCGTAGCACCGGCTTGGTCAAACACGACCTGTGACAACCATCAAGCTCATCATAGAGAACACGATCGAGGCGCGTCTTCTCGAGGTTCAGAAGAAGAAGACCGAGCTGGCGAACCTCACGTTGGGTCCGCCGCTGAGCAAGTCGGACTTGCAGGCTCGTCGGTTGGAAGAGCTCCAGCAACTATTCTCTTCGTAAATTATACATCCCCCACATTCCTCTACTATATTGCTCTATAAACTTGCTCGTATTCGGGTACTGTACCATTCTGTTAACGATCCTCTCGTCGTTGTGCTTGTGTTTGTCGCTATGTTATTTTGTTGTATTGCCAGCTTTGTCGGGGGAAGGATATAGTTGAAAGTGTTGATGGTGTAAGGCCGCAAACATACATGTGTGACGCTACAGAAGCACGTACGCTATACCACTATCGTGACTGTCCACTAGAACGCGAAGTGCGCCGCGCTCTTGCGCCGACCCAGCGCGTACACCAGAATTTGCGCGACAAAGAGCCCGATGGTAACTCCGATCGCGACTTGGATCATGCGAATGCCAAGCTCGAAACTGCCAGAGTACCGCTCCGCCGAGGTGTTGTAGTTCTGGATGAGGCCGCCGCCACTGCCGATCGCGGACTACGCGGACCACAGATTAGAAAGAGCAAGGTCAACGTTCGAATTCGAAAACGCGTGGGGCAATGATATAGGTAGATCCAGGGCGCACTCACCGGCACCAGGAACAAGACGCCAGGGACCATCGACGTGAAGGCCGTTCCCCCGACGACGCGGGAGTAGGTGTTTCCGCACAAGCCGATGACGAAGGCCCCAAAGGCGGAGACGATGTCCCCGCGGTCGGTGATGAAGAGGTTCGCGACGCGGTTGGCGGCGAACGCTGCGCAGGAGAAGGCGACCATGATCGGAAGCTGGAGGCTGCGGATGGCTTGCAGGTTCCCGATCGAGGAGCAGGTCGAGTAGAGGGGGACAAGGAAGAACATCGACCACCACGGGAAGGGCTGCCTGTACCAGGGCCATGCGGGGTTCCGGTAGCAGCCTGTTGGGTGTGAACGTGAGAGGGGTGGTGTTGGTCGCGCGAATAGGACTAGGTCGGACGTACCTTTGATGATATGGCTTTGACCTGATTCTACCGTCTGCATGAAGGTGAACGTGCCGCCCATTTCTGAGATAGGGGCAACGTTGGTAATGTTGGTGTCGATGAGAAAGCCGTGGAATCTCTCGGAGTCGAGCATAGCCGTCGCAACCAGGTTGTGTCGCGCTTCGGGGTTCACCAGGAGATAGAAGTCGGATCCGATCGTCAGCCCGAACCCCTGCATACAATGGTTCAGCATCAATGTGTAGTTGGAATGGGCAGTTGCGGGTGGACGTACCAAAAATAGTGTGTAGATGATGGCATACACCATCCGCACAGAACCACAGAGGATGTTCCGCGAAGTCAGCTCGAGAGCGGCGATCACTACAGGGAACGATGAGAATTATTCAAGCACCAGCGAGGTCTCAGGGGAATGCTCACGGATGGTAAACCCCGGAAGGATGAGGACCACACCGGCGGAAGAGATCGCGCTGTAGCAGAATAGATTCCCGGGCAGCGTTCCAAGCAGCCTTGCTATGAAGGAGACGACGATAGAGACCGAGATTCTGTTAAAGGATGTAAGCATATGAGCAGCATCCATACAAGCAAACCACCTACTCGTAGACATTCGCGTAAATCGTGCTCTTGGAGGCAGCGTTCAGACCCAGATACTGCAGCACGGACGCGCTCAGCCCGCTGATAAACATATCCACGATCGACCCTCCAAACGACAGCACGCATATGATCGATGCGCAGAAGAACGCCAGGAGACACCGTATCCAGATGCTATAGAGCGGCTTCTCCTGCAAGATCTTCTTGAGCTGCACGCATCCCTCCGTGACGCCGATTTTGTCGTGCAGCACGTCGCGGTAGACGAGGTGGACCTTGTGCAGCTTCGTGAGCGCGACGCGCCCGCCGGCGCGCACGAAGTGCGTCTCGGACGTGCGCGTGTCCGAGTCCAGGAAGGTGCAGATGATCAGGTTGGGCAGGTGGACGAACGCGACGTTGACGTCGAGAATCTCGCTGACGGAGTGGAGCTGTGACTCGATACGGTGAGACGGGGCGCCGAAGGACAGGAGAGTCTTCGCCAGACGAATGATGAACTTCTGCCTCGCGACATAGTCTGTGGTGGTCCTCTCAGGATGAGCGAAACGACCCGAGCTGAACAGGATGAAGCGCGGCTTACCCTCGACGTGGTGAACGATCTCAGTACGTCTCCGCTCGCGCAACCTCCGACACCGCTCGACGTAGCTCAACCCCTTCTCAAGCGCAGGAGGCTCCGCCTTCTTCTCCTTTTGCCCGTCCGCCTTGGTGTCCTTCTCATAGAGGGTCGCCGCCGAGGGGACCCTGAAGCTCCCGCGCCGGACGCGAATGCTGCCGTTCAACGGGATCCCGCGGCCGATCCCATGCTTCAGGCCGAACTGGAGGAGGTCTGCAACGACGCTGTTGCCGTTCTCGCGCCGCCGCCGGGGCCTCTGTCCGCCTTCCTCCATCTGGCTGAGCGTGCGCGGCATGCACTCCTGGGAGAACCCCGAGTTCATCGTCGAGGAGCGTCGGGGAAGGGCCATGCGTGTGGGCCAATGTTGAGAAGGCGGGTCAGCATCGCTGGGCGGCCCAGGGTGCTGTGGCTGACGCTCCGGAGTGGCGGGCGTGCTGGAGTTGCTCAGACTATCTCTATCAACGAGGGTTGCTGAATCCCCCGAGAACTTCTTTGGATGAGGAGTGAGGTCGCGATACCTTCTCGGAGACTCCGAACTGAAGCCATCCCGGGAACTGGGGCCCGCCGTAGGAGTCGGCGTCGACCACTGGATGGACTGCTTGCGAGGCGGCGAAGTGCTCATGGCGAAGGCGAGGACGAGGACGAGTTCTTAGAACCTGTCTAGAACCCGAGATCGAATAGGAAAGCAACTGAAGACCTGCTTGCAACAGAGTAGAAAGCAAAAAGTTGGACTAAGGGGAGGCATGACTGGGTCTCTTGTGGACTCTGGGGAGGAGGTTGACAGCGATCGACAGGCAGCCTCCCGGCCCCGATGTCGAGGCGAACAAGAATCTGTTGCAGTGGGGATACGTCAACACCGACGGAGTTAGTGAGGGACGAATAAACCTACCTATACATAGGAGCAGGGTATGACGAGGGAAATAGGTGGGGCATGAGTGACAAGATGAAATATGCATCGAAATGGTATACAAGTGGAAGTGCGTCTATGGAAAACACAAGGCCTACAATATACATAGCAATAATTGACGATCGTTGTCATCGATAACAACACAGATGCGCATGTCTATGAACAAACCACAAACGCAAGACCGAATAAGAACACAAAACCATCGTCAGTCGTCAAGCGTCCAATTCATCCTGTAAATGTGTCTCTATCTGGACACGCCATCCTCCAGTGCAAGGGTTCACGACTCCTTGTAGCCAATGAGGATGCGAAACACTCGAGCAGGCTCAGGCTCGTCGCTGGTGTCCGCTAGCCGTTGCGCTTCCATGATCTCGCGCCGCAGATGCATCTCCTCGATAGTTTCCGCCTTGGACGAGGGGTCTCGTGGCGGCATATCCCACCCATTCTGAACGGCGCAGTGCCACAGAGATATTCGTCCTCGCATGTCACTAAGTTGGATCTTAGACTTGTACACCATACGGCGGCATTCACGCTCACCTCCGGTATTGATCGATCGCAAAATCGAACTTCGCTCGGCTTGCCTGTTCGGTATAGTCTTCGTCTCTCCATCCATACCTCTTTAAGCCCTCGTCCTTGGCTTGCACACGCGCAAGCAGCTCGTCCCACATGGCCTCCTTGGTCGACAGCACGTGTGTGAATGACCGGTAGAGATGCATGTACTTTGTATGCTCGTCTTGGGACTGAGCTCTGTCCACGGGGACTATATCAACCGCAAGATCCCCGCCAAGAGATGTACCTTCCTCGGGAGACGCGAGGAGCATCACTGACGGACGCTTAGCCATCTTCGACGACCTCGAGCCCGAGGAGTGCGAACCCGAGTAGCTGGCTAGCGAAACGGTTGACGCATTGTCGGTATTTCTTCGTTTGAGTGAAATCGTATTTGTGACATCCTGTTCGAGTGATGCCAAAGACGGCGAACGAGAAAGTCCGCCTTTGACGCTGCCCTCGATTGATGTCCGGAGAGTAGAAGAAGGCGAAGGTGCCAGAGAGTTATCTTTGTCTGCGGCAAGGTCATCTTGTGGACTGAGGAGATGAGGTATATTCCCAGGCGATTCTGGTGTTCCATTCCCGTTGGGATGAGGAGACATGTTTGTTGAGAGAGGAGATGGAATGAGGTCGTTGACGCCAGGGAGTGGTGCAAAAGGCGCGAATGGTGGTGATAGCCAGACAGCCACGGGAGGTACAAGTACTCGTTCAAAGAATGCTGAAAAATAGTTGGGCAGCACCGACGTGGGTGTTCGGTTGATGAATCTATTCGACCAGACGTCGCCAAAGAGGGTTTCTAGCATCTCGTGCTCATGAGCGAGATGAGAGGTATCTGCTGTGTATGGAAACGACATGCGTTGCTGAGCACTTCCAGGGACGGCGGTTGACAGCGCGCGAGCATGAGCACGCAGCGGGTCGGTATACCATCTAGGCAAGGTGGGAAATAAAGCATCTGCAACACAATTGGGCTTGTGAGTAGAACTCTCAAGATGGGAAGCAATTGTCCACACATATACCTTCTTCTACTTGTTCGATCATCGCGCCAGGTTTCATAACTCTGTTGATTTCCTGCGGAAAGCGATCAGGGAAAAGAGAGGTAGAGATAGAGATGAGACCAAAGTGCTAACCTCGTATAATGAATACCACTGGTGGATTGGTTCAGCACGACTGCTTGACAACGTGTGACTAGGTACGTACGTACCTTGTTCTCTGGGATTCCGAGTGCTAGTGCTTGTATATGCACATAATCAAACTCCTCGTCGTCGAATGGCAACTTGTTTCGCAGACTACACGGGCGACGTGAGCAACGAAGGACAGCGTGATGACGATATGAGACGTACACGTTCGTATAGACCCATTCTATGCGATCGGCAACATCAGCATCCAGTACTCGGAGGGGTACCTGTATGTTGACCATGTCTAGACCAACCTGCGGAGCGGTTAACGTTACTGCGGAGATTGCCACGCATATACGCACGAAAGTTGCTTCGGGCCATGCTTTTGCACAGGAGACAACCCAGAGACCCAACTACGGAGGATGACTCGTGAGTACGGGTGAATGCACAGATACGGAAGTGTGGCGTACGCCGGTGCCAATATCCAAACATCGCTTAGGGAGGGATTTTGCATGATTGAAGTCGGCGAAGGACACGAAGCCCTTGGTGGCAGACATGGTTGCGTTGTCGAGGCACTGCCTGTACGGCATGAATATGACATAAGTAAATAGCCGAGGTAGATAGGTGATGGACGAGACGTACAGTTCGAGAACATCGCGGTCAAAGGAGCAGGGATAGGGCGCCTTATCCCTGTCGTAGGCGTGAAGTTTGGAGCCGGCGCGGTAACTAAATTGGTTTTCCTTTCTGTGAGAGCCCCTCAAGTTGCGAGTATCAGCAGAGCCAGAGTGAGTTGCAGTGGAACTGCAGCTGAGACGAGTTGGGCGAGAGGAGAGAGGATGTGGGGGACCCATGATGAGAGGGGAGAGGACATGGGTTAGGTGAGAAGAAGAAGACGAAGCTGAGGAGATCACAATACTCGGACGCTCTCGCCGGGACGAAAGTGGCCATATTCGCAAGCGCCAGCCTGCATCCGAAGTGTTTTCGTCCGACTCGGAATACTAATAATGCTCATCAGCTAACGCCCCCGATCCCAATCGTCGCCTAACTTTGGCCAATATAGTCAATGTGTAATGGTCCGTGTGCCTGTCCTGTCCCACGGCTCTTGGTAACCGTCGACCGCTCACTGCTGCAATGCCTACACAATAACAGATGCACGCTCGCCATACGCACGGAGGGTTGGACCAATCGTCCGAAAAGGACGGAGGTAAGATGTGTGTATGGGAGAAGTCGAGTGTAACAACGATCAGACAGCCAATCGTCCGGAAAGGACGGAGGTAAGATGTGGACGAGTGTAACAACGATCAGACATTGTAGAATTGGCCGAGTTAACGTAAGACACTACGCGTGCGCTTATTGGCACAGAGCCACGTGGAGGATAATCTGTACCGTACATATAGAGTCGTCTCCGTGAGCGCCTGCATCCGATCTCCATCTTATACTTATTGAATAACAACTTGAACGTACTTACCACCAGCCAGTAGTGCAACAAGGACAGCCACCGCCATGCAACGACGTAAACCATTCTCCGCCAAGCAGCGCAAAGAGCAGTTGCAGCTCAAACGCGCTGTCAAGCGTGGCGATATTCCTGCCCCGCCTCCCTCTAAGCCAGACAAGCACCGCAAAGCCCGCAGAGGTCCCACAGGGCGTCTCTTGGATTCAACCACACGATCTGTCGCCGCCGAATCTACCCGTCGTCTCGAGTCTTCCTTTGTCAAGCTACCTCCTCACTTTCTCGACACAACAAAAGCTCTAGCTTCCACATTGCCTCTCACACGACCGATTCCTCCCGACCTCGCGATCCTCCCGGATGTTGACAAACCCCTCCCAGACGCCGATCTTCCTCAGCTCGCCCAGCTGACTTGTCCAAAGCGTCCCAAATGGCGATATGACATGTCCAAGAAAGAGGTCGAGGCGAACGAGGACGGTCTCTTCAAAAAGTGGCTCACTCAAACTGACGCCACCGTTAGTGCATGGTCCGACCCTAATTCCGTTGAACAGAGTCCCTCATCTCCAGCCGGCCGCGAACCCGCATGGTCCGACCCTAATGACGTTGAACAGAGTCCCGCATCTCCAGCCGGCCGCGAACCATCCGGCGAGACACAGACGATGGGATCAATGCCACATGCTCCGACGTCCTTTGAGCGCAACCTGGAAGTCTGGCGGCAGTTGTGGGTCGTACCGTTCCTCACCCATCCTTCTCTGTCCATGACACTGATGACATTGACTGTTTGGCAGATGGCGAGTGACCGAAATATCACAGATCCTCCTCATCCTCCTCGATTCGCGGTGTCCAACACTCCACTTTCCTCCCGCGCTGTCGACGTATTTATCCAGCGTATCAAACGCCTCCCGTCTCCGCACTATCCTTGTCCTCACCAAAGTCGATATATCCGGTCCGGACAGAGCTGTCGCATGGACCAAGTACCTGAACACCCTCTACCCCGGGACACGTGTCGTTCAGGTAGAGTCTTACACGGAGAAGCACCCAGACGCAGAAGGATCCTCAAATGCGAGGAAGCGGATGTATGAGCCTCATCTGCCGTCCGCCTTCCGTCAGACGCTCGTCGATGCCCTGCGCGAAACTCATGCCGAACTTCTCGAACCACCGACTGCGATCAAGAACAACGCAGACAAGCTTGCTACCTGGAAGCCGAGAGTCAAATCGCGAGTCGACTGGGATGCCGTCGTCAAAGCTCATGGCGGCCAGGTAGGCACTGTGGTCGGAGGAGCGACCGCACCAAAGTTCAGAAACACGGCGCCGAATCAGGCCGAGGAACACACGGAAGACGATGACTCGGAGCCCGAGGTTCTAACAGTCGGACTGATCGGTAACTTTCTTCAGCATACACTCCCAACACTACTCTCACACAAGTTTTCTGAACGCCCCCGTCCAGGCCAACCCAACGTGGGCAAGTCCTCTCTCCTGAACGCCCTCTTCGGCACCCAGAAGGTCAGGGCATCTCGGACACCTGGGAAGGTGCGGAATACGTCCGCCCCTAACACGTCCTCGAGTAGGTTAACATTCAGCTCATCGCGCAGACAAAGCACTTCCAGACCCTGTTCTGGACGTCCGAGGTTCGCCTCGTCGACTGCCCGGGTCTCGTCATCCCAAACTATGTCCCGATGGAGACGCAGGTGCGGTTTTTCTCCCATTCACTCTATCTCCCAAGACCCCGCCGCTCACGCAATCACTCCCCCCGCCGGCCCGTTTTAGGTACTGAGCGGGATCCTCCCCATCTCGCGCGTCTCCGCGATCCCGCTCTGCGTTTACCACACCGCGCGCCTTCTCCCGCTCGAGAAGATTCTCGGGCTCGCACACCCCTCGCTCACGTCCCCCCCAACCGAGGACAAGCGAACATGGCGGGAAGGGATGCGTTCACGCGCCACGGGCGGGCCACAGCAACCACAGCAGCAGCTCGTGTGGACTGCGATGGACATCCTCACCGCCTACGCCAACAAGAAGGGCTGGGTCACCGCAAAGGCCGGACGGCCTGACGTGAACCGCGCCGGGAACGCAAGTACGTGTGTTCTCTTCTCATATGTTCCCTCCCTATCCCTCCCTCCCTCTCTCTCAAAATCTCTCTCGTGCGACCCGCTCGCTCACCACACCTGCGCTTGCATGGTTTCGTTCTATAACCTTGTGCGCTGCGCACGCGCCGCTCAACTCCCGTAACGTCACCCGTGGATCTCGACCCGATCTCCGCCGTCTCGCCTCCCGCGCACACTCTCTATCGGTCGCCTCCGCACGCATACACACACGCGCACACGCGCACACACGCACACGCACTCGAAACAACAACAGTCCTCCGCGCACTCGCCGAAGGCAGGATCCGTTGGGCGTTCTGGCCCCCTGGTACTGATCCCGAGACCATCACGGCACATCAAGGACGCGAGCAGGGAGGAGGGGCCGGGATCTGGATCGCGCACGAGCACGAGCACGACGACAGCGATGGCGATAGCGAAGACGAAGACGAGGACGAGGACGAAGACGGCACCCATTCCCGCGCAGACGACTCCGACTCTGACTCCGATTCAGCCAGTATGGCGATGCAGTCTGGGGAGGGAGAGGATCCCGACTCGAGTGGCGACGATGTCAACGAAGTTGGACTTGGCGCTCTCATCGCCACCGGCAAGACCAGGCAGACGATTGGGGCGACCACTGGCAGATTCGGGGCACTGGTCCTTGATGAACAAGGCGAGGAGGAGGGATCGGACGCCATGGGTGGCTCAAGTTGATCAGTACTGTTACTATGATAGAAGGAACGTGGCGAGTTTCCACCAATTTTCTCTCTCCCTTGGACATGGCTCGAACGTTCGTTCCTGCGACAATTAACGCGATCATGTTGCCGACGCAGTCATACATGCATGCAGTGACAGATCCCAGTCATGTGTAACGTACCTGGCAGGATGCGATTGTCGATATGAATGGAATCAGTTGGACTGCGCGTGATGCTCGCACACAAGCAGGGTGATTGGATGACTGTGGGTCGACGCACTGTCTTGCCCTGTCGTCAATGTGTACGCACATGAGAACTAAAGAGTCATAAAGGGAGAGCACCAAATTACCGCCTCGTCGTATGTACGAAACGCACACGGTATAGGTACTTTGAAGCGTCCAGCGGAAGAGTGAAGAGGTACAATCGGTAGCACTTCTCCACCGTAGTAAAACGGTTAAAATAGTTGGTAACAGTATCAAACAAACGAACACAAGAAGCGGGTGAGGAAGGGAACGTCGCAGGGGCCTACGAGCGTGCCAGCATTATGATCCGGTAGGCTGCGAGCTATAGTGAACAGGCATCGTTGTAAGGGAGGTTCCCCGCTATCCATACAACGAGAATGCGCTGCGCCAAACACTTCACGACACGGTCAGGTACGCTTAGTAGCGCATGCCGTTATTGTAGTCATACGCGCCGTACTGTTGCTGGCGGTTCATGCTGGGGCCGCGCGAGAGCTCAGACATGCTCGGCTGCGGGCTCGGGCCACGCTGGAGGTCAGCGTAGCCGCCGACAGGCGCGAGCGTAGCGGGCCCAGCAGTGAAGTCGTGCTCGGGCAGCCCGTCGAGAGCACCGTGACCATGGTTCGAACCGTAGCCGTGGCCGTCACCAGAATGGAACGAACCGTGGGACGCGGTGGAACCGGCACGACGGTGCGTGGGGAGACCCGAGTCGTCCGGACCAGTGGGTTGCCAGTCGATGGGCTGCATGCGATCGTCGAAGTTGGAAGAAGGGCGGAGCTTCCACTTGCGGAAAAGTGTCCACGCGAGCGCAACAGCACCGATGGACGCTGCGACAGCAATGATCACGGTGAGAGTAGTCTTGGTGACCTTGTTGTCGTCTTTGGTGGTAGCTCCGACAGCGTTAGCACCAGACGAGGGGGAAGGAACCGAGGTGTCAGTGGCCGTAACGAATTTGGTGGAGGTGGAACGGGAAAATGGCACTGGGGTATCATCATTATCGGGGGTTTGGGTGGGTTCGGCAGGAGCACTTGTGGACGAGGTCGAGGAGGTCGTAGACGTGCTGCTTGAGGACGAGCTAGAGCTCTCCGACGAAGTCGTCGATAACGATTCGCTGGTGGTTGAGCTCGAAGACTCAGTGGTCGACTGATTACGCGAAGATGAGCATGCTAGCCCATTGCGTCGAGCACAATACTCACCTCGGACGTAGAAGGCCCTGTGAGAGATTGGGTGAGCGATGCAGAGGCGCTATCTGTGGACACTGCCGAGCTGGCGCTGGTGCTGGTGCTGGTGCTGCTCAACGGGTCGGTGCTGACGCTGGCGGTTGGGTCACCGGCAGCACCAACGGGAGGCTGGAGGAGATCGAGCAAGGGATTGTCGCCGGCGCGCTTCTTGATCATGCGGTTGAGCTGTGCATGGTCGCGGGGAGAGTGAACGAGCGAATTCGCCTCGGATACAGTGGCCAAGCCTAGGGCGACGACGAGGCAAAAGAATGTGAGAGCGACCTTGCTTCGGGCATACATGGCTACGTATGTTCAAGTTAAAAACGGATAGAAGGGGGGTTGAGGGAGGCTGCAAGAAGGTATGAGCGTCGTCAGCGTGTTGGCCGCGATCGTCGGGGTCGGGGTTGGACCAGCTTTGCAGCGAATACAGATGGATGCGTTCCGAGACCAGCCCGGGCGTGCAAAATAGTGAGTGAGAGGAGGAACACGCACTGGAGGGAAGGGGGGTGGGCGTCCCCGTCTAGGTTTACTGTTTTGTTGCTGACGAAAGAGAGGTAAAGGAGCGGACGTTGGCTGAAGCCAAAGGACGTGGGCGCGGGAGGAGAGAACAAATGGAACAGCCTGGGAACGCACACTCGATACCAAGGTAACAAGCGCCCAGACCAACCAATCCCAGCCGCCCGTGCCATCCGCCGTCAATCAATGCACTGGTCGTGTTCGCCGCCAGTAACACTGCATATTTCCCATCTCAGTCCTTCTACATTCCACACGTTCATTGCACATAACACCAGAGTTACTTGCTATTAGGCATAAGTAGCGCCATAGTCCAACTCAGATGTGCGCCGAATCCAAGTGATCAGCCAAAGATACAAAATCAAGTAAGCCGGAATGGTCCATCACTAGGTAATCATAATGTCTGCAACGCTCGTGAATGCACAACCCAACAACACCCCAACATCAATCAGTTGTGGCTCGTCAACGTCCAGTTGTCGATGGCCACCGACGGCGGTGTCTTAAAGTCGCTCGATGACATCCCGTCCCACTGTGGGTTGAATAACACCTGCAAGCTGTACGTGCCAGCGGGCAAGTTGATCATAACCACTGTCACCCCTAGGTTCTCCTGATCCGTCTCGTTTTCCGGAAGAGCTGGATCGTTGGGGAGGCGCACTGCCTGGCCTGTGGTGAAGCTGGCATCGGGGGGAGGGTTCAATATTGTCATCTCTAGTGTCTTATCGTCGATCTTCAGCGTGGCGCTCGTGCCCGATGTTGTGACCGTCGCGTTCGTGTGCATCCGCCACTGAATCGGTGCCGCTGCGGTGATGTCGTCCTGGAGGAGGACCTGCTTCCTGCCATTCAGGACACGTATACCACGCTTCAACGACGAGCTACTAAATTTCAACACGAGGCTCAGCTCATAAGAGTGATTATATCACTTACACATCCTCGTATGCGCTCGTAATATCAGCAGTGAAGAGAGCAGTGTCGTCTGACGCAATGTCGAGGACAGTGCTAGAGCCTTGCTTCGTACCCGAAGACACAGTCTGGAGGAGCTTCGGAGCAGCGGTGACGAGTTGATTCTTCTCGTTGACCATGATCGTGTTCTGACCTTCCGTTCTTTTGCGGTAGTACAACCACCGCTGGCTATCTTGCTCGTCATTGCTGAAGTAGCCGACCGAACGGTAATCACCAGAACCAAGCTCGCCCGCCCACCGCGTACCGAGCGCGTCAAGGACGAAGGTTCCGACATCCAAATCGTTGTGCGTCTGGTGGCGCTGGTTGGAGCCCGCTTTCATCGCGACATACAAAGTGTCCTGGTCTGTCCACGAGGCGCGCATGGCACCCCACTGATCGTCGTCGTTGGGGAAGAATTGATCGATGGCGAGCCCGTCCCACCAGGCACCGGATACAGTCGGGTCGTACCAGAACATGCTCCACGGTTCAGGCGCATCATGCTGATCGCGCTGGAAGAGCTGGAACTCGGGGCGGCTGTAGCTGTCACCGAAGAGGAACATGCCGTTGGCGGTCGTCGAGAACTTGTTCGGACCGTGGTCGCCCCAAGCGAATAGCGAGCCGGGACCAGTGATAGCCATGTGGAAGACACCCGTCTTGGGGAAGTCGGGGTTGGCACTGAGCAGCCCGAGGTCGGATCCAGTAGCGGTCTGGAGGGCGGAAGCCATCTCAGCGAACGCACTAGTGCCAAAATACCAGTAGTTCGCGGTCTCGCTCCAGCTGCCGTCGTCCGACACTGCAAAGACACAGTTTTCCTTAACATTTGGAACAGTCTGAGCAAGGATTTGCTCCGCGGTCCCAGTAGGGTCATCTCCGAGGATGGCGAGCGCACCGAGGGTAAGACCCCCGTTACACACGCAGTTCCAGTTACCCTTGATATTCGAAGACCACCAGCCGGTGTAGCGCTGGTCGCTGTTATTGAACGCAACGAGGCCGAGATTGAGACCGTAAGTAATCAGGTTTGACCGGACGGTCGCCTTCTGATCATCTGTAAAGACGTCGTAGAACCAGTCGTACGCAATGCCGAATGCGGCACTAAACTCGGCGGTATCGAGGAAGTGAGTAGGGTTCCACTTGTCTGTTGTATCAGGACCAAAAGAGGACGAGACTGCGTTCTTGAAGAGTGTTATTTCCTTCAGTGTTGTATGCATCGTGGAAAACACACCTGGAGCTCTTTGTATGCCCGGTCCGCCCATTTTGTGTCCTTGGTCTGGCGGTAGACATATGCGAACGCCTTGACCCTCATCTTGATCTCTCGCGCGTTATCAAGGATGCCACTGTCACCATCCAGGAAGTACTTGACAACAGGAAGGTCGTAGTATGCCGTCGCATTGCCGAAGATGGTGTCGTTCCAAGCCTTGAGGTACGGGTCTTGCTGAATGAGCTTCGGTAGCACATCCCACTTGTATTGAGGAGCGATCAGACGAGGGCGGTCTGTACGGACATTTGTGGGAGAGGGATTGGATGGCGAAAAGGGATCGCTAGGCCATGTGCTTTCATCACTCGTGGCACTGAATGTGGGACTATGGTAGAGCGCAGTGTTTGTCTAACGCGAGACATGTGAACCCGCGTGTCCATGAATATACGGAAGAAAGGGGACGTACAGTAGAAGGATAAAGGGGGAGCAAGTATTGGCTATCAGTGGCCGTGGGGAACAGGCCGATGTTGTTGTTGACACCTCCCGACGCTTGGTCGCCATTCGGCGAGGACGAGCTGCCTGAGGAGGTGTCCTTGTTTCCACGGGTGCCAAAATACACACCAACAGCCACGGCAGCGATGACTACAACCGCGACGGGGATACCAAACTTCACCCACTTGCTCGTGCCCTTCTTAGTAGCGTTCTGAGGGTTTATAAAACCCGTGGACTCATTGTAATAGGGGTCTCCTGAGCCATAGGGGGTAGGCTGATGGATAGCAGACGCATTGCTGTAATTGTAAGTTTGGTTGTAGGAGTAGTTCGAGGCCATAGCGCTGTAGCAGCGAACTAGAGAAAGAAAAGAGAGGACAGCAGCGCACTGCTCAGCGGGGAGATAGAGACAAGCGAGCCAGTTGGCGGGGCTGGCGGCGTAGATGGTGGTCGTTACAGAGTGAGGTGGGAATTGTGTGAGAGCCTACTAGGGAGTCGAGACGACAAGTTGATCTCATCTCACTGGGCACTGTTTCCTCCCGCTTTTCGGCTTCCTCCGGCAGGCGCTTACTATTCTTGTGCTCGCTTTTCTTGCCAGTGATATGTACCCTCATGCTAAATGCTCCTACACAAGATGGCATGTAGAGTCATACATACATCCGCAAACGTGAGATCATAGGTCCAATGCATTTATAGCCTGTCCCGATAACAAATATCGCGCCCAAGTTTCTGCTCATCTCAACTCGCGAGTGGCCCTGTTCTACCCCTAGTTCCAGAACGGGCTCAATGAGAGTACATCATTCGGCAACAAAAACTGCCGCAGCACCCATCCCAGTACCGATGCACATTGATGTGACAAGGATCTACGGGATGGGAGACCCACATCAGTATGACGGAATGCCCTACCGATGAGCCAATATCGACCATATGGACTTACCTTGCCGTTTCGCCGTGCAAGAGCATTCAATCCGGTAGCAATTTGTCGGGCACCGGTACAGCGTGGAAGGCCCAATAGGTGATCAGCTTCACGGGTCGGTTAGTCATGTACACAATGACTTATCTAGAGGGTGACCTAAAGCAATCGCGCCTCCGTGCACATTGACTTTGTCGATGTTGAGGCCCAGCTTCTTGACGCAGTAGACGTACATAGAAGCGAAGGCTTCGTTGATCTATGTGGCAATTTGAATTATCACTTGTTTGAACGACAGGAATTACAGGAGCGCGCACCTCGTACAGATCGACATCATCGGTTGTGAGCCCGGTCGCCTCCAAGACCATAGGGATCGCGATAGAGGGTCCGATTCCCATGATTCGAGGCGCCAAACCGGCGACAGATGTTGTGACATGCTTCGCCAAAATTCTCAACCCGAGCTGTTCTGCCTTCCTTCTCGTCATGAGCATAACAGCAGCGGCGCCATCGGTGATCTGGCTGGCATTACCGCCCGTCGTATAACCCTTGCCCCACTGAGGGAACGCCGCTTTGACTCGCATGAGTGCTTCTTTTGTGGTGCCGTACCGGATGCCGTCATCCTTAGTAAGAACCTTTGTCGTACGCTGGCCTGTTGCTGCGTCCTTGACATATGCGGTGAAAGGAACTATCTCCGCGGCAAAGATACCCTCCTTGTCCGCTTTCTCAGCGCGCTGGAAGGACAACGCAGCGAGCTCGTCCATCTCCTCTCTGGATATGTTAAAGTCCTCTGCGACGTTCTCCGATGTCCAGCCCATGGGCATCGCGGCGTCACGCGCAAGTTGACTTTCCTTCACGATGTCGCTCATGGGAGGACCTCCGCGGTCGGGGCTGTGTACCAAGGTAGCAACAGAGTCAATGTTCGTAGGACCTTGGGCATATGTGACAAGACGCACTTGTCAGTCATGCTCTCGAAGCCGACTGCTAGACCAATTTCAATCTGACCGGTCCTGATCTTGTTTGAGATATCCGTGACAGCCATAAGTCCAGAGGAACACCAGCGATTGATAGTCTGTATTGGAACAGTCTCCGGGATACCCGCAGCGAGCGCAGCGTTGCGAGCTTGATACGGTGCACCAGCGGTAAGGACGGTGCCCACGGTAATGTCCCCAATCAATGCAGGGTCAATAGTTGACCGTGCAACGGCTTGCTGATTGTGGGCACAGCGATTGTGAGATTCGGACATATGTTTTGAGAGGGTATAGAACGGTACCTTGAACATCTCATAGAGAATTTCGTCGCTCCTTAGAACGTTGTCGTTAGATTGCACTGGTGGGTATCCTCCAGCGCAGGCACTCACTTGGTATCCTTCAGCCCTCCCTTCTTCGCCTTACACATCGGAGACCGGATGGCCATCGTAATTACCACATCGTCCGGTGACCTGCGCAAGAGCGCATCACGTCCTTGAGCGGAGCCGGACGAGAAATGGGAGACAATTTGTTTGACACGGTCGACAGTGCCGGACATGGGGGGCAAGTGAACGAGAGCGCGGGGTCAAGTCGAAGGTCAGGAAAGTTCTACTACGGGGCTAAGTTTATAGTCAAGTTGTGTGAGAGCCGTTTCGTGTAAGGGGTGGGAGAAGTCAGCAGGTACACCAATTATACATATATGAATGCATCGGAGCTTGACGAAGGCGTTGGGATGCCAGTTAGCATGGCCGGGACATTCGACAACCGGTAATACCATCCAGTCATGTGATATCTCATCAGAGGTCTAGGGTCAAACACAGTCGCTGAGCGCTGGACGTTGAACGTTGATGTTGAACCATAGCGTGCTGGTCAGCCACTTCCAGAGGTGATCATCGCTATAGGGACCGTATTGTGGCACTACCCTTGCATGGAAGGGCGGCGGTGTATGAGAATATGGTGAGGACATCAATATACTTCATGCATAATGACGACTGTAGGCCTACCAAGAGTACTCGAGCTCATTCCAACTCTGAGTACATAACGTGACGCTCATACATCATGAGCTGCAGCCCGGCCTCCAGCACTTACTATAACTATATTGAAGCCATTGCCGTTACCTAGAAGTCTGGTTTCGCAAGGTACATTCTCGCAAGCAGATGCTGAACAGTATTACCCATCCAGGTCGCCATGAGGTCCAACACAAGGCCTTGGTACTTACTCAGTGCTCAGTACTCAGTGCTCAGCGCTCAGTACTTCCTCAGGAGTGCCCAGACGCCATGCGAACACAGGAACACAGGCCTGATTCAAGTCAAGCGCGCCTCTCGTTAATGCTCAACATCTATGAATCAGTGGTCCGGGAACCAGCCAAGTGTGTGTATGAGTACGCTGGACTTGGTTCCCACAAGTCCGGCAAGTACTGTGGTTCTGCAGCCTCGCGGCTGTGCTACACAGCAGTAATGTCGGTTAATGTCATCCCACCCACGCCAAACCGCATCCACAGCCAGCGAGCAACGTCAGGGAACGGGTCCTACTGTAGGTTCAATATTCCCCACCCGATATTCGACACCATTACCGGTATATTACGCTCACTCGGATGCCTCAAAACATACCCCGTACTATGTTGGCTTTCGTGTCACGGGGGACACGGTGCATGGCGCCATCTCAGGGTCCCTAGCAAGTCGATATGTATGTCACATTATCACCAACATCATGGAGTTACTTGCGCTCGATACCGCGATTATCCCTATCGTCTGCTGGGAGTCCATCCTGTACTTAGCAACAACTTCATCAATTATGCCGGAACGGCTCTGTGGCGTACGCGTACATTCGGCTGACCTTGTCAATGCCGCCTTTGTTGTCCATGCCAGAGACGAATTCATACGCAATTCCCGACCGGCGAAAGATAACGGGCGAGGATCGGAGCAACTCCCGACTGTCTAGTTGATGTTTGTATAGTTATACCATATACACTCAACATGATGCTCTTCAGGAAGCGTGAAGACTTCGCCTCGCTCACTATTCATGGCTATGCTCATAGAATGCCGAGTTTGGTTCAGTACGTCCCTGTTTTGACCTTCGTCGATATATGTATTCATAACGCGTGTTCAGTCACGGGTGCATCTTCAGGCATCGGCTTCGCCACCACTCAAGAAGTGCTCGCAATTGGCGAGCGTGTATTTGCGACCACTCGCAACGCGAACACCTCTTCTTCCCTCAACACCCTCCTCGCCCAATACCCTCACAACTCCACATTATCCAATACGACCCCGCTGATGCGTCCTACCTCGTTTCCACACTCATCTCCCACGTGGCGGCGCCCTTTGGCCGACTCGACGTCGTTGTCAATAATGCGGGGTATGCTGTGCACGGCGTTGTCGAGAACATAAGCGACGAATGGGCCTGCAGGCAGCTACAGGTCAATTTCTGGGCTCCTGCCCAGATCAGCCACGAGGCCGTCAAGTATTTCCGCGAGCACAATCCTCCTGCACAAGGAGGGCGATTTTTGAACGTGTCCTCTACGGGCGGGTTTATATCCAACCCGACCTAACCCGACGCTGGCGTACTACTCAGCGAGCAAGTTTGGTATGCTCGTCACTCATCCTGTCTTTTCGAACCCGTATCTCTGAAGCCGCGTCCTCGCAGGGCTTTTCCGAGGGCCTAAACAAGGAGCTTGACCCATCCTGGAACATCCGAGTCATCGCAATTCAACCCGGCGGGGTGCGTAAGCGCTGGGCGAACGGGAACATGATTGACGTGCCGCTCCCAGCAGGATACGACTCCCCAGATGCAGTTCCGACCCGCTTCCGCAACCTCATCAAGAACCAAGTCATGATGAACGACGCGAACTAAAGTATATAGCAACCTCCACCCCCTTCTAATTATGCTCATTGCTCGATGCGAATCAATTGCCCGCTCGCAGCTGGCCGTGCACTCATCGCCCTCTGTGAGGAGATGAACCGCCTCCCGCTTGGAGCTGATGCGCGCTTTGTCGTTCAGGAGAAGACTAACGCTATCCAAAAGGAGATGGACGAGTGGAAGGGGCTTGAGCTGTCTGTCGTAGCGGATGACGCGGACCCTCGTTTCTTCGAGCGACTCCACCGGCATGGTGGTGTAAGGTACATTTCCAAGCGACTACAATGTATGTACACATTGTGGGCATCATCAGAACGTGGGTGGTTTGTTTGTAATCACATCTGTCATGTCAAACGTCTATGCTCAACTGCGTCGCAGGGCGATACATAGGCACTACCATACATTGGGACGCCTTGCAATTAGATCCTCCACTAGTCCTGGTTGTCCTGCGGAAAACCTTTGGATTGCGGACGCGCTCCGAGTCATTGTCAGTGCTTAACGCAAGCGGAACTTCCCGACGTTCGAAATGGTCACGTCTATGATGCCTATGCTGAGGTCCTTGAACATCTGTACGCACACCTGTTCGCTTGACCTCCACAGCTGCACCGCCTGGGACACTGTGCTGAGTCAAGAAAGCATAACGGATCGATGCGACGGCTGTAGCCCTCCAATACGATGGGTCGGAGTAGAGGTCAACTGCCTTCACTGACTGCAACTCGTGACAGATACGAGCTGAACACACACCGTGTCTGCCTTCATATTCTCATTCATATTACTCAAGATCCCCTTGTCAGCCGCGCTTGCGCCACCCTCCACGAAGATGCCTGATTGTAGGTATGTTTTCCTCTGGTGTAAGGTGATCGACCGCCTCTGGGTCTACTATGGGACGGAGCGTATTTAGCTCCATATACCTCCTATCACTAACGAGTATTGCCGTACCAGTTACTACTTATCTTACTACTCTCAGTGATTGACTAGCGGGCTGTGAATGAGTTGCCATGAACACTGAGCTCCGGAAACTGAAGATGGACATTTGTGGATTGTTTGTCGCCCCCGAGACTAACCGCACCGCAGAGAGTCTATCTGCCAACTGTCATACACTTGGTCGCAACGGAGCTACACTGTCTATCCCCGTGTAACAGATTGTGCCTCTCGTCAGACATACTGGCCGCCTAGGCAAGTCCCACTCTCACTGCCATGTCTGGTGGCTACATCTCTCCAATATACTGAAAGGCACAAGCAGTGTAGTATGTCATTCAAGAGACATTGCTATGTCCAGTATCGATATCGTGTCCAGAGACCGCCCATTCACACTCATACGCTGTCGCTACGTACTACTCTGCCCGTTATAACTAAGTTCTGCAAGTGTCCATAGATCCCGGAGCTTCCGTGGTGCGGGAGGCCGCGACGCTCCATTGGCGACGGTACCTCAAGACTCGACAGGGTCCGTCAGCAGAAGCAGTGGTCATTAGTTCAATAATGTGCTCAAGTATGTGACTGCTCAGCGCTCAGCTGCCAAACGGAAGATCGCGCTGATTAACTATCTCTTCCCTCGACTTCGGCACTGACATGACATCGGAAACTCCGAAGAGTCAGTGCTGCAAACATTCTCAGGACTGCTCACTGTATACTTAAGGTTGTGGTTTTTTCTGATGGCTCCACAGGGAGCTCTACCCCCTCTTCGTGTCGCGTACTCGCCAGTCACTTCATGCTCCCCCTCCCAACGGGCTCTTCAGTGAACGCCTCATGCTACGGCACAGAGGCGTTCTGGGTGTTGCTCATTGACACGGAAGAATCAGCCCCACGACTCATCCTCACGGTCATCTCGAGCATTCTCTTCGGTGGGCCACAAGTCAATCCTTTGTACATTTCAACTGTCTTACTCACATCAAATTGCAGGTATTGCGACTTGTCTAGCCCTCGCTTCAGTGTACATCCTTTTGTACGTCATGCATACTTTGTCAATGCACCCCGTGGTGTTGATCAACATCCCGGAGTTAGTGGAACGGGTCGCGGACGGAAAGCACCTTTGATCCTCCTTCTCGCGACACTCGTTCTCTACGCCTCCACTACAGTCTTCTGGGCCACCACCTTGCACAAGAACATTATATACACGCGCGAAGCAACCGACACGGCTGCCGCGGTATCCAATTGCGATGTCCAGGCGCTCTTCAACCCCATTCGCACTGCTGCCATCAACGATAGGATGTCTTGCATACAAACTGCGATGCTGACTATCAATGTGAGTTGTCCTCCTGTACTCTATTCACCGCCGCTCTGAGACGTGCTGACTTTGAGTTCTGGGTAGATCATTGTAGGAGACGGTGTGGTGTGGTGGCGTGCATCGCTCCTTTGGACGGGACGGTCGAAATATGCAATCCTCACACTATGTTCTCTGCTTCTCCTTTCAACATTCGGTACGTCCTTGATTTTGAGCTCGAATGCCGATAGAACTACGGCCATCCCATGAAATGTTATGTCGGCTGGCTTACCTGTGAACTCCCACTGCAGCGATCAGCACCGCAGATACTTGCGGAGCATGCCAACTCGAGCTTGTCAGAAATGAGGCAGGTTTTGGACAACTGTTCACTGGAGATAGATTCGGCGCTGCAGCGTCCATACTGTCCCTAGTGACGAACCTCACTGCGACCCTGTTGACGGGGTACAAAGCTTGGTATGTATAGATATCGATGCCAACACTCTCGCTCACGCTGACTCGCAATCACTTATGGATGTGGATGTATATAGGGTGCATGCAAGGCTGCTAAGGACATACTTTTCAGGAGGAACCATGATAACAAACGTCGAGCGGATCCTGATTCTGCTGACCGAGTCAGGTGTTATATATGTGACAATCTGGGTTTGTCTCGTCTAGTGCCCAAGCTGCCCTCCTGTGCGGCTCGCGCTCATATTTGAATGTTCTTATCAATCGCGGTTAGGTCGTAGTCACTGTATACCAGATCGGGGTGAACACCGGGGATGTGTACGACACAAGCATGACCCCGTACACAACGAACTTTTGGGGCGTCATCGGCTACTTCGTCAACGGGGCTCTTGTCCCCATTATCGTCAGTGCTCATCCTAACTACCTCATGCTTGATCATCGATGGCTAACCATCGAACGTGTACATGCACTCAGGCGATCTACCCCATGACGATCATCGTCCTCGTCGCCCTCAAGAAGTCCCAAATGGAACACTCCTTCTCGACTACTCGAACGAGCATGGCCAGCATGCCTATGGTGCTTTCGACACAGATACCCACCAGTCCGACTTCCGGAACAAGGACAAGCCGTGCCTTTACAGTCACAACCCCGCGCCGTGACTCCCAGCGGACCTCCATGTATTCGGACGCAAACAGGACGAGCAGACCCCAAGTAGTTATGGTTGGAAGATCGTGGGCGTGGCCGGGTGTAAAGCAGGAGGCCACAATCCATGAGGTCAAGCGAGGTAGGGAAGATGTTTAACTTGTAGCAGCTAGACATCTGCAGTTGGCATCTCTTTCTACATAACCTTGGCTTGTACAAATGTCAAACATGCTTGTATTTATAGTTCGGCTTTGCCATGCGAGTGAAAACTTGGCCTCACCGAAGGGTAAATAACCAATGCAGCAACTGTAATCATCATCAACGTTTAACTTGAAGCAAGTACCACCAGCTGGAGCCATAGAGTCAAAGCGGCACTTGCAGCATCGCCTGAATTCAATTAGTATCCTGTATCATAAAGGTGTTTAAGAGGATATAACACGTCTGTATCACATCAATTCTTCTCATCGTCTCCCCAGCCTTGCCCCTTCGTGTCCCAGTAAGGCCTATGTCAAGGCAGCAGCACATCAGTCAAGTCCGACGCATGCGCATGAGGGACGTGACGTACGGAGGCAGGTCGAGGATCGGCACTCCATCATTCCCCTCCTCCCTCGGGAGAGGCTTATCGATGCCTGACGTGATCGTCACGGGAACCTCAAGCTTCACATCGTTCCTGATACCCGGGAAGGGCACCTGAACGACGAATCTGTACTGTATCGACCGGCGACAGACGTATTAGCTGACCACGTTCCAAATTTCGCACGAGACAGGCAAACTCACAGAACACTCGATGTTGTGCACAGCAAATGTCGGCGAACAATTAAGCTTTAACGTTGACCGGAATTTAGAGCGTTGAAGCCACACTCCCTGCACGCCATCTTCACTACTGCCACTGATCTTTGTGTCCGCGCTGATAAGCTCCGGTTGCATCGGGACCCACTCCTTCTCGGAAACATCCACCTCGACAGGAGCTTTACTCCTTTTCTCCTCCTTGCCACCCAAGAATATTGCGACGGCCCCAGGCGTATAGGCACGCCCCTCAAAAGACTGGGCACGAACATGCACCTTGTGGTGCAGGCGGAACTCAATATCGTGCGCAGACACGGGGGCGGGTGGAAACACAGGTTTGTCAGGCGAGTGCGCGTTGGCCTTGGCCCAGGTGAGAGGCGGGCTGGTTGTAGTGACGCTGATCGTGTAGGGAATGTCGGAGAATAGAGGGAGCATGGGGATGTCTGGGAGTGCGAGCTGCGGAATAGGGTGAACGTGTGAGACAGATAGACGCCAATGGAGGACTGGGCATGGGCTACGGCGCACCTCGATCTGAACCTTCGAGTACGGTCCCCAGAGCCCTTTGCGGATCTTCTCCTCTGTGGAGACAGTCTTCCAGCCGTGTGCCGTGCTGTCCGCTTTGAGCTGTGCCCCAAGTTCATCGATCGGAAGGATGGCGAGCGGGACGCGGTACTTCTTGTTGAAGTTTAGGATGCCCTTGCGCATGCCTACCGCGGTAAGTGAATAACGTATAGTCGCCCCTTTGTCTACAAACTTGATATGGAATGAGGGAGGAAGCTGTTCAGGCAGCGTAAGGCTGAACGGGACGCGGAGGACGTCTTCGCCTGCCATCGGGAATGCGCTCCCGCGTGACCAGATCGACACATCGTCGCGCACAAGATGGATATCTTCGATTTGCGTGACATTATTGTACGTGATATGTCTGCCATTGTAACAATGATTGGTGGAGCTTAGCATGGTGAAGAAGCAACAGACAGAGGGAAAGTGACACACGTCCTGGAAAGACCGCGGAGGCGGATATGGACTTCTTCTATGTTCTCTTCTTGCAGCGCGCGGAAGTCAATCCCTACCTCACCATCAATGGTGCTTCCCGCCGTGTAGATTGCGGGAGGGATGTTCACAGTGAGCACCGAGCTGGAGGTGAGCCTAGAAAACATCCTATGCGAGTGGAAGGAGTTGGATAGGCTATAGGCTGTATTTATATGTAAGTTCGAGCGTCCTCATCTCTGCCCCAAGTCACACGATGCAGGCAGTAAATCAACCCGATTAAGGAGCGCAGCGAAAATGTCAAATGTACCATGAAAGACTTGGCGGTGGTTTGTAAGTGGGATGAATCGCCATGTACTAGTGGCTTGCCTTGGCATACAGTGAACCTACGTTCAAGTGTGTGCTACGGGCTTCGTGGGATCGTCAGTCAGTTTTACTACTAAATCAGCATTTGTGAATCAGATGTCTGTGACGACCACGAGTTCAGCGATTGCCGCTGTGTATCGTCTGCATTGTCAATGTGACAGTCTCTGGGATACATACCCGTAGCAACCGCAGCGTAGCGACTATGATGCGACATGACGTTGACGTCTCCTTTCAGATGAAGGTCTTCGTTTTCATAGCCCGTACTGTGTACAGCCTGCGCGCGGCGTACTCAACATGTTTCACAGTCACCGGCGAGGGTTCTCAGCCGTTTGTCACCTGCCACATTTAACGCTCGTGCCAGTGTGCGTTAGACATCACTGATTTTTCGCTGACCTTGGAGCACATTGTCATCGCCTTATGATCAATACTAGTCCACTTAGAACCGCCGTAATGATTGTATCTTTGCAATTCATGATAGTGTGACTATGATGGAGTGGGGTTAGTTACAAGCGCATTGCAATCAGGTTACAATGGTCACAATCCCTGCGGTTGATGTATGCTCGGCAATTCCTATGCTTGTCATCATATATTTTGATGTGTACTGCCATTAATATACTTGCAACGTGAGCCATACTTGCAATACTAACAATCCATTGGTAAGGAGCTGACAACGACAACAATACTCATGGGATACCCATGTATTATTGCATTCAGAAGGGGATAATATCTTGTGAAGTCTAATGAGGTCACTGATCGGGGCAGCGTATACGTCGACCAGCATCATGAATTAAAATAAGTGTACACAGATACATCCAATTGCACTACGCAAGAACAGAACATCAAGATGTTGCAGTGGCAGCGGTGGCGCGTGCAGCTGCCTGGGACTTCATCTGAGCGGCAATAGATGGAGTGCTGTCGCCGCTGTGCTCGTCGTCGCTTGAGGAGTCATAGTGTGCTTGACCAAAGATTTGACTGCAATAAGTAATGTGAGCAACTTGTATGGCGTGAGCAGTGCCATGGCCCAAAACGTACATGGTCCACCATGAGAGCAACTCGTCACGGTCCTCAGCTGCCATGGTCTCCTCAACGTAGCGGACCAACGACTGATAGAACTGCTCGTATGGGAAGGTCCCAGCCGTCGACCCGTCCCCGAAGGTTTCCTGGGAGCTGAGGGAGAAGTGGACCTATGCACAATGCGTGACACTGTGAGTATGGTACAAGATAGGTAGCAATTCAAATATAACCTACAAGGACAGCAGCATACGCAATAAAGCTGACCGTCACAGATCGGATGCGATGGATCTTGGCCTTTGGCTTCCTGGCAGCAATCTTGCTGGCAGAGCCAACAGTAGCTGCGCGAGGACCCAAAAGGGAGTGACGGCCAGTCTTTGCATCATATGGTTGGAGGTCAGCAGGAAATAGCAGGATGTAGTAGTTGAAGATGACATACCATAATGAGCCGTTCATTCCGCAGGAAACCCTCCTCGAGATCGTTGGGGTTGATGTACTCGTCCTTCCAGAGGACCTGCGGCCACTGCTTGGCCCCAAACGGGTACTTGCGGCTGCGGTTCTGTAGCCCCGTGCGGACTCTGATGTGTGTCAGACAGGCTGAAGCATGAGACATTGAGCACATACTCGGGTTTGTTCCAGTCGTAGTTGGCAGGGCACAGGAGCCGGCCAGTCTCTGGGTGATTGAAGCCACGCACGGACTTGGCTTCTGGAAAAATGGGTGGTTCGTACTTGTGCCAGGTGAGGATGGCCTTCTTGATGCCATGGAGGTCAACACTTCGGACACCTGATCTTCCAGCATCAAGCTACGGTTGTGTGGTTGAGGCGCGATGTGATACATAGTAGTATAGCTACGTACCTCTCGGGACACCTGAAGTGGACCATGAATGCCACGCTTGCGGACATCGTCGAGGATCCATGGCGCAATGGCCAAGAGCTGCTTATACAACTCAAGGTACTTGCGTTCCCTAGGTATCCAGAGGTGTCAGCATAGCAGCAAGGACTACACCGGTAAGTTGATCCATACCGGTAGCTCAGTGCCGTTGGAGGAGACTCTAGGTTAGAGAGACGAGTTCCGATGTCGAGGATGGCCTGAAAGTCACGGAAGAGGTCACCCATCATGCCCATGGCAGCGCCAGCAGCAGTCAGGGCAGTCTCCGTCGTTCTACGCAGTATGTGAGTGGGTGAATGGATGATGAGTGGGTGGGTGGAAAGCTCACTTCTTCTTGCGGCCCCTCTTTGGCTGGGGACATTCACCCTCATCCTCAGAGCCTGAAGTGTTGCGCTCAGAGTGCGTGCGATGTGTGCCAGCTGTCAAGGAGCTTGGACTTGGAGACGGCATTGGAGAAGAAGATGCAGGAGTATCAATAGAAGAAGAAGGGGAAGTAGATGATGCCGGCATCATCAATGAAGAGGACGTGTGGAGAGAACACAGAAGGTGGGATGGGTGAAGAAAAGGAATAGCTGAGGCCCGAGGAGCAAGGGCGGTGTGGTATCCTAGATATAGCGGTGCGTTGGTTGGGTTCGGGGTCCGAAATGCGGTAACCACGTCTAGATATGGTATGGTATCTATCAAAGGTCCGCATAATGATTGTCCATATCAGCAACCTCATCATCCTCTGAGACATCGTCCTCATCTGACAACTCCTTGTGTGGCCCGAGAGTGCCGTCGGAGCGTAGATGGCCTCAAGATCCTGACGTGCCTGGGGAGGTCGATGAGGACGCCGTTTATAAAAGCGGCGGAGCCCAAACGAGTTGGCCACCGTGCGTACATAGTCGGTCAGGAGGAGCACAACCCGCAGTCGTACATTCTCCTGAGACGCCTCCAACGTGGTCTCTGACGGATGGGGATCGGTATGACTGACGAAATCTTCGGAACCCTCCTCAATGGCATCTCCTACGTCTTCGGGGAGAGCGTCGCGAACCTTCCACGTCGGTCGAATGCGTCTCCCCGATCTCATCTGGCGCGCTGGCGTCTCTTCTGCGCCGGGTGGTACGAGATTGTCACGCAGATTTGCAGCGTGTCCTACGAAGTCGCCGTCCAGTGACATGGGAACGGGTTCGAAACCATCATCTAGCTTGCACCAGAATAGTCAGTCTCGAATATGATATCAGATGAGCGAACACATACCGGTAGACTGCCAGCTGCCAACCCAGGTACACCCGAGGATCCAGGTATATCCACTGGTTGGGAGGATCCCGGCGTAGTAGGGGCTATAGATGATGATGCTCGCCTCATCCAAGTCTAGATGCAATGTTCGCGTGAGCCCAGGCAGAGACAAATACACTTTTGTAATATTGACAATGACATACCGGAACTTCGAAAAGACGAGCACGCTTGCGTGGTTCGGATCCATCATCTTCTGTTACGACTCGATGTGTCTCAGCGGAGCTTGCAAGCACTCGAGTGCAGTTGTTCTTGTGCCGGCTGAGGGTGGCTTTATTGGCGAAGCCCTTGCCGCATACACATTTGGGCATTATCTTAACATTGCTCCAACGTGAGTTGGAATGTATGACGAGCGAGCTATCAACATGTACTTACCGTGGACGCAGAGAACCCTCAAGAAACTTTCCTGCTGAGAGGGTATGAAGACTTGGAAGCCTTCTCCGAAACCTTCCCAGTACACTCCACTTGCGAGTTGAATTGAAAACATGTACTAGAGACGCAATTGAGTGAATGACATACCTCAGACTGTAGACAAATATGCGGCGCTGACTCGGATCCCAGTCTCGTCCGAGCGCGTCGCGTAACGCGTTGTAAGGCCTGGGTCCAGGATTCAATTCCTCAGCCTGATATTAGTAATCCGGGGATGTTGCTAGTGAGCGTGAATTCCTCTTGCGTAGGGTATCAGCACAACGTACAGCATAGGAAAGTAGTGGTAGCCTGAGAGTCACTGTGACAGTCGCGGTCAGGTTCGAGTCGCGGTGCAGAGTCAAGAGTCGGAGGAGGGTGAGCCTGCCCAGGCTTTGCCCTAATCGGGAAGGCAGCTCAGCGCCGACTTCGTCTCGCCTCGCACAACGTCTCCCGAGCCCCGGGCCGCCGTTCGAGACGACCCTCTCGTCTCGGCAGATATAGACACTCAATACACGTAGCTAGCATGTATATATACTCGATAAATGTACAATGTAAGAGTCCTGTCGCTTCTGAGCCTTATGACGCCAAAATGAGTCTCTCCTTGAACCCAATCTACTCAGTACTAGCAGCCTCCTCCGGCTCTGAGTACTGAGTTCTTACTCAGACTAACAGCGCACTGTTCTCCTCGTGTCCTCGGTCTCAAGGGTATATTACATGCCTTGTAATACATCAAACTCCTGGGCACGCATCACAAGCCCGGCAAGGATTGTGTGAACGTTGCATGCGCAGAAGAAGATTCATACAGTATCCTAGCCGCCTGCCAAGCATACTACATGCGTGCTACAGCACGTCCAAGGATTGGGAAACCCTTGCAAGACCAACGCATCTTGCGCCAACTTGTGATAAGTTGGTATCCCACTGTACCGCCCTTGGCGCGCTTATCAGAGGAGCGAGAGTTGCGCGCCTGATCACTTCGACGCCGTTTCTGTGATGCCGAGTCTCACTTCAAGTACTGTAAATTGTAAGATATTTGAACATGGAAAGGTTTGATCATAGCGTGTGTACCAATTGGAAGGAACATGCTTGAAGTCAACCAGACATGATATAGATAGATGCATCAGACTCTGCTGATCAGGAAGATATATGCCCAGAAGTATCCTTGCCACCACATTCGTAGTACATATGTAATACCACTTCACGTTTCAACTTCAAGTTTCAGCGGCGCGTGGGAGCCTGGATAGGACCCCCGAATATCCCCCAAGAGCTGATATTCCCGGATCACCGAAAATGGACCCCAAGGGCACGCAGAGTTGTATGCAAATTCACCGAAAACTGGGGTCCAAAGAGCCAATGTTATAGGCCCGAAATTGACCCTCGGACTGATAGGTTTCATCGCTACAACACCGAAATAAGCGCCAAGAGCGCCTATGGGCGTTATATGCCCGAAACCACCGAAAAATAGCGACTTTGGGTGAGCTCACATGCGAAAAACCGAAATTGACCTCCAAAATGGCCTTCAAAAATCACCGAAAATGATCCTCCATAGCATATAAGCTCTAAGGGGATATTCGGGGGTCCTGCCTGGATGACAGCTTGAATACACTGAGAACAAGCCAGTACTGGCGCAGCCGCTGCGCTACCTCCACCCCCTCGGATCCGGATTCTACGGAGCTTGAGCTCGAACCTTCCTCACTTGTCTGCGAATGATGCCGGTTACAGTCGTCGCCGCAAAACCGCCACTGGCGACCAATATCATACCAGGAGTTTACAGGTTCATAGGTACAATCGCTATACCCTCACTGCAATATGTATAACCAGGCTCAGTCAACTATCTTGTTACAGATATTGCTGGTTTGCTTACGTCTTACGATACGCATGAACATGCCCATCTCATGGTGCTTCCACAGTGAATCTGACCGATCCTGTCTTCCGAGGGTTATACCATGGCAAACGGAAACATGATGGTCAGTCAGCTGAACATCGCAAGTTGCGTCGTAGAATATTCACTTACATCTGGTCCAGACGATATGGAAGCCATGCTAGAGCGTTCACGAGCTGCGGGTGTGAAGAGCATGATCATCACCGGAGGTAGCCTCCACGAGTCTGAAGAGGCATTAGAACTTGCGAGTCAGCTCGGCTTCTACGCTACCGTGGGTTGCCATCCTACCCGCTCGGCCCAGTTTGATGAGTTCCCCGGTGGTCCCGAAGGATACCTTGAAAAGCTGGACGAGGTCATCGCTGCCCACCTGACAGGGACAGGTAGAGTGGTTGCTGTGGGGGAGTGCGGACTAGGTGAGATGGACCTACATGTCGAATGAGTTGTTGGCTCACCATGCGCCATGGAGATAGACTATGACCGTACACACTTCGCTCCCTCAGACATTCAACGCCGTCATTTCCGTAAGCGTGGCAGCAATCTATCTTCTGACAGTCACGCCCAACGATGAGTTGGACAGGATCGCAGCTAACATTGGCTAAGAAATATCACCTACCATTGTTCCTTCACTCTCGAGCGGCACATCAAGACTTTGTTCAGATACTTCGCGAGGAAGGATTCGACAAAAACGGCGGGATAGATGTCGGCGGAAAAGGCGGTGTTGTCCATAGCTTTACCGGAACACCTGCTGAAGCTATCGAACTTGTGCGTGGATCATGGCTTCCACTCATATTCATTGCAGTCCTTGACTATAACAATAGATGGGTATGGGGTTTCACATTGGGTAAATATTCATGACGAACACTATGGACGTCAAGGAGCTAATCCGGAATAGTGTAAACGGCTGCTCCTTGAAGACTGCGGAGAATCTCGCCACTGCAAAAAGTATTCGTCCCGATAAGATCATGTTTGAGACAGGTAAGCTATGTATTTACACTCATGGTATCACCAACCTGATATATTGCATTGCAGACGCACCGTGGTGTTCCATGACATCTACACATGCATCTAAGCCTCACCTGGCGTCCCTACCACCGGCCCTCAACGCTCTATACTTCCCTCAGGCTACAAAGCCAGAGTCGTTCGTGCACGGGCGGCCCGTCAAAAGTCGGAACGAGCCCGCTACTATAGGAGGTGTTGCATGGGTAATCCACCGACTGAACGAAGGCATCCCATTCAACAAGGTTACGGAGAAGGGTTGGAAGAACACAGTGGAGTTGTTCGGGCTGACAGAACTCCAGTAGGCGCCACAGTCGTGGTAGTGAGGAAAAGATGTTCCCACCAGTTATGCACATGTATCATACCAGTGTGCCACCACTGCTCAACGCTTCCATCCAGCAGCCTTCTTCGACATATACACAGCGCTCAGGGAAGGGACCTTCTCCCTTAGCCAGGGCAAAACTTCAGGATCCACCAAGGGGCATTCGTTGATCGTCAATGATTGCAGGGGTTGTACAAGCTGTGTGCTTGCCGGTGCGTCTCCTTCGCTGGCGACGGCTACGGTTGCCTTGGCTTCCGCCAGGCGTAGCTTGACCAGTCGTACGAGTGGACCTCCCTTGACATCATGGTTCTTCGAGCAATTGAGATGGCGAAGGGCAGGGCAGTACACGCGCGCAGCTGCAGCGGGCTTGGACGACGGAGAGGGAAGAGAGCGTGCGAGCGCCTCGAGCACGGTATTCGCCGCGTTGTCCGCAATGGAGACGAGTTGGAGGGATTCCAACGCTGTCGCTGCCTCTAAGACACGGATGAGCAGTTGTGTGTCGAGTCCTGCTCGCTCGATGGACAAGCTAGTGAGACTGGATGCTGCCCCGTCTGCCAGATGTTGGAGAGAGGTGGTGAGCGGCTGTCGGATCGAGGTCAGCTCGAGGGATCTGATAGACGGGAGATTGAGGAGAGGGAGTAAACGATCCGGCACCGTGGCTGCAAGGCTTAAGATAGATAGGTGAGGAAGTGTTATGAGAGGGGGAATATGGCGATCGGATATGGAAGCATAGTTTCTTGGTTCGAAGGAGAAGACTTCCAGCCGTTCCAGAGAGGGATTGCGATGTAACAGCCATAGGAGGTGGGGCCAGTCGAAGGGATCCAAGCATGACATCAGCGAACAGGACTTGAGATGTTCTAAATTTTCGGACAACTGTGACCAGTCAGAAGGAGAGCGAAGGTCGAGTACTCGGCAGTGGAAGATTGGAGCCTCATCAAGCAATTGGAGCTCCCCACGAAGGGAAGTAACCGTGCCGGAGAGCCCCCTGAGGGATACCTCAACCAGGTTTGCAATGAAAAGAGGTAGGTGAGTTCTCAATCCAGTGATGGGAAACTGTTCCAATCTAAGGACCTGAAGGCATTTCATAGAGAGAGTGCCGAGCTCATCGAGAATAGAGGGGTTATTGGAACAGTCTATCAACAGTGCAAGCTCTCGAAGCCGATTTCTTGAACGCTCCTTCCAGGTTCTGATTTTACGTTTTGGACTTTTGTTACTAAGGATGAGCGTATCCCAGAAGGACGACGAGCCGAGGATGGCAGCTCTCCAGTTCTTGCAGACCTGGGCGAGCGTAACCACGTAAGCGCGGTCCTCGGCTAAGATCATGGAAAACATTGTGTTCGCGATCTCGACGGGAAGCTTGCCAAAATGATACGCTCGCAGTGAGGTAAGTCGAGCAGCTTCCTGGGTTGCCTTGTCGCGGGCGGAAGTGATCTCCATGCGTAGAGTTGTCATATCGTCTCGCCGATCAGACGGGACCCGTTCGAGAGCAAGGTCCACCATCCGTGCAGCTGCTTCGTATTTACGGATTTCTAAGAATAGCCGGGCAGATCGTGCATATCCCTGTAGAAACGTGAGCGTGTTGGAGCAGATTTTCATCACTGGACAGACCTGCCAGCGTGCGGGTTGCAGGTCGATCACTGACTTGGAGTCCCGTAGAGCTTCTTTTAGCTTGCCCATCTTCTGGTAAACTGCTGCTCGTGCATCGTATATGGTAGACCCATCCCCGCCAAGTTCAAGCGCCTAACCACATCTTTCACATTATGTCTGGTGGGTTTGGAGGCGAAGAACTCACCTCGGAGAAACGAGCCGCCGCCTCTTCATAGTTTCCTTCACGGAAACTCAACACACCTCTCTTGAAGGGCGCTCTCCAATGAAGCATATCCTGCTCGCAATATCTTCAAGATGAACTTCTGGGAACGCGACCCTCAGGAAGTGAGGTAGCGAAGACAGTTGTATAGGCTGAGAGATGTGTAGTAAGCTAACTTGAACTTGCTGGAATCGGTCGCGCCAGGGAAGTTAACGCGTGTTGTCACGGCGTGACAGCCGATCAATCAGCAGTCAGTGTCCGCCGCCCAAATCACGCCTTTTCCGAACGCCGCATTCGCAATCACCAGCGGGTCTCATCCACTAAGTACAACACCAGCCCGAGGGCGGTCCTCGTCCCGCCTTTCCACGAGATAGGTCCTGGGCTTCCCATGGCCAACCCCGAGTCCTTCGAAGATCTTCTCAAATTCACCCTGGCGTCGGCAAGCGTCGCGTGGTATATCATCCTCTGGTGCATTGGCTTGATCGGCTGTGTATCCGCGTAAGTTGTCTGATGATCCACACTGACTTGACCGCTCGTGTAATGCTTTTTGTAGTCGCAGGCGATACAGATTGCGACCCCGTTCACCCCTTGCCTCTGCCCCAGCGTCTTCTGTACCGGGGGTTTCCATCTTACGACCGTTGAAAGGTCTTGACACGAACCTTTATGAGAATCTTGAGTCCACCTTCCTCCAGGAGTATTCCAACTATGAAATCTTCTTCTGCGTTGACGGCGAGGAGGATCAGGCTGTCCCCATAGTCCGAGAGCTCATGGCCAAGTATCCCAACGTGAACGCCCATCTTGCCATACGTAGGTTCCTTCTCTATTTTCTGTGTTGGAAGGTGTATAACTCATCCATCGTAGGAGCGGGCTTGTCAGTCGGCGTAAACCCGAAAGTCAACAATCTCATGACTGCTTATCGACAGGCCGCTCATGATATTGTGTGGGTCTTAGATTCCAACGTCATGGTCGACCGAGGCGCACTCGCTCGGGCTGTCGACCTCTTGAACCCAGCCCCGTCCTCACCTCTTGCCTCGCGTCGCCGTATAGGCGTGGTGCATCACGTCCCCTTCGCCTGGGTTTCGAATTATGCCCTTGGCTCGTGTATCGAGGAAGCCTTCCTAAACACTAACCATGCGAAGATGTATATTGCTATCAACACTGTCGCAGTGGACTCTTGTGTCGTCGGGAAATCGTGCTTATATCGCAAGTCGGACCTAGAACGCGTGAATGGATCCCTTCGACCCATCCCCAACGCAGCAGGTGGCGGATGTCAACCGGGCGACCGTGGGCTCGAGACGTTCGGACGGTTCCTCGCGGAGGACAACATGATCGCTGGTGCACTTTGGCATGAGCTTGGTCTGCGGCATGACCTTTCCTGCGACGTCGCGAAGAACGCAGTAGGAGACATGTCTCTCATGGACTATATCTCCCGCCGAATACGATGGATCCGTGTACGGAAGCGTATGGTTCTCGCAGCCACCATGGCCGAGCCATTGACCGAATCTGTCCTCGCCGGTTGCCTTGCCGCCTTTGGCATCAGCTATCTCCTTCGCATTACCCCCTTTCTATTTCTCCCTGCCCATTTTCTAGCATGGCTATTGGTGGACCTCGACATTTACACCTCTTTAGCGGGACACCCTGTTACCTCAAGTAAGCGCTGGCCGTTCGTTGGCGCATGGGCTTTGCGGGAAATTCTAGCCCTTCCGATTTGGTTCGTCGCAATCATAGGGAGGGAGGTGGAATGGAGGGGTAAACGGTACGAGGTGCTACAGAATGGGGAGGTACAAAGGGTGGAGAGACCTGACAGTGGTGGTATGCTTGGATGGCTGAGGAGAACGGTGAGGGAAGATAGACAATACTACGAGCCTTTGGCTATTCGGCAATGAAAGTCAAAGTCCGCAGCAGCCGTGACGGCGTCTATTTACATACATAGGGCACCCCCACCCAAGCGCTCGAGCCTCCGGAGCCTCCAGCTCTGGGCAACGCCATGATTATAATTATTGATGGGCGTCAAAGCCCTTGGGCAACAAGGCCAAACATACGGATCAGGGCCGTAGTACGTAGGTGCTCAGTAAATGTATATCGTCGCGAATACCTACTTCATTATTGTGACATCTGTTCCCCTGGTCTCAATCTCAACTCATTCGACTGGGTCTCCTTATTGAAGGTCCTAACAACTCTCTCATCTGTCCGACACATACATTACCATGGCGGACGGTGATTCTGTCCGCCAAAGGATTATCTCCTCCGTATTCACCACCAAGCTATCCGACGAAAGTTACGTTGCACACCTCAAGATCTGGGAGTCGGATAACACCGACGAAGGTGGCAAGAAACCTCGCTATATTATTTTGTCCAGTATGTATACACTGGCTACTCCCCGATCATATGTATGCAAACCGGGATCGTGCAGGGGCGAATAATGGCACGGGTTTTATCCATAAATCAAAATTGAATTCAAATGGTTCCTTCTCTGTGGGGAAAACGTGGAGAATAGCTGAACTCAGGGCTATCGAGGTGCTCAATGTGAGTTGCAACCTATGGATATGGAGCAATGCATAGTTGTTGATACTATGCGCAGCCTCTTGCGCTCAACATTACCCTGTCGCGACCGCATCGCTGGCAAACAGAGAATCAGAGGGATCAGAGCGCCTTTATTACTGAACTCGTTCAGCTCTTCCGGTCTGTTACGGGGGGAAGTGCGCCGCTGGAGCTCGTGGGTGTACGTGACTCGAATGAAGCTTGTACGTCGTTTCTTCTGTCATGTACGTTCATCCGTCCGAGCATTCCTCACCACCAGCAAGGCCGCCCCCGCTTGCCTTTCAACGTATGGAGCGAGCACCCACTCCCACCAATGGCGCACCCCTCGCCCCAGTGACTCCTCGTCGTGCCGTTGCGAACGGCTATAATGAGGCATCACCATCGTACACCAATGCAAGAACTTCAAGGACTAATGGCATCCCAAATCTATCATCCCCTCTCCCTCGTTCATCGTCCCGGGCGCAACGGCCGCGCAGCTCGCCCCGTACAGAATCTCCAGACTATTCACGATCACCCCCAACAGCGATCCCTGAACGAGCGTCGACACCTGTTCGCAACCGCCCAGCTACTCCATCTCGAGAACCGTTACCGCCTCCGAGTGCGTTGCGGCCGCGTCATGCGCGGTTACCTTCGAACGCGGATACGTCTAGTCGGACGTCTGCTGCGACTACCTCCAGTCAGGTTCCTTCTATTGTCTACCCCACCTCTGTGACATCCGTGCAGTCAGAACCCCAGTATAATGACTCTCGTACAAGTGGGCACGGTCCGACGCGCGGTTCTTTGGACATTCCAGCGCGGTCTGCATCGCCCGCTTCGTCAATATCCCAACCTTCTCCTACAACTCCCTACGCAGCGTCCCCTGACCTGGTGAAGCAAAGCGTATCGTCTATCACCCCGACGCCTTCCTCTCGTCCACCACAAGTGTGGAGCACAAATATTGGGGCCACCGATGGTAAACCTGCCCCAAGGCGAGAGAATACTCGTGTTTCATTCTTCGATCCGGCGAATCAGGCAACGCTTAACCGTGTGCTATCTGGGGATACTATGCTTCACGAGGAGGTGGACGGCGATGCTGACGGTGCAGGAGAAGTGGAAGATGAAAGCGCTCAGGCGACGCTGGAGAGCGTTGAGGAGATGCTTGAGGGATATGAGTGGGCAAGCGACGATATCCTGGGAAGGCGGGCTTTGACTGGCACTGCGGAACAGATCGAGGCAAGACTTCTTGACGAACTCATGGCTTTGGACAAGGTTAGCCTCGTGTCTCCTTGGCTTGAAGGTGTAATTGACAGTGGGTGCAGGCCAATATCCACTCGTTCATCGAATCAGATGATCGGATACTCACCGTGCTCAAATTCGTGGACGATGCGATAGCAGAGTTAGACACGATGGAGAGCGTAGTCTCTTCCTACAAGATCCATCTCAATGTGAGAGCTTCTGGGTCCTCTTCGTTATCCGGGATTAAGGCATCTACAGGCTGTTAGCGATGATATTGCCTACATTCAGAGTCAAGGCCGCGGCTTGCAAGTGCAAACGCAGAACCAACGAGCACTCCTCAACGAGCTTGAAGAGTTACTGGTTTGTTGGCACAATTCAGCAGAAGCCTTCTGCCTACTCATGTGATAATTCAGCAAACCGTGCAAGTGGATTCAAGCTCATTATTGGCACTTACCCAAGAGTCGCTGGAGCATGCATGGAGCATAAAGAATCTGGAAACGTCTGTCACGGTGCTGTACAAGGCCTTGTTAGCTGGACGTGATCGTGGTATGTGCATCCTGTAATGCACATGAGTTACATGACTGATCAGGTTTTGAAGATATGGCCGCAACTATGGAAAGATTGGACGAATACAAGAAGTATAATGCACAGTTTTGCAAGCGCGTACTGGACTATCTGTCAATCGTTTTCAGCGCTCAGGTCTGTTGGGTCGATTTGTCTCATTATGAACCTAATCTCAAGTGTTTACAGGGAAAGATGCTGCTAGGTGATGACAACGGTATAAGCAAAGCATCGCGGAATCGGATCACTGTGAAGGACCATAGAAACCTCGAGACTTACCTTGAACGGTATCGCGGGCTACTGTTGTATCTGAAGGAGATGGACGAAAATGCATATGCGAAGATATGTGCAGTAAGTTGACTGGGCATATCTTTGTTGTAACCACTCACAGACTTGGAGTGATTAGGCGTACTTCTCGGCGGCTAGCGAGCTTCATGCAGCCCAAATCAAGGGCCTCTTCTCTGCCTATGGTGCCCTGGTCAAAAAGGCACCATCAGAGGAAGAAATCGATGGTAAGATGTAGAGTTCCGTTGCAATGACTCTGACTGGAAGTACTATCCAGGCTTCGCTGGCGCAACTCCCACAAGCAATGCATCGAAAGCAGCGCAAGGAATGCGTCGTGCAGGAACCATCGTCCGTTCTCCTCTTGAGCGGCGAGACAACAAGAAGGACGCTGGGGATGGGGAGCTGCGCGCTTCGGAGGTGCTAATATTCAATCCCTTTGATTTTGAAGCAGACTCTCATTCACATCGTAGGCCCTGAGTATGGTCCTTGAGCAATTAGCGCGCACTATCTACGCTGAAGAAGGATGGATCGCGCATTTCCTCCAACTTGACGATGCAGCGCAGACATTTGCTGACTATATGGGCCTGGAGAACTACTTTCGCCGTCAAGCTGCACGGTGGGTTGGGCTGAGTCAAGCGACCTTGAAGCTCGTCCGTGGAGCTATGGACCTGATCTTCGGTTTTTTACCGATGGAGCTGAAGACATGGCTCGACAATGCCACTACACGAGATAGCTTGTGAGTGCATCAGACTGGATCTAGGAAGCCGCCAGTCTGATGACGGTGTTCAGACAAGTGGTGGGCATGCTTTCCTCTCTGGAGAAGTTCCAATCAGAAGCGGAGGAGAGGGGCAACGCTTTCCTGCTCACTGCCCTAGAGAAGCAGCATATGCGTTTGAAAGCAATGTTCGAGCGACGAGTGGTAGGCTGCATTTGTGCGTTGTCTTACGTCCTACAGCTAAGTCTTATCTTCCAGGCCGATCATATCAAGTCAATCGAAGAGACGAAGCTCACTAGCAAGAAGCGCAAAGGTGTTGCCCCCTTCATCAAATACTTCCCAACCTACATCAGCCGCGTCGAAACGCAACTCATCGGCGCAGACACCCTCGAAATCCGACAAACTGTTGACGCTGCATACGATCGGATAGTACAAGCAATGTTCGAGGCGCTCAAGCAAATGGCCAAGATGAGCGGAGACGAGGAGGACAAGGGTCAGCTCAACTACCACGTCATCATTATAGGTCCGTTATCTGGTCTTCGGGTATCTTTGGTTACCTTACGATGTATGGTTTTTAGAGAACATGCATTACTTTGTCGCCGAAGTCTCGCAAATAGAGATTGGCACCGTCACAGCGTTCTTGAAGCGCGCGGAAGCCATCTATGAAGAGAATCTAAATGCATATGTCAAGATCGTGTTACGACGACCGTTCTCGAAGATCATCGCAAGTCCCATCACTGATATAACACGTGCCTTAGCTAACAACATGTTCAGGAGTACTTCGAGGGGGTAGAACGTCTTCTCAAGACGACTGCGCCGTCGGAAATCGCTTCGAATAGCAGTTACTCTAAGTCCTCCCTCAAGAAAGTTGTCAAAGAGTACAACGCCAAAGACATTCGGAAACATGTCGACGCCCTGTTCAAGCGTGTCGAGAAGCACTTTGACGAGGCTTCCGAGAAGGCTACAACGGAGGACGCTAGTGCGAGCACCGGCATCGCTCCTGGCACGGTCATGGTTGGCGTTTGGAAAGCATGCGAGGAGGAACTCTTGCGAATCACGGAGCTGTTCAACAAGAGAATCGCGCAGTGCTACAAGGAGACTGGGGTAGCATTGGAGTACTCTGCAGCAGACGTTGAGGCTGCATTCAAGAGACACCGAGTGAACTCGTAGGATGCATCCGCATGTATCATAGTCGTTTGAGTGGACTAACTTATTCCATTGTGCACTGAACATTGAAACGAGAGTTTTGTGCCACGAACTGGTCGGAGTATTTATTACTGATAGATCGAGATTGGCCTTTCCCGTTAGGCGCCGGAACGTACACCAAGCGAGTGGCTTCAAGTGATCGACTTCGAACTTATCATTGTGCTGCATCTATTGTCCTCTATGCCAGATGGCCCCCGCGGAACCCTCCTCCCCCTCCACAAACGAGTCAAGCCAAACCAACCCTAATTTGCTCGAGGATGGTGGAGATGGCTTTTGGGCCGTGGAAGAGATCACTGACCAACGAGGAAGCAAATACAAGGTTAAATGGGCAGGCACGAACCCCGAGACAGGGAAACCGTGGGATGAGTCGTGGGTCAGGAAGGAGGATTGCACGAAAGAGCTTTTGAAGGACTGGGAAGAGAAGAAGATGAGGAAGAAGGAAGAGGCAAAGAGAAGAAAGTCTGGTACGTCGCCCATGCCAAACGCGCCTGTGGCACCGCTCACCACAACCCAGGTGTGAGGAAGAAACGCGATTCCACCGCTTCTTCCAGAACGAGTAAGCGTTCAAAGACCCCATGCAGCGCGAATGGGACGCGTCAGACGCGTCTCCCCAGTCTCGCCTCATCCGCGACCCGTCGGAAGACTTCGAGTGCATCAAGGTCACGCGCTCATCCTCCTAATTTGCCTGAACACTCCTCCTCTCCGCGCAAGCGTCGAAGGAACAACACAAGCGAGGAGGCTGAGTTACATGAAGTCGATTTGCGGCTTCCGAAGAAGAGGAGACTTGAGGTTGAGGTTGTGAATCCGCCGAAGAGAGGGCCTTCACAAGAGCCGCAGGCAAGCTACGAGCATGTTATTCGGAGCAGGCCGGGCAAGAGTACTGCCAAACCAAGAGAAGCGGACAGCGATGATGAAGCGGTATCAGGGGGAGTGCGGTGGCCACATCTTACGGGCAAGCGACAAGCTCAAGCAAGGGAGGACGAAGAGGACAGTGCGCAGGAATCTGTGGAGCGTCGTGAGGTTCCAATCACCAAAGTCGGCCCACCTCGAAATATCAAGCGGCGTCGCAAGAGCGAGACCAATGGACATTTTCCTGTCCCCAAACCTCTAGACCGCCGTTCTGCTGATCGTCACTCTTCTCGTTCCCGCACTGGGAGCAGCGCGCCTCCGCTTTTTCCTGCTTTGAAGGATGGCAAACTGTCGCGACCTTCGCGACCCACCCACCATGCCGACGGGCGAACTGCAGGAACATCATCCAGGGCGCCTGGGGCTGGTGGCTCCTCGGACGCACAGTTCGAGACAGATGACTCGGACCACGACCATTCTCGATTATGGAAGTTGATCAATGTCACTGAACGCAGACCCGCTCCTCTATCTCCCAAAGCGCGTCAGCTCCTCATGCAGGAAGAAGAGGAGAACACACAAGAGGCCGCCGGTCTCGTTCATCAGCCACCCACGCCATCTCTGGTCCACGAAGGCCGTTCTGAGCCTCTCGATACAAACGAGGATGACAGACCTGGTCAATCCAAGTCCTCTGTCCGTCATTCGCGCCCATTCGCAAATGACACCTTCAGTAGGGACGGTATTGTACCGGAGACCCAGACCACTGGCGCACCTGATGTCCTCGATGAACCTCCCTACGACCCCGCCCGAGATGACTTGACTGCCAATGATCAAGACCTCCCAAGTACCCCTGTCCGCGCACATTCTGATAAAGTACTTCCACCTCGCAACGTTTCGTCGGTGGTGTCAAAGATGAAAACCAGAGGTCGAGGGCATGCAAAGGAGCTCCGGCCTATCCATGCTCTCCCACTTCCTGATTTCCGACCTTATCTCCAATCCACACAAGTGGAGGACATCGATGAGTTCAGCTCGCCGGAGAAGGACAACCGAGTGAGGAGGCATGGTATGAATCCTTTGACCCAGGATAGCATAGAAGATGACGATTTCCCGGGAGAGAATCTTGATCGTTATGTGGACTGGGATGGTGGTATGCATACTCAAGAACCCTTAAGTTCATCGCAAGTCAATGGTCCGGAGCTGTCTCTGGGACCAGATCTCACACCACCTGGTGAACGAGATGTCGCGCGGAATGGAGTAGGTCTTCTGCTCCCCAAAGTAAATATTCATCTCCCAATCGTGCAGGCTCGTGTTCGTGGGCTCACGCATCAGCGTTTTGTACACTCTCACGGGCAGCCCACGTCATCTCCAGAAACCCCAATACAAGAGCCTCCGCCCACTAGCACCACACAACGAGCGGATGCGGACAGTCAATCGATAGTGAGCACTGTGGGAACCAATCCTTCGAGTCGAGAGCTGATAATCTGTCGACAGGATCACTCCCTTGTGAACAGTCAAGTCGCGGAGTTGACAGCTGCTCTTGAGGACAGGGAAGAGAAATTGGGTCAGCTTGGGAGGCAAATCGAGGAACTTCAAATGGAGTTGGCGGATCTGGAAGGCAGGTATGCAAAGGTATGTCGGCATGTCATGTATCACTATCTCGTCACTGACAGGGTCTTATAGGGTCGATCATCTTGGGAAACAGAACTGCAAGCGCTGCGCGAGACTTCGGAAGAGAAGTCTGAGCAAATAGCTCTTCTTGAGAGTCACCTAGTTGAGTTACAACTTCAATTGGCTCAGCTGACGGATACCGACAATGTATGTTGATTGATGTTGATTGATATTCCTATTAAATCTCTGTTGATTGATCTAATACATCTCTGTGAAGCAACGTGTGCAGCTCGAATCTCAAATCAAAAAGTTGACGGAGTCACTTGAGGAGCGCGATGAACAAGTGTCGCAGCTCGAAGGTGCTCTCGTCGAGCTCCAGACCGAAATGGAGGCGCTGCAACTGAACAACGCTAACCTGGCGGGAACAACACAACAGCGTGGAATGTACGACAATGAATCCGAGGAGGCTCAACGAGCAGCGGCACAGCGACTTGCGACTCTGGAAAAGGAGCTGGCGTACGGCCAAGAAAAGCTGTTGAAAGCCCAAGAAGAGGCTGCCTCGCTCTCCGATCGTCTGGAGACAGTGAACCAGGAATGGGACAAACGGCTCAAGTACGCGGAAGACGACCGGGATCTGTGCAAGAAGCTGTACTCCGAAGCGTCCACGCACGCGCAACGCCTCGCGCAGGAGAATGCCGAGCTGGAGGAACGTGCCCGGCGTGCGGAGGGCCAGGTCAAGGAGGGGCTCGCGATGGTCCGCGAGACCTCCGCGCAGCAGGTGAAGACATTGCAGGCGGAGGCCGAGAAGTGGAAGAGAATGTGCAAGGTGCTCACAGATAGGGACGAGCGGACGAACGACGAGATCCGGCGGCGTGCGGCGCTGGAGCCTGGGCTGCAGGAGGAGAACGCGAGGTTGCGGGTGGACGTGCAGATCGCCCGCAGGGAGGCGGAGACGATGAAGCGGTTGGTGGGGCCGCTGGCGATCTATTTAGGGAAGACGGGGCAGGAGGAAGATGATGAGGACGACGATGAGGACTTCGTCCCGAATCCGGAAGAGAATGGTTTGACGAGTTCCAGCTCGAGATCGAGCACCAGCGAGTCGCTCGAGAACATACGAAGTGCCTCAAGTCCTTCTCCGCTGTCGGATGAGATGTCTAAGGAGGACTGTGTTTGTCAACATGTCTCCGGCACTGTGATGTGCAACACACGATTCGTATCGGCGCTGGTGTGTCTTTCAGTCAAGCTTCTGTTCTCTCCCCCTGACCAGTTCTCCCACAGGATGTCATCGATCATGCCTTTAACGTCCATTACAGGGAAGCGAAGCTGGTGGAGGTCTAGGGCGAGACTGCTGAATCTATAATCTGAGCACCCTAATTTTGAGGGGAACAGCTTGGTGTACATGCATGCATGCCGAACGACACATTGGTTCGATTGCTCTCCTGCTGCGCGACCAAGCAACACTATCTCATTCATTCAATGTCCGAGAATAACATATCCGATACAGTGTCTATGAGCGGTTCGCGTTTGCGGCAACCTCGATTCCTGAATAACAACTACCTACGCGGCCGGAACCTGAGGCTCGGGGAAAGAAGGCGGCAAGTGGGAGGACGAAGCAGGAGAAAAGTTGTTTACCATCTCCGAAGAGAACGCGTTCTGGTTGACTTGAACTGAGCTCGACGAGCCAACGTCGTAGGGCGCAGGCGCAGGTCCTGGCCTACTTGCGGGTTGCGCGCCCGTTGCAGGCTTCGCCGCCTGCTGGACCGCCCCAATCACCGAAGAACCGTATGCAGCCCAGAGCGAACGTGCAACATCGACGTAGTTTCCACCAGCGGGCTGCTGGGGACCTGCACCGGCAGCTGGTGCGCCAGGAGCACCGGGAGCACGGTTCTGATTCGCAGAAGCCTTGGTGGCGAGGTCCCAGAAAGTCTGCCAGAAGACTTGGAGGCGTGACTGGACGAAGGTGAGGACGTTGGCCTGCGCTGCTGAGATACTGGCGTCTATGTCGGCTTGGTTCTTGACCAGGAAGGGCTGGAGGTAAGTCGTGTAGACCCAAGTGGAGCCCTGGAGGACACGTGAAGACACGTTTTTCTGGAACGAGCTTGTCACACATACCTGGGTCTGCGGGAGAGATAGGAAGAGGAGGAAGACGGTTCTGACCTCCCAGTAGAATGGGACCCTGAATGGAGAGGTGAACGTGTGTGGACATTGATCGTGTCCATGGGGGTCAGGACGCTTACCAGTCAAGTAGCCAACCTGTCACGTATTCGAAGGCGACAAAAGCACCAACGACTGCCCAGTACATGCACCATCGCTCGAGTTCCGGCTCGGAGACAGGACGGTGCGCAAGGGCCTTCCATGTTCCGTAGCTCGGAAGGAGAAACGCAAACCAAGCACTGTGCAGGAGTGAATGTTGAACATGTGAATGAGGTCGGACCGCGCATGGGTCACACGAACACATACCTGAGGACATGCGAGATCATGGACATGAACATCTTAGCCTGTTTCTATCTGTTCACTCTCAAGAGGTTGCGTATTTTTCGTTTTGGAAGGAGAGATGGTAGCAGGGCGGACTGTGGGATAAATAGTGGAAGACCGGTGGACAAGAGTGGCGAAGAGTACTACTGCTTAGGCTTTCCACTGCCAGCGGCGCAGCCATAGGGGCTCGGCGCTTTACATGCATCGGAGCGCCCAAAGGCCGGAACGGCGGCTCACTCCCGCGCCGTGACGGGCCCAGAACATTGCGAGTATGCATTCACAGGAACGTCGGCTCGCTCGCAGTGTGCAATCCGATGGCGACGAGCCTGTTCTGATGTTTCTCTCAATGACTGCACAGCTCAACAATGGTTCACTCGTTCAACTTGCTTTGATTTCCGAGCTCGTAAACATGATCTGGTCAGTGTGAACGTCCCGTCCATCTGGCCTAATCACTGGCCGGTATATTCGGCGGAACAACGTATCAACGCAGTTGCGTCTCAGGCAAATATACGTGATACCTCCGATATCAATCCCCGCAACCGCAAGGGTCCATGCGACATCTGAAGCATGTTCGTGCTATGGGCCAATGGAGGAAGATGAGCGCGAGCGTGATGGGGCTCGAGACGCGTCGTGAATGACCTATCAATACGATACTTGGCGAACAACTCCCAGATTGCTGCCGTAGTTAGACATACATAGCGCCATGGGCAGCGTCAGAAAGTCCGCAGCAGCCAGTTCCATCAGGGCATGAGAAAGTCGTCAGAGGAGCCCTATTACCTGGAGAGGGACCAAAGTGACCAAACTGGCTCAAGGTTTCAACGTGAGGGAGGGCATGCAGGCGCACCCGTAGCCGGGGGTCAGGCCCAGGTATATCTATGCAATCCCGCGCTTGATAGAGAAAGTGAGGGTGGCGACAATCAGAGTGAGGGATGGGAGCTAGATATGCGCTGACAGAGAAGCTATGCGAGGGACAACTCGTGGGGGGGCTTCTGAAAGATGGACAAGTTCTGGATATGAGAAAGGGGGGATGCCAGTGACCTTCTAGGATGCATGCGGGAGCCGTCTGGAGGTGGGCGCAGACGGAAAGTTGGAGTTCTGGCTTGAGATGGGTAGCGCAGATCATGGACGGAGACGGAGACGGGGTGCGATAGGCAGGGGCAGTTCCCAGCAGCGTAGAGATGCCGTGTGTTCTGGAAGTAGAGGAGATCACAGCTGGGCTTGGAATGGGCCACGAACGGCGGTCAGGAAGAGGGCGATGAGGTTCAGATGAAGCGCGGTAAAATGGGAAGACCAGGGCTGAGGCAAGTGCGAGGGAACGTGGACGGCAATCCCAACTCAGCGCATGGCACGCCCCCGCTTGTCCTTGTTTGCCCAACGCTAACTTTCCTCCATCGCCCTCTCCCTCCTCCGTCCCATTCGCTCCGTCCCCCATCTCCGTCCCGACGCGTCTCTCCTTCCGTACCTCCTCCCAGCGTCGCCCTCCTCCCCCGCGTCGCCTACTTCAACACTCAATCTCTCCATCGATCGCCCTTCATCCATGGATCCCGGCTCAACTATCACGAGTGCAAATCTCAGCATAAAGAAGCAGGAAGATATGGACGGGGGTGACCCGAAGTCGGCCCAGAAACCCGACCAGAAGCCAGTGGTGAGGACGTTGAACAGGGTACCTCGTAAGTCTCCGTTTCTATCTCCCCCGTCAAACATCGGACCGTATTCACCGCGATAATTCTAGGTGCATGTGTAAGTCCTAAATTTCTGGCTGCTTTCAGCCGATCCCTGTCCACTCACCTCACTCCGTCCTAGAATGCCTGCCGCAAACAGAAGATGCGATGCGAGGGTGCGGAGAATCCTCCTTGTAGGCGATGTCGGCATGCAGGGCTCGAGTGCCTCTTCGAGAAGCCGACCAGGGAGGCCAGTTTGACTGGCGAGGCTGGATTAGAGTGAGTCCTTCCGCTCATGAACGCGTGCAGCAGTGTCGAACGGCGTCGGGCAGACGCATACGAAGCCTTGAATCCCATGTCGCCGACATCCGACAAACACAGACCGTCATCCAGACCACCCTGATGGAAATCGCCGCACACTTGCGCGGTGGTGCTCCTCCCCTCACGTCGCGGTCCCCGTATCCTCCTCCGTTTACCCACCATTCCCCTGGTGCACAATCTATGGGTTCACCGGCGGTCTCTACGCCGTCAACTGGTGTGTAACTTCGTCAGCTAACAATAGACATCATCCCGACACACGTCTGCTATAGTTACTAGCACCGTGCCATCCGCGCACCCATTGGCAGCCGCCCAGCGACAGCATAGGGACCCGCATCCCCAGCTGTATCCTCAGAGTCATCGTCCAGCAGGACCAGATGGCGTCCATCCCCAGATGTACAACAACGGCGCTTCGGGACAGTCCCATCCCGCTGCCCATGGACCTAGCCTGCCTCCGTTCTCGAGTATCGAGTCGATGGGTCCTCCTCGCTCCCAGCCGACCAACGTTTCTTCCATGAGATACAATGCCACGGACAGCGCAAGCCGAGCACGCCAACAGGAAGTCTCAGCAGGAACAAAACGAGGCGCTCCGCCTTCCTCAACCGTCACCAGTGCGGACTCCTCGGAAGTCGAAGATGAAGGCGGGGAGCTTCCTGCGTCAGGCCTGGTTGCTCCTTGGGAGGTCTTGCGTGGCTTGGCCGATGTTGCAATTGAGCGGGCCGCCAAGGTATGCGACCGGATTCGTGTAATTTCTCATGACTGCCGGCTGAATGGGCGTCATTTGCTTCACAGGAGAATGGGGGCGAGAGCGAGGCACCAAGCCGCGCGCGGACGTCCTCGCCTGAACCGAGACAGTCTCGTCCTGCGAAGCGCAGAAAGGTGTATCACGGCCCTCCGAGATCTACGACCTTCCCGGACGGTAACGAAGCTCAATCCTTTGACCTCTGACGCTCGTTCTGAATAATGACCTCTCCACAGTGGTGACGAAGAAGATCCTCTCCGAAGCGGAAGCTCGCGAGTTGTTCAGAATGTACGTATGACCGATAATGTGCCGGTTCACTCGCGCTCAAAGGGAGGCTAACTCTGGATGTTGATAGATTCTACCACGGATGCTCCACGTTCCTGCCCGTGTTTGACGGCAACGTGGACACTTACGATGCTCTGCATGAACGTTCGCCATTTGCAGTCGACTGCATCTGTATGGTCGCTGCCAAAGTCCGGGATGGTGGCGGTAAGTCACTCTACGAGAGTGAAGGAAGATTATGCGGACGCGATATCTCATGATTCTGTGACAGGCAACCCCACCGATGTCTTCTTGAAGTGCTTGGAGGAGGTCCAGGCTATCTCATGTGCCACCCTTTTCTCACCAGTTACGCGCCAAGAGGCTGTCCAAGCCATGGGTAAGACGTTTAATACTCTAGCAAATCTCTTCTGACTTCGTCATTAGTACTCGTCTCTGGATGGTCCGATAATGGCTGGTTAAGCGGGGGGCATGCAGTGCGTATGGCCATGGAACTATGTGAGCGTATTTGTCTTCCAAATCTCGTGCCTAACAGCACACTGAGCCGACGTCTCGTAGCGATGCACAAAGCATGGCCTGAGCTGCTCAAGCGGATGAAGGCAGGAAAAGCCTCCACAACGAATAAGGACAGACACCTCGTCGTATCGTCCCGGACCTGGTTCTGCTTGTACCTCTTTGAGCATCAGTATGTTCATATCGCTTGCCTCTCCTGTGAACAGACCTTCATCTCCCCGTGTCAAGGATGTCTTATGGTACCGGTCGTCCTGCGATCCTAAAGGACGACGAGAGCATCTGGCAATGCCGACTCCTTCTCCAGCATCCCCTTGCCATTGAAGATGACATGCGCCTTGTTTCCACCGTTGAGCTCATGGCAATCCGCGAGCGTGTTCACAACAATCTTTCACCGTTGTTTGACCGCGCAGTTGACGAGATTACCTTCAACGTTCTTCGCGAGGCTGACATGGAGTTCCGGAATTGGTATGCCACTTGGGATCAGGCTTTCTCGCAAAAGTATGAGGATGCTGGTGCGTTTCATCCGCTATATTTAGTGGCATCGGGTTCTCACTCCTAGTGCAGCCTTCTATCGGCAAAGTCTGCAGATTCAGCACCTGCATGCCGAGCTCTTCCACAATGCCACGGCTTTGCGGGGCATTGACGGCCCGGAGGACGTTCAGAAGATGCCGCCGGCTCAACGTGACCTCGCCATTCGATCGATCCAGATTGGTAGACAAATCCTCGAGATTACGGTGAACTCCCCTGCCTACAGGGAGGGCATGAAATATGGTGCGTATACATGGTCATCGCATCATCCTCAAACTCCTGAACACCTTCTCTAGCGGTGCATTACACCCACGCGACTGCAACGTTCTCTGCGTCATTCTTGCTGCGTCTCAGCCGGTTATTGTAAGTCTAGCCTCAAGCTTCTATACTTGCGCCACTAATGCCTCGTGTAGCCCTGACCAATGTCATCTCCAAGAAATCAGGGGGCTTGTTGAGCAACTGGCAGCCCTTCTCGCGGAGGGTACGTAATTGGCTTCTATCTGGGGTCCATCGATGTGACAGCAAACCTCTCACTCAGTGCCCGGCAAGCGATATGCGTTGACGCTACAGCTCATGCTCAAGCGGTTCAAGAAACGACGACAGTCGGTTTCGACGTCTCGCTCTCCTACTATGCCCAGAGACCAGAGGAACCGTTCTCACAGTGATGCCGCTGGGTACTCGTCGGATGCCGTCAGTCATTCTGCAACCTCACAGCCTCCGACTTCACCCACTTTTGAGCCCCAGTATCAGGCGCCGCCCGAGGGCATGGCCCACATGCCTATGGGAATGCCGCAGCAATATGGTCCACAGTATGCTCCAAATATCGAAAACATCTGGAGGGGCTTCGAGGCGACGTCAAACGAACAGCTCCCGGTATGGCTCTCGGACCAGACACTCGGCGGCGCGTCGTTCTCCGCAAATGGTATCGACGCGTTCTTGCTGCCCAACGACTACCTCCCCGCTGCTCCTCAAATCTGGTAATCTTATGAAATTTGCTTTTTTGTACGTATACGATCTCCTCGATCTCAATGCCAGATGTTGTTACGAATAGGGGAAGAGTTGTTGCTTGTTGTTGGAACTATCGTTACCACGACTATGACCTATGTACTTCGATACCCTTCATCATGCTCTGTTGTATCATTTGCTCGATGACTGTTACGACATGCAATTTTTGGTTAACCGTCCATGCATCCATTTGTCATTTTTCCCTCTCACGTCCATACACCCCTCACCGCTGTTATTGCAGTAGAGCAACTTTGTAAATACACGGCGCAATGCACTCTATCTGTAGTACCAGTAACCACCACTGAGTCGACAAATACCAGGCGGTCCCGATGCGGGGCTAATTACAGAGGCGCCGGTGCGCGTCCCGAGTACATTGCCATTTCGGGCACGTGGCAAATTTTTGGTAAGAACCTCTTTGCACTCGCCCTCACGACTATGCCTGTGGCTGTCGACCGGACGCGTACCATGACTGCGTCCGTTGTCCATGCTACTCCCACACAACACTCTCAGGATGTACCACTTCCGGACGCGCGAACTCCAAACCCTCGCAAGCGGAGGAAAGCCAAGGGGAAAGAGGTCGAGGAAGTAGAGGAAGAGGCTTGGTCATGGAAATCCTTGACGGACTCGTCTGCGAGTCGGGTACCGCCTATCTTGACGCGGGATGGGAGGTACGTGGGTGCATTATGTGCTTAGTGAGTGAGCGTACTCACATCCGAGCCAGTTACTTTTTCTCCTCCGCGGGACCCTCGGTCAAGATCTATTCTGTCGCAACTGGGGAGGTCGTGTCGACGCTCACACCTCCGCCGAGCAGCGTGTCTAGTGGCGCAGGAAGCTCGCAGCACTCGGACGCCGTCACCTCGGCGATCCTCAGTCCTCACAACCCATTCCAGCTGATCACCGGTTCTCTGGATGGATTCATTCGTGTATGGGACGTCCTCGATGCCTCGCTCCTTCAGACAATCTCCGTCTCGCAGCCCATCTTTCACATCGCTGCACATGAGACTATGAAGGGTCACGTTTTTGTTGCTGCTGCCCGACCGACCAAGAAAAAGAGCAAAGGTGCGCCCTCCGATCGCTGCTATACCTATACCTGTTAAGCGGTGTTTCGTAGCTGGGGTCGCTACCGCGGAAGACAACGTAGCGATCTTGCGTGTTTCATTAACACCCAATGCAGCCACGGTGGGCTCGCCTGTCCAGGTTTCGTCAGAAATCGTCGGTGTGGGGAAGACCAGGTCCACGACGGGTCTGGCTGTATCGCCAAGTGGAGCATGGCTAGTTGCTACTGCTGGACACAAGGCGTACGTTTGTCAAACGGCCGATGTCAAGGCTGGGTTCACGAAGTTCGTCTCACCCGAGCGATTGACATGCTTGGCTTTCCATCCGTCCGAGGAGTACTTTGCGACTGGGGACGCTTCGGGGTGCATACGATTGTGGTACTGTTTGAATGAGTCTGCCACAGTGAAGACCCCTGGGGTAGAGAAGACTGCTCAGACAACCACTCTCCATTGGCATGCTCACACGGTCTCGTCTCTCTCTTTCACGGCGAATGGCGCATATCTGCTTAGCGGAGGAGAGGAGTCGGTCTTGGTCATCTGGCAATTGCACACTGGTAAAAAGGAGTTCGTACCTCGAGTAGGGTCGCCGATCGTGCACATCGCTTTACTCAATAGTGGAGGGGAGGAAGAGTACTTGCTCGCTCTCGCCGACGCTTCCTTCGTGTTCGTGCGCGCTTCGTCCCTTAAAATCTCAAAATCAATAGCACGCATCAAGCTAGGTTAGCTGTTTCCCCTTGCATTTTGTGTGCTTGTACTGAGACGGTTTGCAGATCCTGCAATATCTCACGATCGACCCTCCACTTCCACTGCTGTCCCTCTCGCCGTCCATTCACTATCCTCAACTCTCATCCTCCCATCATCTCACCCATCCTCCCTGCAAACATTCTCTCCCTCATCATCAAAACTTCTGTCTGAAATTGAGGTGTCGCCATCAAATCGAGTATCGAGAAGAAATGACAAGCCCCTACAGCCTGCGCTTGTTGAGCGTGTTGTACTGTCCGAATCTGAAAATTGGATGGCGACGGTTGATACGCGAGAAGGTGACGACTCGTTCCGTGCGGAGGTCTACATGAAAATATGGCAATGGGATCGCAAGTCAGGTTACTGGATATTGAACACCCGTATCGACCGGCCGCATGGGTTGAAGAGGCTATCTGGTATCGCATTTCGTCCGGGGATGCGCAGTTCGAATGACTTACTGCTTGCAACGGTTGGCGATGATGGGAACATCAAGACATGGAGAATCCGATCGGTGACAACGAAGTCGGAAGGCATTGAAGGTACGCATACTGTTACTTGCAGAAGCCATCACCAGGCTCACATCCAATAATATCTGTAGAGTTCTGGGTTGCTCGTTCGACCCTCCGCTTTCGTGCTGAGATTCCAACGGATGTATCATGGTCTCCAGATGGCTCACTGCTCGCTGTGTCAGTTGGATCTCATGTTGCCGTCTATGAACCAGACACGAATGCACTCTGTCAGGTTCTGACCTGTCCTGATTGCACGGCAGTGTCGAGCGTACATTTTGTCGGGTCAAGCGGTAGATACCTCGCCGCCACTGGACCGCGAGATGTCCTCCTGTGGGACCTTGTCTTCCAGAGCTGTAAGCTGCGCCTAATATCTTCTATGTTTCAGATCTGATCATGTCTGACGATGTCTTTAGTACGTTGGCGGCACCATAGTGCAGCAGCCATTGAGCGTGTTGTTCCTCATCCAGCAGAAGAGCAAGTAGTCATCATGGAGCGTATTGATCTACCAACAGCTGCAGATTTCCCTACGACTCGAGTACTTGTGTTTCATACTAACTCATCCACGCCTGCCTCCACCCGAACATTACCTTTCCAACTCCGCAGTGTGGTCCCTGTCCCATCGTCCGGCTTCTTTTCGACAGATCCTTCCGGTTTTACTCTTGTGGGCATCACCACCTCATGGAGCGTCGTGGTATTTGGGGATGACGTTCAACTACCGGAAGAAGAGGGTGCGTCCGCCAACGGCATTGTACAGGATGCGGCTGTCGGCAAGCGCACATTGTTCCATGACATCTTCGGGGCGTCCGCTTTTGCAGATCTCGCCACAGTACCCAGTACATCCCCTGCTGTCGGCGGTTATGTTCAGCCAGGCAAAGGCAAACAGATCGCGGAGATCTTCGACGCTCCCGCCCATCTTATGCCGCCTTTGGAGATGTTGTTCGACACTGTCATGGATTGCTTCCTCACCGCGCGACCATCGGATACTGAGGTGCAGGAAGAGGATGTGGACGCCGACATGGAGGAGCACGCGGAGATGGACGTGGACGGGGCCACTGATGAGCCCGACCGACCGCTGAGGAGTGCGCCGCTCGATCGTGTGGTAGACAGGCAGGAAATGGGAGGATTCGTGCAGCTATTCATGCAGCACGCGATCAAAGGTGCGTCGTCGTTCGTACGCCTTGGCCTTGTTCTAGGGGACTCATCGAGCATCATCGAAATAGCGCCAACTTCGAGACCACCACCACCCCCAATCAATGGTATACACAAGCCCAATTACATACCTCCTCATCTTAATGGCGTACGTAGTACGCCGAAGGGCATACCTAAGCCCAACGGGGTTTTGCCGAACGGCCATGCATACACATCAAGTCGTCCATCACCGGTGACGGAAGATGCCTCACCAGCAAAAGCGGGCAAGAAACGGAAAAAATCTCTAGGTTGAGGTTGCGTGTACAGTTGTGTAGGGAGGATGTTACCCATCTGCATCGTTTAGCTAGCTGTCAGCTCTACATTTTGCGCATTCATCCAGTAATATGTTATCTGCATTAGCTGTCATGTTGGCATATCTCAACTAAACATCGCTTTCTTCTGTGTTGTATCTGTTCATTGGTCTGGAGATTTGTCCGACCGTGTTATCGTGTGGATAGAGATGTGCTATAGGTATATGCGCATACAGTGGTACATCAAGTACATGAGCCTCTCAAGGAACGATCGGCGACGAGCAGAAGGACAAGCACTAGACGCAATTGGCCAATCAATCTGCCGAGTGCTTGAGCGTGAGGAGGAGCGATGCGCCAAGAACGACGTCAGGCGAGAACATAGCATGGTACTCCCGCGGAATAGCGACTTCCTGAACGTTCTTGTTGTGGATCCGGCGACGCTTTGGCAGTCTGGGAGGGCGGAAAGAACCATCCTTGGCTCGAGACTACGCATTCATCGCGAGCTCCTTCTCAAACTCGCTGCTTTCGCCTGCAGAGTCGTCCTCGTCCCGGTACACGAAGACGTCGTGGTTGCGCTGGGCGGCCGAGTTTGCGCATGCCCACTCGAGGTTCGGCTTCAGGGCGCGGAGGGGTCCTTGAGAAATGTCGCCAGTTCTAGACGTAGTGTTACTGCCCAGCGGAGGTGGAGGCTTGAGGGGATTGACAGTGGAGGTAGGCTGGGGGCCTTGATTTCTGGGGGGAAAGTCCGGGACAAGTTTCCAGAGCTCGGGAGGACCAGTCTCGGAGCCAAGTGTGAAGGAACTGCAGCGAGATGAGCCTGGGGGATGGTGGTGTGCTTGAACAGTCGCCGGGGAGATATCGGTGTCTACAGAGGTGCCGAGCCCAGGAGGCGAGATTGAAACGAATGCAGAAGCCACATGCGATGAGATCCTAGCAGACCTGCTAGTGGAAGCCTTTTCTGAAGATGTCTTCTTTCGCTGCCGAATGCGAGCCTGAGAGGACTTAGTGCCCGGGTGCGTCTTCGGATGAGGAGCAACACAAGAACCCTCAAGTTCGGGGAACGTTGACGCGACAGTCCCGACCGAACTCTTCCTCTGTCTGTCTTGCCTCCTGTTCTGGAACCAGATTAAGACACTCTTGAGTGTCCTACGATGTGATTGCAATTCATCGCACCACATAGTACACGTTCTCAACAAATCCTCAGGGACTCACATGCCAATGTCCTTCGCAAGCGCCTCCTTTGTATCTCGATTGGGGTGCGTATTTGCCTGGTAGAGCTCCTCGAGCTTCTGGAGCTGCATGTCCGTCATCTTGTGTCGCGGTCTCCTCTGCATGATACTGACGCGTCCCAGGACTGGCTCCATGGATGAGGCCTCCATGACAGGGATTACGGGGATAGGCTGTGTTTCGGATAACGGGAGTTTGACATTAGGTTGTTGGGGAACTGAAGAGACATTGTCATTGACAGAGACGAAACGGGCGCGTGAACGGGTCTTGCGAGGTGAGGGCTTTGGAAACATGGCTGAAAGATTAGTGGTGTGTAAAGTATATGTGTGAAGATATAGTTTCAGACTACCGCTTGGAAAAACGAACAGATGGCCAGAGTCGATTCATACTACGAATATTCACGCTTACCTTTTGTGTTTGCGAACCAGCGCTTACCTGCCACGGTCTCGTGAGTCGTGACGGCCTTCCGTTTAAAACTACACATGGTGAGCTTTACTCTGCCACGGTCTCGTGAGTTGTGACGGCCTTCCGTTTAGAACTACACATGGTGAGCTTTACTTATTCTCTCAAAGGCTGTAACCATCAAAAGAGGAATGAAAGGGTATTATTATTCAATGAGATACATGCGCTTGAATAGTCATGAAACAAAGAAATAGGCTGAGTTGTACTGTTAACGCACTGCCTACCAAATGTCCGATATGGTCCGTTGTAGATTGTAGCTACCGCTGCTGTCACATAGCGTCCATGCTCCTGGCGCAATATAGAAAGTTATGAGGATAGAGGGGATTGCTACGAAGACACAACCATGTCCCACTCTTCTCCGCCACTCAGTTATGGCTCTGTAGCGACCACTGGTCAACTGGCACCGAAGGTGGTGTCCTGAAGTCGCCCGACGACATGCCGTCCCATTGCGGGTTGAACAGCACCTGCAGAGAGTGCGAGCCGGCGGGCAGGTTGATCATGACCACCGTTACGCCCGGGTTCTCCTGGTCCGATGCACCCTGCGGCAGCGGAGGGTCGTCATCGAAGCGCTGCGCCGGCCCAATGGTGAGGCTCACGCCCTCGGGAGGATTGAGGATCGTCATCGCCATCGTCTTGTCACCGATCTTGAGCGTTGCGGACGTGCCCGATGGCGTCACTGTCGCGTTCGTGTGCATCCGCCACATGATCGACCCCGTTGCATCGATGTCGTCCTGAAGGAGTACCTGCTTGCGCCCGTTAATCATCCGAATGCCACGCTTAAACGAATTACTGATAGGACATGAGTGCAAGTCATACTCATAAGGAAGTGATTGACTACTTACACGTTGCTGTATGCGCTTGCAAGGTCAGCAGTGAAGAATGCTGTCGAGTCATCCGGAACATCGAGTACGGTGCTTGAGCCCTGCTCAGTACCCGACGAATCGAAGGTGATGGAGGGCGCCGCAGTCACTAGCTGGTTTGCCTTGTTGACGAGGATCGTGTTCTGTCCCTCTGTGCGCTTGCGGTAGTACAGCCACCGCTGGCTATCTTGGCCGTCACTCGAGAAGTAGTCAGGGGAGAGGTAATCGCCCGATCCAAGTTCCCCAGCCCAACGCGTCCCAAGTGCGTCGATGACGAAGTCACCACAGTCAAGATCATTGTGTGTCTGGTGCATCTGCAGCGTGCCCGCTTTGATGGCGACGTACAATGCATTTTCGTTCGTCCACGAGCTACGCATCGACGCCCACTGATCAGTGGCATTGTCGAAAACACGATCGAGAGGCAGGCCGTCCCAGAACGCGCCGGACACCGTGGGGTTGTACCAGAACATGCTGTTCGGCTCAGGGGCATCGTGCTGGTCGCGCTGGTAGAGGATGAACTCGGCGTGCTGGAACTGGTCACCATAGAAGAGCATCGCGTTCGCCGTTGTTGAGAACTTGTTCGGACCATGGTCGCCGTACGCAAAGAGCGACCCGGGACCGTTCACGTACATGTGGTATAACCCAGTCTTGAACAAGTCCGGGTTGGTGGAAAGCAGACCGAAGTCTGAACCAGCGGCAGTCATTAAGGATGCAGTCATCTCCGCAGCGCCGGTGATACCGAAGTACCAGTAATTCGCAGTCTCCGCCCAGGTTCCATCCGACGAGACAGCGAGTACGCAGTTGCCGACCGCATTCGGTATGGTACGTCCGAGAATGTCCTCCGCGATACTGCTCGAATCGTCACCGAGAATAGCAAGAGCACCCATGGTGAGACCGCTGTTGCAAACACAGTTCCAGTTCCCCTTGATGTTGTTAGCCCACCAGCCGGAACCATCGGTGAACTGTTCGAGACCTGGCTGGAGACCGTAGGTGATCATCGAGCTCCTGATCTGGTTCTTCTGATCATCTGACCACTCATCGTACAGCCAGTCATATGCAATCGCAAACGCGGCAGTGAGCTCAGCAGTATCAAGGAAGTGACCGGGGTTCCATTTGGAGGCATTATTTGGACCAAAGTCGTTTGAAACCGCATGCTGACAGAAGTCGACCAGAATGTAAGTAACGGTGTATCTGCAGCTGCCACAACGCTTCACGCACCTGCAGCTCGTCAAACGTCCTGTCCACCCACTTTGTATCGTTTGTCATGCGGTACACGTATGCGAACGCCTTCACGCGCATCTTGATCTCGCGGGCGTTGTCCAGAATACCACTGCTTCCATCCATGTTATACGCAACAGGAGGAAGGTCGAAGTACTCGGTGGCGTTCCCAAAGATGGTGTCATTCCAGAACTTGAGGTAAAGATCGTTCTCAATGAGCCCCGGGAGAGCCTGCCACTTGTATGCAGGAGCGACGAGCCGCGGACGGTCGGGACGAACGGAGGTAGGGGAAGGATCGGATGGTTTGAACGGATCTTCAGGCCACGCAAATTTCGCATTTTGGGAAGGATGGAATGTAGGCTCCGAGAACGCAGCCGTATTAGTCTGCGCAAACGCGAGGCAAGCGAATGTGAGCGTTCGCCACAGATGTATTGTAGGCAGTACTCACCGTGGAGGGGTATAGCGGAAGGAGGTATTGGCTGTCGGTGCCGGTGGGGAAGATACCAATCTGCTCCTTGACGCTCGCCGCTGAGCTCGCGGCAGCTTCACCGGACGGCGATCCATTCGCGGCGGCACCGGTGGAAGAGGAAGAGGAGTTCCTGTTTGCGCGGCTTCCGAGGACACCGCCAAGAACAGCAGCGAGAACGACGACTACGGCTACTGGGATGCCGATATAAAGCCATTTCTTTCCTGAGGACTTAGGACGGGATGTGGTGAGGCCTGCGGTTTCGTTAGCGTACTCGTCGGCCATGACGTCTCTGGATCAGGCCGCAGTAAGCGGGGTTGAATGGCAAAAGAGTGTTGAAGGAGAGACTGGTGAAAGTGACTCCAGACGATGACAAAGGCAACAAGGTTGTGTGGACCTCCCTGGCGAGGAGCTCTGGGGGAATGGGAGGGAAGAATTGGGAAGGCGGTGGGAGAGAAAAGCACTGCACTCGAAATGGACAGTTTGTATTTAGCTCGGGATAGTGGCGCCGCCCTGGCACTGGGCTGCCATAATTGCATGACACGCCCATCGGTGACAAATATGTAAAGCACTGGTTCACACAGTTGCATGCCTCGCCACCTGCCCAGCCGCTCGAGCTCGAGGCTCTCTTGACCAGAACATCCTCGCCCAGAGTCCAGTCACACAATGCGAAAACTGCAAGGTATAGATGCACGAGCTATGCAAGTATCAGAACAACATGCGCGACAATATGTATCTACGGTATAAGTAACGTCGTAAATAGTCATAGACTCGGAATCATAAACTCGTCTCTAAGTCTCCTCATCCTCCCCGTGCATGCCCACGGGTTGGTAAAGAATACAACTCAACGTACACGAAAAACGTATGCAAGAGACCCGGTCCGATGTTCAGTCCGGTGTTCGGTGTTCGTACAGGCGCACATAGTCCTCCGATTCCTGAAGTACTCCGTGTTTCTTCGTGCAAACGCGAACGCCCAGAATACGGCCTAGGCTGTAGACTCCGGTGTCATGAAGCCAAGCAGGACGATCGCAGCCTCCATATCCATGTCCTTGCCTTTGACTGGCTTTTTCGTCTGGGCGACCACACTCTCTTCCGTGCCTATGGACATGAAGCGTGGGAGCAACTCGGTGCTGACGTTAGGCGTGACTACCTCCTCCTCCTCTTCCGTCTCCGTATCTTCTTCGGAAGACATGTTTTTGCCGCGAGGAAGACCATCCAGGACCAGCATGGGAATGTCGCTGTCTTCCTCCGACTTCACAACCTTCACGGCTTTAGTCCGTATACTAGCTCGCCGTTCAGCGCGCGCTTTCGCACACGCCCACTCCAATGATCGGAGCCTCCTCGTGCAGGGCTCCAGTGCGAGGAGCGGTTCGCCATGCGTAGGCGAAGAGGGCCGTGTGGGAGGTGAAGAAGGCAGGATTTCCCAGATACCTTGAGAGCTCTCGGAGGCCGGTGCTCGACGCCGGGGTGTGATAGGCCTTCGAGGTAGCGAATGGGCCTTTCGCGTGTACGGAAGCTCGTGTGATGACGCGACGCGGTCAAGGGACAAGGCGGAGTCACTCGGCGGTAGCGCGCGCGGGCCATCCAGCGGGCGGACATGCTTGTTCTCGGGCAGCGACCCCTTGGACCAGCCGCAGGTGCTTGACCAGGTCTTCTTGAAGCTACGACGTTTGTTCTGGAACCAAGCATTCACAGCTTTGAGTTCCCTGTAGTCGCCCAAGGCTCAGTAGGCAACACTGAGAACCGAAACGGTACGCACATCCCAAGCTCCGCTGCAAGCAACGCACGTTCCTCTCTCGATGGGTGAGTCTTGACTTCGAACACTGATATCAACGCGCTAGTTTGCGATGGCGCAAGTCGTCGACGCGTTGAGGGATGTGCACCGAGATGCTGGGCAGAAGCCATCTTGGGCGAGTCGCAGGATGAGGAAGAAATTGTCGGGGAACGTGGAGCGGACATTGTCTGTTACGGCGAGCTCTTGTAAGGATACTACGAAATGCTACGAAAGTGTTGCCATGCGCGGAGGCGGTTGGAGAGTCTAGTCAAAGGCCCACCGTTGAACGTCGAACCGCGCTTCGCCTCCCCGCGACGCGTATATACAGCCAAACAACACGCCTCACGAGTCTGGGGGAACTCTTCACGTGATGAAGCGCTTGTTTTGGCGTCTTTTATTTCAACTTCGCTCAGTTTGCCAAATCTCCCCACCAAGGTCCAAGGTCATGGTGGCAGTAGTACTAGCATAGACCGTCCACCTTGCAGGTTCGAACCAAGGACTTGGTTACAGGAAAAACATTGTCAACTGAATTGTAGAGAGATACCCTGACGATTAGTAGATTCTAGATACATTCACCACTCCATCCTAGTCAATACCGATACAAGTTGATTAATCAAGCTGTGTCCTAGATGGTGCCATCTTGTCCACAATCACTGCCTCTTTCCAGTCCCCAGCCTCCGATAGGTACTCGGGGGCTGGTCGGCGGTAGTAACTATCTCCTCGTGTATGAGTTCCTCTTCTGGCGCAATGCTCTGGTGGGAGATGATCGCGAATTCCGAATGCGCGGAGATCCTCTGCCTCTCCTCCTCCTCCAGGGAGGCCGTACTGATGTCAGGCATAAACACCTTCTTGAACGGCTTCCCAATCCTGCTCCGCGCCGCCACGAGCGCAGAGATGTCGTCCTCATGCTGGGCTTGAGCAAACAAGTACTCCAACTCCGGTAGGAGGACCGGCATCTTCATCTCCACATCACCGGACGTCTCTTTCCACCTCTGCGCGTAGATCTCCTTCTGATCTCGCGACCAGAATCTGCTCGGGTCCTCGGAGAACGCGTCGAGCACGAAGCGCTTCATGTCTGCGATTTTGATCATCTTGAGGCACGGCATCGTCTCGAGCCAGCGCACGACCTTGCGCCGGTGGGTCTCCGTCGCTGGGAGGTCGACCGTCCACATCGACAGGAGGCGCAGCTCGGGGAAGAGGCCGGTCAATGTGTCGATCAGCATGGTGTAATCCTGCCCAATGAGGTGCATGAGTGAAAGGTTCATCACGCGTGGCGCTTTGATGTGCGCAAGCACGTAGATTGAGAACAGACAGCTTATGTCCCCGATAAGCACGTCCCGAAGGTTCGGCAGTTCCACGCGCGGCAGCCGGGAGAAGCGCGTCGGCGACCACTGAGGCCCTGCGGCATCGAGGGATAGCTTGTACAACGATGGAGACGCTTGGAGCATCTGGGTCCAGCGTTCGGAGGTGGGACAGGCCTGGACAGACATACGGCGAAGGTCAATCGTCCGGAGGTTCACTGCGGGAAGCTTCTGCCAATCTAGAGGGATCCCGTTCAAGGAGAGCCAGCGCAGCTTGGGAGTTGGGAATGTGCTGAGCGGGACAAGCCCACCAGCCCCATTGGCCTGTTCGTGCGGCCACAGGTACGGCAAACCAGAGCGGTGGATCTCGTACCTTTCCAACAACTCCGGGTTACCAGCGGTTGAGAAGCGAGTGACGAACCTCTCCGCGGTGTCTAATCTCTCCAGGAGGACGACGAGGATCCTGATTTGGGAAATCTTGGGCAGAATGGCGTCGAGGATGAGATCAATCTGTGGAACAGTAATAGGGGAGCGGGCCTTGTCCTTATCGCTCGGCTTTCTCTCCTTCTCGTTGATGCGTAGATCGATTGCAGAAGTGCCTGCTCGTTCGACGAACGCGAGGGAGCGCTGCCAGGGGAACGAGTCCCGGAACCAGATAGAGTTCCAGAGCGTCTGGTCAGCGAGAGCGACGGCGCGGAATCGCCTGCAGACCCAGGTCAGGTGAAGGCGATGAACGTTCGCTTGGTCGGCCCCGGGGGAGCTCCATACGACGAAGCGGAAGATCGCCGTGAGGATCTCGGATGGGAGTTCAAGGATGGGGAAGGTCATGCAGAGTAAGAGCTTACGCTTGTACAGGATGGAAGCAAGCTCGCGCTCAATCTCATCGCTCCGGCGACCCTGCTTCATGGTCCTGGAAAGGAGAGCGTCGAGCTCAAACATGCGGGCTCGGAACATGTGGACGCGGGACTTCAGGAGGGCATGGTCAGTGCCGGGGATGGGCTCCCCACATACAGCCAAGTAGTTTTTGAGGAGATAGTCGTGGTTCCATATTGTGAGGGGGCGCATGTCATTGGTGAGGGGGTGGTCGGGAGGTAGTGGAGTGAAACTCAACGTGTACCCTACGGTTGATGGAGGCAAGGACATCTGCGAGAGAAGAGGTGAATCAAGCGGGGCAGACCTGCGAGCTATGTCAGGACGTACAGTTGACAAGGTGGTATACGCCTGATCCGTCTAAGTATGTGCACGAATAACTGAGTGAGGTCTTTGTGAGATGCCAGGAAAGCAACGAGGGCGGTTATGTGGGGCGACGCAGGGCTTGTCACGGTCTTGAGAAAGGGCAGGACGAAGCAACTTGACGACCTTGTTTCAGCCGGAAGAGGGATTTGCTTTGATCTGCTAGAAGCATGGATACGACAATCGAGTGAGTCGTGGAGCAGCGGTGAAACCGTCAAAGCGTCTGCATCACGTACCAAACAAGTCTGTTTGCCGCTGTGGGCGTCCCTCCTGCCATACGCGTGTTGAGTCCACGATACAGAACTTAAGAAGTACCATACCTGACTGGCTTACCGACGCTGAGATACGCTTCGGACGAGAGTGTGGTGCCGTCGAACACAGCGAAAAACGGGGTGGGTAAGAGGTATGTGGAACCACACGAGGACGAGAAGACGGTCAGTACTTGAGCCACTCGGACACAAGCTGCTTTGTCTTTGCTATGGTTCCCTCTTGCTTTGTGAGGAAGTGGATACGTTGTCCACAGCCGCTGTCGTGGCCTTTTATGCTCTCTTCACGGAAGTCGACTTACTCTATTGTTCTCAACAAGCACCTTTGACACGGACAGATTGACCTGCAAGCTGTGATGCACATGGCAAGAGCAGCACTGGTTTAATTATCTGCGCTCTCCCTAATCTGAGAGGCCTCAGCAGATCACGCATATTGCGTACAAACCTTGAAGGCTCACTGCTGCTGAAGCTCGGACATGTGCAGTGTCAGACAAAGCAGCGAAGCGTTTCAGAAAATCTAGAATCAATACGTCTCGTCAGTTCTGTAGTTCCCTTTCCAATTTCTGCTTATATGAACGCACTCACGTTCCGACTCGGACCCAGGTACATGCCAATTTGGTAGGATCTAGCCTGGGAGTCGAAGTCTTGGGCGGGCGGTTAAGTTACTACTCGACTTTCGTTTGGCGCTCAAACCTCCACTTGCTTCCGCGACGCTTTCTCTCGTTGACTCCTACTTAAAAGAGGATATATAAGTAGGATTCGCGAACATCACGAGCCTCAGAACCCCTAAATCGTGGCTAACGCTGTCTTCAATAGGAGTACGACGCAGGCAGAGTGTCGAGTGTCGCTCGGTCTGGCCATCGCAGGCACCGCATGATTGTGTATTTTCAATTTGTTGGATATCTGCCCAAGTTTTGAGGTTATTACTCGGCGATACCCGTCCCCGTCTTTCCTTCGATTGTTACTCGTAGTGGCGCCGAACGTTCACGAGGACCGGCACATGAGGCTAGTTGCCGAGTGGCACATTAAAATGTGCACCCCGGGCATGCATCGACCTCGGGCTGCTCGAACGTTCTGACTGGTCAGTTGTTTTGACTACGCATCTTAGCTTCGCCTCGCACTGCGTGTCAAGGTCGAAACCAGAGTATCTCAATCCGCTGGGTGATCGTGCCAGGACTTACGTGAGTGAACCAATGTAACAACAATCTAGCAGTACTACAATTGTCGGCCTGCACCGGTGGTATCTGCATATTCAACTCATTTTCTACCTTACAACCTGATGGTGTATGTCATGGTGTATACAAAGCACTGTATGCCACTGAGAATGCATCGAGATACATACGATCGCTCGATCAACGATGAACGTTGAACGTTAACACTGTGCCTTAGCCGAGTGGCACAACACACGGGAAAACGTTAACCGGACTAGTAGTACTAGCCACTCACCATGCCGACGGACACACGACCTGCTTGCAAGCTTCGCAGACGGCAGTATATTCACTACGTATATAAGCTACACCTCGCACGCATACAGTACAACACAACAGCCGTGGGACACAGTGATTTACAAGTACACCCTACACTGAGCACGTTCAATGATCAGGGATTTGAGCAAAAAAGAACCTATACCGAACAAGTTACAACAGTCGTACGATAACTGAGCCGTTAACAATATCACGGTGCCCTATATTTTACACACCGCCGAATCTCAACAAAAAACATTTCGCGAGCTCAGTGGGCCCTGGCGCCAGAGCCCGACGCCTGCGGAATCTCGCGAAGAGGCGGCTCCTGCACCAGCTCTTCGACGATTTCGGTTACAATGGAATCTTCGCGGGCCTTGCTCATTTCTCCATGGCGCGGCACAAGAGCCTCGACCTTGGAGGTCAAGACAGGATACTTAGCGGACGTGAAACCCATCTAGAAAAAAAAGAAAGGTCAGCACTTCGAAACGAGCGCACGAAACGAACACATACATCACCAAGACGTCTGACGATAGAACTGGCCGCTGCAGCGCGGCCAGCTTGAGTGCTTCTTCCAGAGCCGAATGTGCCCCACGACGCATCACGGCGATGACCAGTGCCATGCATGGTGTGCGACCTGTGAGGAACGCTGTATAGCTCAAGTTGTGGGAACGGCCCGCGAGCATTGCTGATAATCTGTGGTGAGTCGGGGGAGGGCTCCTGAGGAGCAGGGGGTTTGCCAACTGGGCGGACAAGAGGCTCTTGAGCGTCCCGTGGGCTCACTGGGCTATCGTGAAGGTCCTTCATCTCGCTGAAGCAGGAGCACAAACCACGATCAGCCTGCATCCTTCCACGAGATGACCTGTGCATTGTCATGCACACATACCTATCTGTCGAAAGGTTCATCTTGCGCTTCTTTCGTTCCTCCCTGAGGCGGCGGTACTTCTCCTTCTCGGCGATATAAGCGTCCTTAGCAGCCTGGAGCGACTCCTTTGCTGCATCAGGGGAATCCAACGTTGTCGCACCGAACATGGTAACTTCGGCGTCTTCGCTGGTGTTGGGATGAGGAGGAAGACCAGGAACTGTATCGCCCCAGCTCGCGTCATGATGATGATGCCATCCAGGTGGACCGCCAGGCATGGCGAAGGGGTCGTCAAGGCCCCACTCACCTGAGTGACCATGTGCATGATGACCATGAGGGTGAGGGTGCCCATATGGCGGCGGGGCGCCGAGAGGACCACGGTGTGAGGGCGGCGGTCCTGCTGAACCATGCGTATAATGTCCCGGATGTGGACGCCCGAATGGACCGTGCGGAACAGGAGGCGGAGGGATACCAGGAGGCGGGGGGATGCCAGGAGGTGGGCCCGGAGGGGGTGGGAAATGCCCGAAAGGAGGCTGAGGCGGCGTTGGGAAAGGACCACACTCACCCCAGCGGGGACCAAAGATTCCCCAAGGCGGAGCACCGTGACGACCGCGAGCAGGTGGTCCGCAGAAACTTGCCCCTTGATCATACCAAGCGCGCGCCCTCTCACGACGAAGAGGCGTTGAGGTGGTCGGTTCAGCGCCCGCGGGAGTATGAGCGTGGGAACCCGCGACGTGCGAACCAGTGATGTCCACGATGACACGTATGACATTGCTCAACGCATCTGCAACCCTACGACCAGCAACATCCTCTGCAGAGCGTCTGCCTTCGGCGGCGACCTGACGGATTTCGTCTGCACCAACGATGGCGCTGCGACGAATCTCTTCTGCAGCGCGAGCGACCTGCTCACGATGAGTCTGCCAGTACGTACCGTTGGAAGCATTGCGGACAATGTTACGGATGCCCTCAGAGAGCTCGGGGTGGGATGCGAGGATGTCAGAAAGGGTGGCAAAGAGGTCTGCGACGTCATTCGCGATGTTCGAAGGCGGCGCGGACATGTCGTCAAGGTTGGGGAGGGGTGGATCATCATCCTGCGCTTCGCTCGACGGCTTGTCGGTGGGCGGGATGGGGGTTCTGGACCTGGGTGTAGGCGTACGCGGACCGAGAGCTGTCGAGGTGCGACTACGACTACCGCGCCTACGGAAGACAGCGTCCGTGCTGACATTCTTCATGGCCCTAACATGGATAGGATGTTTTGCTCCTCCTTCGGCTGCAACGACGGACTGGGTAGAGGAGATGGTTTCGGGAGTCTTGGAGCGCGCTCGGCCTTTACCCTTGTCCAAGGTGGGAGTAGGGATGATCTCAGGCAGGGTATCGGTAGAGTCGGCGGTAGAAGTAGCACGGCTACCATCTTGGCCTCTCTTCTCGTTAAACTGGGAGATGTCGGCGTCGCTCTCGAGCACCTCGACAAATGCATGAGGTTGTCCCGGAGCGAACATATCAGCAAGGCCTGTTGGGATGGGCTGCCATCCGTCCTCTACCTCCATCTCAAAGAGAACGGGAGCAGAGCGGCCGAAGGTGTTACGGTAATTCATCGCAGAGGCAGTGCGTGGGGTCTCGGGGAGAGGCTTATCATTGGGGAAGGAGTCGAGGTCGCGCACCGTGAACCTGACAAGGATAGGCGTACCGTCGTCCTGCATACCCAGGGACTGGTAGAAGTCCTGGAGCTCTTCGTCGGAGCTGAGCGTCACCTCATCTCCATCAGTGTCAACGTACGAGACGCCAATGCTTTCGTGAGGAATGTTGTAGAGAGCTTCGATTTTAGCAGCGAGAGCTGACCAGGGCGGCTTATCCGGGAAGTTAACGCGGCGGACAAGGCCATCGGGAGGCTTGGACAACTTAAACTGGGTGGAAGACATGGTGGTTGCTGTGAGGATGGGAAAGCTGAAGCTCAGCTTATGAGTGTTCGCGTGAGGAGGAGTAGTTGGCTAAACGTTCAAACTCCGCTGCGCGGTGGACAAGTGGACAATCGAGAATTGCGCAGTAGGCGCATGCTGCGCGTACCTCGGCACCGCATTGCGCAACTCTAAACATTGACAACTCTGTCGGCTTGCGAACCGCTGTGCACTGGTGTCCTTGATCTCGCTTCAACTTAATACACGCGCAAGTTGTTCTCGCCCATGTGGACTTGTCTTATGCGGTCTATCCTACAAGCGCGCTAGCACTGCGGCGTACGTATGTTGAACTGCGCTCAGCTTCTCTACACGAGTCCTCTACGCGAAAATCCCAAGTCTCGGGTCGAGGTCGACAGGGTCGTTGAGCTAGGGAAGATAGCATATTAGTTCATGACTCTAATGCAGCAACATTATCATCTCACCCGGAGGTTGATATTCAGCGCGCTGATGGCCTTCATGTCCTCGTCAGAAAGTTCAAATCCAGTGCATGCCAAATTCTGAGTAAGGCGGTCATGGTTGTTCGACTTCGGAATTACCGCGATCTCCTGTTGGAGCGCCCACCGGAGCAGAATCTGAGCAGTGGCTACAAGTCAAACGTAACAGTTTAGCAGTCAGCCCACGGTGGAACAGCACCAACTCACTCTTCTGATACTTGGCCGCGATGCTGCTAACCAAATCATTCTCAAGGAGGCTGGCTGCGTTCTTGGTTCCCCCGGTCTCGATGTAGCCCTGAGGGCCGAAGGAGGAGTACGCCGTGACGGCCAGTCCGAGCGACTTGCAATATTTGACGAGCGGCTCCTGGGTTAGATAAGGATGGATCTCGACCTCGAGGACCTGTGGCGGTATGCGGGCGTAACAGTGGATATCGTATAAAAGTGTCCCCTGTACATTACTGTGACAGCCCACATAATATCAGAGGCATAACTCCATGGCGCACGGTTAAATCAAATACCTCAAACGAATATCAGAGGCATCACTCCATGGCGCAAGGTTAAATCAAATACCTCAAACCGATGTTTTTCGCCAAGCCATCGTCAACAAGCTTTTCCATCTCAACCCAGGTATCTTGGAAGGGGACGTTGACTGGATGAGGTTAGCACAATTCAGTGAAATCGTCAAGCGCACACTCACTAGGGTGAATCTTGCCATCAAGGCCGTGCCATTCTTGCGGGAACTTGGTTTGAGGATCAATGTACTTGATCGCAATCGGGAAGTGAACGAGGTAGAGATCGAAGTATTCAAGTTGCCAGAGCGAGAGGGACATCTGGATGCCCTCCCTAACCTGTCATCGAAAGTGAGCATCTACCTGGTTACGGACGTCGGGAGTCCGTCTACGTACGCGCTCCTTCTCGTGGTACGTATTCCAGAGCTATACTCCCATGCTATCAGTTTCCGGCACCTATCGGAGAAATTGCGAGCAAACCTTGGAGGTGATCCCTTTGATTTTGATTAGTAAAGACTGCATTGCGTTACATGGCACACTAACCACTCACAAACGTCCTCGCGCTTGACGAGTCCATCCTTGATGGCACGAGCGAGACCCTCGCCAGCCTCCTTCTCGTTGCCATAGTCAAGCGCAGCATCGAAGAGGCGGTAACCCTCCTTGATTGCGTTGTACACGGTCTGCATTTAAGTATGAGTTGGGGTGCCCATACATTACTTGAAATGCGTACGTTGGCGCAGGTGTCCTTGTTAACCTTTAAAAGCGACGGTTAGGCGACAGGAGGGTCAGAGCAACCGTTTTGAAACGCACTTTCCAGAGACCAAAGCTGCGGGTACAAGGAAGAGCGTCAGAGACATCTGTGTTTTATGCGACAATCATGGGGTACAAGAAGGAGCGTCAGAGACTGTGTTTTATGCGACAATCATGAGGTTTTCTTACCCTACAAGAGGCATCTGGGTGTAATGAGCGTGTTGGGGTTAGTGCAGATTGAGCATCGAGAAGGGCTTAGAATAATACCTTTGCGCCTGTGTGCTTGAGGGCGACTGTAGTGGCCATGACTGGAGATGGGTGGTGAGAGATGGATGGAGAGAGGAGATGGGGGAGTGTGAGGAGACAAGGGCTATTTGAGGGAGCGGGAGTCCGGTTCCGATGGGATTCACGCTGGAGCAGAAGGAGTGAGCGCGGGGATCGATGCGATGTGCGATAATCCAATACTGCTTACAGATACGCAAGGTCAAATGATATCATCATCTTCAGCACACGGCAAATCGTCGGTGCTAAGTACTAGTAAGTACTTCCCTTCTTGACCAACTGCCCCTTTAGGCCTTGCCGGCACTTTCCGGAGAAAATCTGCCCGACGTGCCCGACACGGGAACTCATTCTTAGGCGCCCACATGTCTCGATATGGGTGTAGCTATGATATTAAGACTAAGTAGTACTCCATCGCTCGTCTGTCGATGCATATCCACGTCGTCGGTCTCGGCGCAGTCGGTTCTTTCGTTGCCTTTCATCTTCGCCGCACCCTCGCCCCCAAACACTCCGTGGTCGCTCTCCACCGCAAGCAGTCCGCCCCTGCCATATACCAAAGACCCCATTCCTGGTCCGTCCTCCTCGACGCAGACGGCATCACACACGTCCAGGATGGCATCCTACATCTCTCCTACAGCATCCATTCCAATAACAAGAAGGGTCAGATGCCCATCCTTAAGGGCGACACCCAGCGCCGTGGCGATTACAGGCTTCCGCTGTCTCGTCCCGATGCCCCACATGGCATGCTCCCTTTGGGCGGTTCCATCAACTCCATGATTGTGACCACTAAAGCGTACGCCATCCCTGCCGTTATGTATGCTCTTCGTGACTACATCTCCCGCGACACCGCCATCGTCCTCCTCCACAACGGCATGGGTGTATACGACCACCTCGTGCGAAACATTTTCGTCAATCCCTACGATCGTCCTAATTTCGTACTTTGTACCAACACTCACGGGCTCTGGCGCAAAGATCCCCTACACGTCGTCCAAACGGGTGTTGGCGAGATCCAACTTGGTATCGTACCTGACCCTGGTGGTCGCAACTATGAGGCCGTGCTTGCTGAGTCGCGTCATGGCTCCTACACCGAACTGTCTCTCGACAACATCGCGGATCCGGCGGACAACAGTCCTTCGAACACGCGCTACATCAACCTCCGGAACACGATCACTGCTCTCACGAGTGCTCGCGCACTCGGAGCGACGTGGAGGCCGTATCATGACGTCCAAATCGCCATGCGCAGGAAGCTTGTCGTCAACGCCTTCGTCAATCCAATCTCTGGCCTACTACAGTGCCAGAACGGTGACGTCCTCAAGCCGACCAACGGCCGGTGGGTAATGAAACGTATCTGCGAGGAGGCGGAGACTGTTTTCAGGGCACAACTCGACAGCGAGGCTAGAGGCCAGTCCGGGGCGTACCAGGAGCTTGTGAAGAACTGGACAGGAGATGAGGCGCCCCCGGAACCTCCCATTCCTGATCCGTTCCCCCATGGCCTCACGGCTGGGTCCCTTCAGACAGAGGTAGAACGAGTTGTCGAGCAGACGAAGAACAACTATTCTTCCATGTACCACGATCTGAAGCGCAGCGGGCCAACAGAAATCGAGTATATCAACGGTCACCTCCGTGGCCTTGCTCATCTTTACGGCAAATCTGCCTTGGTCAACGAGACCCTCTATCAGTTGGTCAAGATGCGCTCTGCCTACCCCTTCGTGTCCCAGCCAACATAGTGTACTTTCACTCACACTGCGTACATCCTGCTTTGTGTGTATCCATATACTGTTTCTCATCCCTCTCATAGGCGACATTGCCTTTTTGCCAATCGATCGCTCCGTACCCAGGTATTGTAACGGAAGCTACAACAATGGCTCGCCCCGCCTGGTAATAAGCAATGCTCATTGTGCCACTGTGGTTGCTATTCCGACAAGACAACGTTGGCAGGTCCGTCAGTCATCATGCAATCGCTATCCATGTTACCAGTAATCAGAAGTCACCCTACAGTCATGTAATTCTGCCACTCACAGAACACTGTACCACAGATACTAGATAGAAATTAGAGTCAATTGTAATAAACGTCATGCATCATCAGTCCTTCAAGAAGCCATGCTGAGCTCTTGCTCAGACCATCGGACCCCCGCCTCAAGGTCGTCCGGGTATTGTTTCCTGAGTTCCTCCGTCGGAATGAGGCGCCCCCCAATCCCGTCTTCGCGTGGGATGTACGCATCCTCGAAAAATCGCCCGAATTGACGGATGTGCTTGTGCAACCAAAGCAAGTTGGAGGGAGAGAGCGCCGGGTGCGCAAATTGTCGTTCGTGGGGATACGCTGCGAGCTCGACTGAGGGATGAGAGACACGACCCAGAGAACCGCTACGCACTTTTAACACCAGACTCTGTGAGCACCAGGTTAATCCCTGTGTGTCGCGGCATGCCGCCAGGCGGCAGAGGGACGATCTAGGTTCGACGACGTCAATATACGTTGCACATCCATTCCTGATCGCTTAGGTATACCTCCCAACCAATGATACACCCGAGACCGTGATCAGGATGCAATACCACCTCCCCTACGAACCCCCGAAAGGTCAGCTTACCCTTCCCCTTCCAGTCCTCGGGGCGCAGGCGAGGCGCGTGGATTGAGTAGTTCGGAGACCGAGCGAGATCTGATCCGGCTCGCAGACTCGTCATGAACTCCTCCTGCACGTTTTCTGGCAGGTGCGGCACGAGCCCGTTCACAAACACGATCTGCTTATCGAGCGGGCAATCGGGGGGAATCGTCAGTGCTCCGGCGACGATCCCGGCGTTGACGGTGAAGAAGGCAGCGGCAACAGCGTACTGCACTCTCCCCATCCCGTGCCCGTGCTGGTCTTGGTGCTGCACGCTCCCTTGCATGGTGGAGAAGACGTTGTTGATGACGCGTCCCAGCATGCTGCTTGCGGATGCTGGGCGAACCGCGTCGGCGGGAAACGCCGTGGGCATCCCTGCTTCTGCCAGCATAGCGGGTGTCTCTCTGGTCGAGAATACGAGCGGAGGTGTCTTGTCACAGATGTCAAACAAAATGTCGCCTTTTTGAGGGTTGGGCGAGGTGACGAAGCAAAGAATTCTGCGAGGAGTGTTCGTGGGAGCGGCCTCGATGCCGAGACGACTGCATATGGAACAAAAGATGTGCGTGATAGATATTGGGATTGTATGCGAACGACCAACGTCAAGGTAGAAGTGGGGAAACTGGTTGAATGCGTGGTAGAACAAGGGTCCTAAAGACGGGTATCAGCTCCTGCTCGGACACGAATTCCCCATGATTGTTTCACCGTCGGCTATTGCAAACCCTTCGTCGTGGATGAAGTCGCGGATCGCCCAAATGACATGAGACAAATCAAAGTCTGGCTTTGCGTGGTCCAGTTCCAGCCCTTTGGCAGACAACCGTTGTCGGCATCGAGCAGCGAGGGCGTCGAACTGCTTGACGATCTGTACGCAATTGGTAGCTATTAGTCTTGGCCCTGTACTATTCATATTGTGGAAGCAACAAGAAGAGCTCACCTGCGAAGCTGGCACGTCGACAAAGGCAGACAACGCTATCAAAAGCGCCTCAAATGTGCAGCTGTTGGCGCGTCCGGGAACGGTCGTGTGCCACGTCCTGACGGCTTGGAGGCGAGACAATGCACCCAGTGTGGCTTTGGCCCAATATCTCCTGGGAAGCGCCTCGGGCAAGGGCTCCTCGTCCATATCGTCTACGGCAGGGTCGCGGAAGACCCGGGGTATGGGGACACGAGCCTCCAGTTCCAAGGCATCCCAAGCGTCGAATGATATTATCTGGGCGAAGCGGTCGGGAGCCTTGCGGTCGTGTGGATGTTTGCGAATGCGTTTGAGCCGCTTGAGGGCGGCTTGGTCGAGCTTGTGACGCTCGATGTACATCAGTTGCCAATCGCCCTGTAGTCTGTTCCGGCGCTCGTTCTCTCTGTCTGGACTGCTAACAACATAACGGGAGCGGTATAGGTGCTCCCATACTGTGCGTTCGAGAGCAGCTGTACGGGTGATTGTATTCGCAGAGAGGAAGCTGACGATTGTCTTAATCACGTTGTCGCCCGGCTCTCGGGCGGGAAGCTGTAGGAGAATACTTATGTAGAGTTCAACAGGAAAAATGGAGATCGACACCGGCATCCTGGGCCTTCTATAGCAATCAGCACGGGGGACGAATGTTTAGCCAGTAGAGAGTCACAGTGGGGTCACTGGGGTGGTCGTGGGTTGACGATAAGCAATATTACGACAGACGCCAGGTGAACTTCAAGCCTCCACTAAGTATATACATGTGAAGTCACGGTCATTCCACGTCTATTCAATGCCATCCTATCAATCTTGGCGTCATTCTTGACCGGTTGACCAATGGTCAACTGGTCATGCGCCAATTTTCGCTCTGCTGGAACGATGGATGCGCTACTCAGGCAGCTAGAGCAAGAGAGACGCACAGCATTGGTGTGAATTACCTACGCGCTATGCTAACCTTCGTTCGAATCTAATATGGAGCCAGTTGGAGATTCCCATCCTCGGGGTACAACGTGCGCAATGCGTATATTTGCCGTCATGACGAGTGACTCCCCGCGTACACCTTCTCGATAGTGTCTGAAGTGAGGTAGAACAGCCGTGCAAACTGCGTCTCAAGGCCAACGTACAGACGCGAGGGTCCATAGTTGTAAGCGGATTGACTCATCGTGTGAACGAAGTTGGGATATGCTAATCGCCTCCTATATAGGATCGTCTTTCCTATATCCAGTCCTCGGCTCTCCAGGATGACCTACAAAGGGATGCACGGGAGTGAGTGCCGTCCATCTGAAAGTACCTGCAACACTGGCAGCCTCTACTAACCTCCCAGTCAAGAACGAATCCTCGGCTGAATTCACAAGTTTCGATATTCCCTACGCATTCAATGTTTGGCCGGTCAGGACACTGCGATCTGCGCATCCCTGCGCGTCGGCCAACGGCCCATGAGCGGGACGAGTTGCGCATCAACAGGCAAGATCTCGAACACATGTCCGGAGAAGAGCGTCGGTGTCTCTGGCATGGTTTGCAGTCAGAGAAATGACAGCACGGCGTAATACGTGGCCACACGATCTGGCTGTAAATTTCATTGAATTGCATCATGTTCTCGCGCTCAACAGGGTAGGACCCCATCCGTTCTCGGCCAGCACCATCTAGAGGGAGATGGACATCGATGTCGAGGGCAATTATGACCAAAGGATGGAGAGGAATGCCTCGACCTCCATGGGCATGAGCTCGCATACTTGCGGTATATGCTGGTCTCGGTCATAAGCATGACGACGACTTGGACACTTTCAGGATGATTGGGCCAGATACAGCAGATTTTTGGCTTTGGGGGAAGGTGTGTCAGTCACTGGATCCAGAACACCTCAGTTCGACACGACGGCACGGAGATCCGAAGAACCACATTTTGGACAAATCGCCCATGTCGAGCAGATCTCTTCCGTGGAGAAGAGGTGCCGGTAGAGATTTAGTAGATAATCTAGAGTCGAGCGAGTGAAAGTGTATCAGTATGTGCGGTAATAGTGTACAACTTACTACTTACGATGACCATCGTCGACTGAGCATCCTTCTTCCCTCATTGAAGCAACAACCGCATGTTTCCCGAAGGTCGAACCCGCAAGCACCACCTCAAATGTCACTGACAAGTCGATAGTGTACAACCTACTACTTACGATAACCATCGTCGACTGAACATTCCTCTTCCCTCGTTGAAGCAACAACCGCATGCTTCCCGAAGGTCGAACCCCGCAAGGACCTCCTCAAATGTCACTGACAAGTCCCCCGCGCCTAGTACCTCCTCGGCAACACCAGCGGCGTCGCCTCGGGTCCATCCTCCCTTCCGTGCGAGGAAGAAGTCCACCGTCACGCGGCACATGGTCGCGAAGCCCACCGCGTCCCACACGTCGAGCGACAGCTCCTGCACCAAGATCCGCGCCCGCGCGCCCCTCCCGCGTCTCTTCATGCGGATCTGGTCGACGAGCGTGAGCGTGCGGTGGTCGAGGGCACGACGCGCAGCGTACAGTCGGAAGCAGTCGTCCCCGAACTGCGATCGGCGGCGGGCTTCGTTCTCGGGTACGCTCCTCGTGTAGCGGGCTTCGTAGAGAGGCTTCCATAGAGAGGGAGCGGAGGCCGCCGCGTGCTCGTTCCCAGTACGCTCAGGAGTGTTTTGAGCGTGGAGGGATCTTCGGGAGGGAGGAATCCGAGGATGTAGGTGTAAAGCTCGGCAGGTAACTCGGGAGGTGTGGCCACGTCCATGAGGCGAGGATCTCGTGTATGCTTGGTCGATAGACCTGTATGTCAGCCTGCCTTTTTAGCGGACCCAGCCTACACTGCACAACGATGGGTCAAGAGAGAAGTCGTAGCAACGTGGCTCGTCGATCACGCCCTGTAGGCCCCTGCTGTTGCTTGCCTATCAGCAGACTGTACTAAAGCCCATTACCTTTTGTGCAAACGGCTAAGCACAGCATCGTACATTGTTTCAGGTGGTACTTACGAGGATACGTACTAGTCCAAGGATTTTCACGACGAGAAAGGCACTCATACGCGTCTCATAGCCTCCTAGGCGAGACTCGGATGGTACATATTACCTACCTGCTGGCCATCATGGTACACGCAACAATGTAAATCAGCAAAGCATTCTACAGCAAAATTACAGCATAAACTATAAGACGTGGTCCGTAATGAAACCCATAGAAGTATCCAATGGTAGCCCCCAGACCTAGTGGTCGTCGGCACCCTTATATCCCCACAGGACGGTACGCGTCACACCGTCGTGCCACGTTTCGACTCGACGTCGCGAGAGGATGGAATATGTTGACCGGTCGGTCCCAACGAACCCAATGGCATTCGACTGGATGGCTGCGTCAAGTAGGACGGGGTACCATCGTCCGAAGATGGTGACTGTGCGGGCTTTCTCGTGGTCGATGGTCTTCCAGCCCAATGACCTGACTTCGTCCCACCACGCGGGATCTGTCTCGTCGCTAGTGATGATGACGCGAGTCATAGGAATGTCGATGCCCTTCCGCTCACGGAGCTCATCCTGTACCTCCCTGCATCACGTACGGTGTGGGTCAATGAAAGGCGTGAACGACAAGTATCCATGAACGTGACGTACTTGACTCTCCGCGCGATGACAGGAAGAGGAGCGAAACAATCCTCTGGTTTCTCGGCCATCCAGCACCAGTTACTGAAGTCGCCGCGACGGACGTGAATGGCGATGTACTGTACAGAGAGCTCGTTGGGGAAATGCGTAGGGAATCAAGGGCACGCTGATGACTGACCGGTGGGACCTCGGCGCCCGGGGGCAGCCCGAGTGTCTGTCGCACATAATGCTTTGCAATCATCTCGATACGGGGAGTCCACCTGAAGTAGCGCAGGACATATCTCCACATCGGTGCATAGTCGTAGTCATACTCGTACGACTGCAAGGGGTAAGCACAACGTTTGTCAGAAGAGGAAGTGGTCTTACCTGTTGAGCACACGCATAATACAGGTAGTCGAAACAGAGTAGGTGATCATCAGGGTCCAGCGTCGCGTGGTGCTGAGGAGAGGGTGAGGGGTTGCCGATGCTCTTTACGCGCTCATCCGGGAAGCTCAAGCGAGTCAAAGCCCAAAAGGTACTGCACATGTCGTGGGGGTAGTCTGGAATCAGCTTGACCCAGCTGGGAGCTTTGGTGTATGAGATATCTGTCGGAGAACAATGTCAGGGAAGAGGATGTGGAGCCAGAGTTCAATTTTCTCACCGAGTTTGAGCCAGTCTGTCACAGCACTCTTCCTCGGGAAATGTTCGTTGTATTGGACAGCTTCCCAGAGGTTCCAGCACCCAAGATCATCGACGACGTCACTTTCGGGGTCTTTGACTTCGTCCCACTCGAGGATTTGGATGCCAGACTCGATGTTGAAGCGAGGGACGTCGAAGACTTCTCCGAAGGGGATGGTCTCTGCATCTCCGCCGATGTGGGAAGGGGTGAACATGGCAATGATGGGGACTCGGTCGGTAAGACTGCCAAGGTAGATGAGATTTGCGTAGGTCATGACATCGTTAGCTGATGTGTGGAGGAGAGTTAGGGTCTGAGCGAGTGAAGAGAGAGATGGGACGCACTCCATCCGGCAGATATCCAGGAGGTGATGTATTTTGTGTCGTTGCGTAGATTGTCGCGGAAGCTGAGAGTAGGTGGACCGTTGACGAGTGGAGAGTATGACCATTCCTCCTGCTGCTGTTCCAGCTGATCATGTGGCTCCGGTTGTGAGGTAGAGTTGTGAGGGGGAGAAGAGATGTCGGTGTCGGATGATGGTGGAGGAGTAGATTGGTAGCCGGGGACTACGTTGAGGTGGTCGGGAGCATAACCAAGAAAAGTGAAGGAGAAGGCTACGATGGAAAGGAGTGTAAGGCAGAGGACCGCGAGTAGTGGCCTGCGTGTTGGGAGGAGGAACATGAAGGGTTTGGAGGAGGAGGAGGGATACGTGGGAGAAGAAGGGGGGGAGGCATCAGCATAGGGGAGAAGGGGCAACCTTGAGTCGGAGCGAGTATGTGTGGCCGATCTTTCATTCATTGGTGCTCAATTAGAGGCGGTCGACGGAGCGAGAGGACGTCGACTGGCACTGGCAGGCAATAGTAACACGGCGACGTATCATATTTAGATCTTTCTGGGGCGACAACGCGGCCAGTCGACTACCACAGAGCCAGTTCAGCTCGCTGACTTTCCCCTCGAGGCGTCTCAGTTGTGCCTATGTGCGCCCAGGGTCCGGCTTCGGTCGACGGGCGTCTTCCCCAGATCTCCTTCAGATTATCTGCCAGATGCTGTGACGCCCAGCCTGTGTCACCCCACCGTCACATATGTCACAACGCGATCACAATCGGGCGCTCAATCAGCCTCCATTGCCTCGGTATTCCGTCTCCTCCCATCTATCTCAACCGACCGTCTACCCCGCAACAAGGTCTTTTGGCTTCCATGCCCGCCTGCACGGTCCTGGGCAATCACTGTCCCATTGTCCCATTACCGATGATCCGCCACACACCGAATCAGAGCATTGACCCGAATCATACCGTGGCTGCACGTCCGTTAGTACTGGCACATCCACCGGAACCCTGTCCGCTTACCTTGCCACGGCCGCCCTAACCAGTTCTATACCTCCGTCCTATACATTCCATCTCACACACGTAATCGTTCTAATAAGTATTTCGAAGCTACCGTTCAACGGCCTGGCCGCTCAAACCTGTCATGCATTCACGCCTTGCCAATGCATGCCTCATGCCCGCCCCCTTTATTACCTCCCTCCTGTCTCTACTAAAATGCTCAGCTCTACACACCGACGCCCTCGTCGACCCTGACGTCGTCGGTCACCCTCTGCTCCTCATACCTCACCTCACTCTACCCATTCAGCATGGATAGCAAGGCCATTCCCCAGCGATGGCAAGTGGCCGGCGTCGTCTCTTTCTACATGTCCGCCGCTCTTGTCGTACGTCATCATCTCTTCCCGAATCATTCTGTTCCTCGCTCATCCAAACACCTAGATGGTCTTTGTGTACGTTTCAGTCGTACTCACTCTTTTCTGCTGTAGCTCACGACTTCATTCAGTAACAAGGCCGTCCTCAACTCCTCTCCAGACCTTCCCCTCCTGTTCCTTCTCATTCAACTCATACTGGCAGTCGCCCTTCTTCAATGTGCTGCACGACTCACCTCAAAGGTCGAGATCCCAAAGATTGAATTGCAGACTGCCAAAAAGCTTGCCCCGGTCACAGCCGTGAACGTAATAGGATTGGTCTTCAACATCCTCTGTTTGCGCGGAGTAGAGGCATCCTACTTCCAGGTACCCTAAATTTCCCCACCTCTGAGGGCATTTACTGAAAGCCCCTTCATGATTGTAGATCGCCAGAGGTCTTGTGCTCCCGCTGACCATTATCGTGTCCTCCTTCCACGGTCGCTCGCTCCCTTCCCTCCGAGTTGTATTTGCCGCAGCCATTGTCACCTTGGGCTTCTTCATTGGCGTGGCCCCCGACTCTGCAGCCACACATTGGCGCGAGGCTCCCAGCCAGATGTCAATAATCTACGGCGTACTGTCGTCGCTTTTCATCGCCATACATGCAGTCCTCATCAAAATCTCGCTGCCCTTTGCGCACAACTCTACCATTCAACTCGCATACTGGCAGAACCTCGGCTCCGCAGTCTTCCTGGCGCCCTTCATCATATTCCAGGGAGAGCTTACGAAGCTGTCGGAGCTCTTCCGGAGCCCCGAATGGAACGCTGAGGTGTTTATGTGGGGAAGCCTCGTTACTGGCGTCTTCGGCTTCCTCCTGTGTGTTGCTGGTTTGCTCAGTATCAAGGTTACCAGCCCGGTGACGCACATGTTCTCTAGTGTAAGTTTCCACACTATGCACATGCCACCAACCTTGCCACTTACTCTGCTGCTTCCACTGTAACGATTGACTTAACAGGCCGCGCGCTCTGCTATCCAAACGCTGCTAGGCGTCTGGCTCTTCAACGATCTGCTCACGAGGTACGCATTCCCCCGATTTGCTTTAGCGTCACGCTTCTCCGCGCTCCTTAACTCCCTTATTACCGACTGTCTTCTGTGCCTCAATATGCAAATGGACGATGCGAGCACATGCTGACTGCTATGCGCATCCCTTTCAGAAATCGGGTTGCATCCATCCTCGTAATCGCCGCTGGGACGATGTTCTACACATGGGTCAAGTCTCAGGAGAGCGCTCCACCGCCGCAGCGCCCCGCGCCTATCCCACAGGATGACATTGAGGCGAGCGCCGCCGGCCTCCTTAACGACATGGAGAAGAAGGCGCCGCCTCCTTAGGGGATGATCGAACTCCATGCTTTCTCGCATCCGAATGTGTCGGACTGGGGACTAGTGCATCTATCTGCCTTGTATGGTGACTGCCCACCTGACATGGCAGATGGGTTTGTGGCTGGATCCAATCTCCCGCTAACTATCACTGCCGTGCGACGTATAACAACGTTGTGTACCATAGTACTGAGATCTTGATGGGCGTTACTGGACTTTCCGACATCTCCACTAGGACGATCTACAGATAGACAGAGTGTGTACTCTCCTAGTGTCAGACCCTCATCAATCAATCTTCCTTCTGCTCCCATTTACCCGCGCATTTTTCTGTAAAGGAGTACACATCCAGATCATACACACCATTCCGTAACGATTTTGTCATCCAGCGTTCGGTGCGAGGTCCTCGGGAGCAAATGGTAAGGTTGGAGAGGACCTGGAACGGGCGTTTGGTCACTTCTAACGCCCTGGTGGGCCGCTTCGGTATCATACTTACGGCCTGGGGCTGTGCTTCTGTGCCCGTTCACTGTCCTTCTCCAGACGGGCCCTTTCTCAGGTCCATGAGAATCAGACTGTCTGGAGGTGGACGATCCATTCAACCCCCGCTGGCCATCCGACGTCGTTGGCAATCCAACATCTTCCCCAGCCCCTCTGCCGCCGGCCAATCCCCCTCTGAACGTGTCAGTTCCGTGCCTCGACTATGCCGTTCTCGTCACTGAGCAGAAGAACTCTTCGGCGCACAATCCGCGCCGCGCCGGCCTTCTGTTACGAGCTGGCTCGCTTTCTATCAGCAATCTGGATCATGCGCTCCGGGTAGGCGACATATGTCCGGATGGCCTCGGATGGGCTCGGATAGCCTCGGATGGGTGGCACTGGAAGACGGACGTCGATGACCTGCCTGCAATCGACATCGCGCGGCCCAGCCAAGCTCAAGCTTTCACGCGCACGTCCGGGTGCGGTTCTCATCGCGAACCGCCGCCGCCAATGGGTATGTGTCTCCAGTACACTGACAGCCAGCCAGATTCACACAGCAAGCGGGCTTCGGGGAGGTCGAGGTGAGTCTATGTGACCTGTAGCACACGCACCCGCGGACGATGGAAGGGGGGGATTTGGTTCTGATACTTCTGACCCTGCATCCCGTAGCGTACACGCTGCACATTTCGTTTGACGTCGCCGTCGACTTGAATTGCCTCTAGTAAGTAAGTGTTATAATCTTGGGGACGTCGGTCACTTGCACACGCGGCTCTCTCGTGGTCGGAGATCAGGCCTTCAGGAGCTTCAGGCCTTATGTGAACCCGTCCTCGTGTCGTGATTCGGGCGGAGCCTCCGACATGACCATATGCGCGTTGGACCGGGTGCGTATACAAGATTTGGCGCCCATCCCACTTATCAGTATGTTCGAGAATGTCGTTGCTCGTCTGCCATTTGGTAAGGATGCTGCCCGAGGGAATCGCAACGGCAGACAAGAACTTGCGGTCGCGGACGATCACTGGGTCACCTCGTAGAAATTCCCAGGATTTACAGAGACCCGGGCCTCGGATGTGAGCGGGGACATGGGCTTCCGTTGTAGATGTCAGGGGACGGAGATGGAAGATTGAGATATTCATCCTCATCCCTGTAAGTCAATATTTGGCCGCCCGGCAGCCGCGTATCGATTCCGGAGTGTGCTGCCGGTGCCACACATATACACCACATTCATATTCCATGGAGTCGCAGCTCGCAGCAGACTCCTCTTTACTCCTCCATGCAGCGCAGTACCTACACGGAGCTGCGGCGACTCCGAAGGTTGTGGGACATCCCCGAACCGAGGATAATTAACCTGCAATGTTCAACAAGCACTGGGTCCAGATTCCATGGGTCGATCGAAAGGATCTATACTTCATTTCGATCAGGATCTCGCACATGCACGCATTTGTCTTCATCAGTCAGTACAGTACAAGACGAGACAGGGAGGATGTGAGGTCTAGTGGCATCACATTTGTCACTTGATGACGGCGTTCGAGGAGGGCTCCTGCCAGCAGCCAGCTCGACGGCTGTGACAAGCAGTCCATCATCACAGTCTCTAAGCTATGAATGTTCGACATTGAAGCTTTGAAGTTTGAACGTTGAACTTTGACTCTCCGACTTGGCCACGAACGGCGACAGGCGTGATGATCGATATTTCGCAAGAATTGTGGCCCATTCTTGTGGCCTGTCTGCCGTTCCCACTAGCCCCCAAGTGGCGCGCAAGAATCAATACATTGGGGGGTATTCACATTGTAATAAACATCTGGCATAGCTTCTCCGGCTCGAGGGCGGTCTCGAACGCATCTACACGCCGTCAAAGGTTTTCAGTATCAGGGATCGCAAGTGCAGAGATGCCGCCGGAGGGGCCGTCTCCAACATGCCAGGTCCGCACCATCGTGGCATGCTTGCAGGTGCCTTCGGCCGTGATGTTCGCCGCCCTAACCAAGACTCCGAAAGACCACCATTTATTCCCCTTGAAGAGTCCGTCCTCTCGCGTCTCCTCGCTTATCCTTTGCCGCCTCCGTTCTTGGGCCGCACGTCACGAAACGCTCTTCTCTAGCCCTTATACTCTCATATCATGATACCTGCACGCACTGAATCCATCGCGCGCGCTGCTGCTGCTGCTGCTACTCAGCCCCAGTATAAACGCGTCCGGCCCTCGACCTCGATCTACACAGACATGATGGCTCGCAAGGTCGATCTCTCAGAACTCCCGACTCCCCCCTTGTCCGCCGACGGCAGCGACTCGGAGAAGCGCTTCTCTTTCGACCACGCGCGATCCACCCTCGAGCATGTCGCGGCGGAGAGCTCGCGCGTTCGTCTTCGCTACGAGAGGAAGATGGGCGACACGGAGCTGTCCTATTTCTTGCCGTCGCGCCAGACGGGCGTCAATGACATGTGAGTCCAGGATTATATTGCACTTTGTGCTCGCGCAATGAATGGTGCATGCTCACTGCTGTCCTGAAGGTATTTGCATCTCGGTTTCAAGGCCAAGGAGAGCATCACCAGGCGGTCCAGAGTAAGCACTGTATGGGCGATTCTGCGTCTGCGACATCCGATGCTATGTGCACGGGCTGAAATGCACGACTATGACGATGTGCGCTTTGTGTGAGTATGCAACCACTCAGGATGGCGCTACCGTTGCTCAACACAGGACAGCTATGACGCACCTTCGTCTGCCGAAGACGCCTACTTGAACGCAGATGCTAACCTAGAATATCGCATGCAGTCCAAAGATGGTCAGCGCTTGAGCATCTTGTACAGCTGGAACCACCCCACTGAACAATTGTGACAGAACTCATCGACTCCTACCTGAATGGGGCGCGGACGCTGTCCAACTCTCGTCTATCCTGTCTCATCCTGTCGGAACCCCTAAACTCCCCCGAACTCATGCCGACGCCGCCGCGCACGCCGTCTCCGACTAGCGCGCCGCTCGAGTTCGCTGCAGTAATCGAAGAGCCTCGGAGCGAACGCCAACGCCAGTACGAATTGCTCATCGGCGCAATGCACTTCCTTGGAGACGGCATTGCCCTTCACACCGTCGCTAACGATTTCTTTGGGCTCCTCGGAGGAAACAAGTCCGACGAGGAACTCCGGGACATGCTCTATGAGGAATGGCGTTCCCGTTGGAGCACTATCCCACAGAATGTGAGTTCTATATTTACTTGAGACACCCTGGCCACTCACTTAGGATTGTGTCGCAGGATATCCTCCCTTCCGCGCTCGAAGACAACATGCCGATGCCTTCCACTCCATTCCGCCGCGTCGCTGCCAAGGTGGACTTCCAGTTGTCCCAGGAGAAGCAGGTGGGTGGTCAGACATTCCCCCGGCAAAAGCACCCCGAGCGTCACACGATCATTCCGACCGTCTCCTTCCCGGAGGATCGCACTAAGGCCATCCTCAAGAAGTGCAAGGCGCACGGGGTCTCCATCTCTGCAGCGCTCTTCGCTATCTGCAACGTCGCTTGGGCCCGTATGGGTGGTGGTAACCGCGAGCTGCCAACGCTCATGTACTCCGCCTTGAACCTACGCCCACACTTCACCAAACAGCCTTCCTCTTCCCTGTGGGACTCGTACTGGTACCTCGCCATCGGATACTTCAATGTCATCCTGCCCAGTTTCCTGCCCGCCGGCGCATCACACGAGCCCACGTTCTGGCTCCGCGCGCGCCAGGCGAAGGAGCAGAGCATCCGCGCGGCGAAGAGTCCTTTGATCGCTTCCCGCACCCACGAGATGGCACGGGAGCGCGGGGAGCGTGCACGCGCGTGGGCGAAGGAGGACGACGAGCGCGAGAAGGGCACGTACGTTTCCCCTGCGCCTGCCCCGACCGCGGACGCCGACGTCGCTGCAAAGGAGTCCATCTTCCCTGCAAGGGCGAAGGTGCCATCCGCCGCGCTCATGGGGCTGTCAATGCTCGGAAACCTCGATGGCATCTACAAGCATGCGACGTTCCCTGCTGTCGAGCTCCATACCCTGACGACCGGATCCCGGCAGAGACACGGTGCGATGCTGCTGCTTTCGTATACGTTCCAAGGGAAGCTGTGGATCACGTTTGGATACGATAGCAACGGATTCGTCGGAGATGTTGTGGATCGTTTCTGGAAGGAGGCGTTGGACTGCGTTGACGAGTTCTTGGGATAGACTCTGATGCACCTCGTACGCATCGGGCAACGGTTTCATAGGTTTGTTGCTGTTTTGTTGTATGCTTGCGCGATCTTGGACTCACTCTCATATTCGTTTGTGTCGCTCTTTACGTCAGGACTGTTGTATAACATGTACTACAATCTTGGAATGTTGTTGCTAGGATAGCAGAGGGCTTCAATGAAACAACCCGACATGCATCCACCAATTGAATGATGGATCAAGGGACGTCGATAAATGCGAGATCTATCTGGAAGGAAACAAAGTCTACAGGATCTTCCCTGCACTGCTGCGTATACCCCTAATGCAAGATTGTTGGCATGATGGAATCGCTCATATCGCAAGCGTGTCCTACCTCGAACATCCCGTTCGATGCAAGCTACCAGAAGGCTGTACATGAAACTGTTCATTGCCTTGGGGAGGAAATAGGAATCACTGCATCCAAAATGTCATGAAACGCACGGAGAAACGATGTGGGATGGGTTAAGTATATGTCAAGGCGATGTACCTTGATCATGTCTGGGGAGTGTATGGAAGTCGATCCCGTAACTACGGCATGCATGCGCGATCGAGGTAAAGTGTTCGGGGCCCTCTGCAGTGACGAGGGCGATGGTGGTTAGTTGGTTACACCTGCGAGCCTTGAGGAAGTCGAGCAGAGCGAGTTGATGCTGGAACCCCTTGCCTTCGAAAGAGAACTTGAGGGTCCTCAGCGTGGATGGGAGGTCTTGGAACATCCGCGCGCTATACGTGTGCTCAGCGCAGCATAGGTATTGCAGTGCGCGATAGCGTCGGACGAGTCCGTCCAGGAAGGGCACGGGCTTGTTCAACATGAAGACGGAGGAGATGTCCAGTCGGATAAGGTTGGGAAAGCTTGTTTTGATGGCATCTATGATCTGTGCATCTTCATCCGGGTGGGAGCCCATCTTGCAAGCCAAGCGGAACGAGCTGAGCTGCGGTCCGACCACAGCAAGGAGCTTGTCAAAGATAGGGCCGTATCCGATGGATAGGTTGATGTCGAGATGCTCGAGTTTCCCGCCCTCAGGCGGGTAGAGCTCGCCTGTCTCGAATCCTGTGAGCTCGAGAGATAAACTCCGGAGGTGTGGCAAGTCTAGTATAGGCTGCAATTTCTGTGATGAATAGAAGCGGCCCTTGAGTATCATGTGGGAGATGGTTCGCACGGCGGGATATTCTATAACCGTTGGGAGGAAATGACCACGTAGCCAGACCCAGTGGAACTCGCGTACGCAATGGGCGGGTAGAAGCCGAATCCAGTCGCACAACTCGGGCGTAGGAGAATGGGTCCATAGGGTGAAGAGCTTGAGACGGCGAACGTGTCGACGAACATGAGAGTTTGTCCGCATCGTTCGCGCAAGGAGTAGGTCTCGCCTGCGGTTGTCTATGGCGGAGAAGACAAGGTCGCGGTATAACGCGGACTGCGCTGGCTGTGTCCACGAGTGGCAGACAAGCGCAGCGCTGAGTAGGGTCTGTTCGAGTGATTCGTGCTCGAAGACATGGTAGAGGATGTCCTCATGCAATACAGAAGGCAGGCCTTGACGAGTGGTCATGTTGCTATCGACAGCTTTATGAAAACGCGACCAAGGTAAAAACGATATACCATCTTACATTAGAATAGTGATGCAGAACTGTGCGTGAGCAGGGCCGAGACAGGAAACTAGTGGGTTGAGATAAAATTCGAGGAGAGGGGCTCACGAGGTCTATGTATCTACCACGTCATGATCTTATGTATAGCGTCACGCTGAATGATCCAGGTGCCGGGTGTCTCTAATACGCCGTAATTTCAGTAGCTTCCGAAACGCAACGATTTGTCTGAGATTCTTCATTCAATAGCCCCATTGGCGAGGGTATGTAACGTGCGATCGATCGGTACGCGCGTGAGCGGTCACACCGCGTTGGGACCAAGTCCCAGTCTCGTGAGAATACATGATACAGCTTGAGAGTATTAATATGGAATAATGAGAATCAGACGGGTGTAAAGGAGGTTGAACCAGTGGAGGCATACCCACATTCTCTCCAGGCCTCACCCTGCGCAGTAGTGGTCGGCACCCAAAAAGAAGGTCACTCCGTTACGCTCGCAAGCATCGGCAATCCAATCGAAAGCGCCAGGGTCACCATTCGTGGTGATCGCAAGGGTGGTGAGGTGCCGCCAACACGAACTTCCTCCGGCAAGAGCGCTCAACAGCGCAGCTTGGTAGGTACCCGATGACCCGCTGAAGGAGAGCTTGAGAACCTTGAGACTTGGTGGGAGTACCTCGAACATCGCGACGGAGTAGGTACCCTCAGAGCAACACAGGTGTTCGAGCAAGCAATACCGACGAAGGAGCCGGTCTACAATTGGAACGGGGTGGTTGGTGACGAAAGGTGCACATATTGAGAGTCTTTTGAGGGCGGTGCAATGAGTCTCGATGGCAGAGACGAGGCCCCAATCTCTGTCAGAGTCATAGCATATCTTGCGATCCAGATGGAGCGACTCCAACTCTAACCCAACGACGGCAAAGAGTTTGTCGAAGACAGGGCCGTACTCCACCGAGACATGAATGTGAAGGTGTTTGAGCCTACTTGACCCTACCGGGTAAAGGTCGCCTTGTTCGTGACCTGTGAGTTCCAGGGACAGGGTGTCTAAGAGGGGTAGTTCAAGAATCCGGTGCAGTGTGTCGGTGGTATAGAATCGACCTCGAAGTTCGATGCGCGAAGTGGTGTATATCGCCGGTGAAGTGATGATAGCCGGCAAAGGGTGTCCACGTATCCAGGTCCACTGAAACTCTCGAAGGCAATGAGAGGGAAGATATTGAATCCAATCGCAGAGCTCTGGTGTCGGAGAGTGAGTCCAAAGAGTGATCAGGGAAAGCCGACGAACATGCTGACGAAGATGGGGACAGGTGCGCATTGTGCGAGCGAGAAGCATATCCCTGGGACGATTATCCAGGGGAAAGAAGAAAAGCGCTCGATACAGGGCGGCCTGAGCTGGCAGACGCCATTCACTGCACACCACTGCGGCTTTGGCAAGGGTTTTGTCCAAGGGTTCATGGCGGAACACATGTTCAAGCACGTCTTGATTTAACGTTGACGGGTGCGAGTACTCGTCGTGTCCCATGCTGGCTATCTGAGAGGATCTCCTGAGTATGGGAAGCTACTGAGGATAAGCCAATGTTAGACTCACCTAGAATGCTGAATTGCTACCAATCCGATAGTCACGGTGGATGAATGCCGACCAGGCGTGCTAGCTATATGGGAGTAGTTAGGAGTGTCTCTGAGCGGAAGAAAAGGACAGCTTACGGTTACAAACGTATACAGGAGCCCTCGAAGATGCATGATAGCTTGTCGATTATATATGGGAGACCTGCAGGAGAACTTTCAGTCGTGGTTCCGAATCCCGATGACTTGTAGGGTACTACCACCCTGGAGACTGGAGTGGATCGCGCGGTCAAGCGCCCAACCAACCAATCGCTTCACGTGCACGACGCGTCGAACGCGTCTTTCCACTACCTTTGCCTCTCTTAGAGTTTTTCTCGTTCCGACCCCTCCGCTGCACCCCAGTACGAATTCTTATAAGGGGCGGAAAGCAATAGCAAGATGAACACGGTAGCCAACTCAGCACAAGTAGCTGGTTATCGTCGACAAACACCTATACCTCCTGGGCCCCGTCCCAATGTTACAGATGACTATGAGCGTGAGTACCATACCTTCGGTCCGGGATGTCGCTGACAATCTCCATAAGGGTGGTACACGGAAGCGACACCGAACAATCGGATGCTTCTATCCTTGCGCTCTGGGATCGACTCGGAAGTGGCTTGGGCTCTCGATCGTCTTTGCCGTCTCTGTCAAAACGAGCAGTTCATGCTAATCGCGATCCCAGGGTTGACAGACGCGCTATTTGAGTGGCCCGAGTGGTATATCACGAAGGGGTACAAGCTATACAGCGAGGAAGTCAGCTTCTTCGCCCTCTCCAGAGACAAGGAGCGCAAGCGAAGGCATGCGATCGAATCGCTCTTCATCCTGCGAAACGCTGCCATGCATGAATCGAATGCACGCGAGCTTTCCACATATCCCAAGATACCAGACTTACTCTTGCGTACTCTTCATGACCTCCCACCAGATTCCGACGCTAATTCCGAGTTCATACTATATGTCATGGAGATCCTCCAGTCAATCGCTTCCTCCATCACACTCCCCTCCACTACTGCCCCTCCCAGAGCCAGCCCAATCGAACCGTTACAACGGATTGCAGGCTGTTCTTCCAACCGTTCCCTCATCATCTCAGCCCTGACCAGCCTCACCAACCTATATTCGAATCCTGCGAACATTCACCAACTGTCCGCACAGGCGCCCGCACTGGAGACGTCGATGAACGTCCTCCCTCTAATCCTAGACAAGGAACTCATCGACGCCGCTCTCAATTACCTCTATGCACATCTGTCGCACCCACCAATGACCAAGGCTTTCCTCCTCCATCCCAGGATGCCCGGAACACTGAGGCTATTGGTCTCTCTCATACTCGCTGATCAGATGGAGGAGAACGTCTCGTTCGAGATTGGCATGCCTGTCTTCACTGTGCCTGCTCAGTCTCACACTATCACCGACCATGAGCTTACGAAAGAAGAGCTGGACACTTTACTACCCATACCAGAACCCCAGCGATGCTACGAGTGGTGAGCATTGCATTCCAACTGTTCTCATTTTCCGCCTGCTCATGTGACCGAAGGATGAAGATTATGTTTGTAGCAAAAGCCGATGGTGAACTTACACAAGTGGACTTCTGGAACTTGTACAAGGACATTTTCCTCCCTCACCAGGATCGCTACCCACTCCTTGTTGCCTCAGATGTGATCAAGAACGTCAACGCCGTATTTCCGCAGGCACAAGCTATGGTTACCCCCGGGCCACCGCAGCGCTTCATCGTCAGAGGCGTCGACCGTCGGAAAGATGTGACCGCCAGCACACAGTTCAAGTGCCAATGGGATCATTCGCAGTGTCAAGCTGAGTCGTTTGCCTCCACGAACGCGGTTTATGAGCATATCCTGGAGCAACACATCATTACGGCTGAGGGGTCGCATATCCCTTGTAGTTGGGCCACGTGTCCCCAGACGGAGATTACGAAGGCGCAGATGCGCGGGCATGTCCTTACTCACTTGCCCGACATGCAGCCCCCACCAAAAGACCCGTGTCAGCCGGACACAATAACACTCCCTTCGATCAACTACCCACAGCCTGTCCCAGAGCCCACAACGCGGCCACCGCCTCCGGCACGAATGACGCGGGTGACTTATATGCGCCCGCACGTCGATCCCCCGCCGAGTTCGCTCACCGCTCTCCTCTGTCTCCGCGTGGTCTTCCGCGCTGCTTTTGCATCGTCTGATGCCGCGCCGAGGGTGGACGAAAATCACTTTGGGTTCCCTGGGGTGGTGGAGGACATGGGAGACGATGGTGAAGAACATCTCAGCCACAGTGAGAACGAGAAGGAGGGTGAGCGGAGGGGAAGAAGAGCTTTTCTAGGCATACGGTACCTTATGGAGGATGTGCGGTTGAGGCACGAAACATTCCAGGGATGGGTGACGGAGATGGTGGATGCTGCACTTGCAGGTACGACTTGAGGACGTATGAGAACTCCTCTACATCGTAGTCTATGATACCATTCTGCTGTCGCATATTCACTTACATGATTACATGACTCAATGAGGAACACGTGAAGTGAGATTCGTGGTTTTGGTGCACTGCCACTCTGAGACGATCGAGATCATTCATTAATGGCAGTGGCATTAGGCGTTGTTGCTGTGCTTCTGTCCTCCTCGGGACCCTTACATTCAATACTCAGCTCTCATCTGGTCGCCTCCTTCTCTGCACTCTTGTATATAGTTCCTGTGGATACTCAGCTCTCATCTGCCAGTGGTCGCCTTCTTCTCTGCACTCTTGTATATACCTCAAATACCACAGACGACAATACCTCAAATGCCACAGACTACAATGGATCGTCGAGAGTCTGTGCAGTTCGCATCACGATTCGTGACGACGTACACTCGTCTTCTTCAGGCGAGTCCCTGTCTCCCACTGTTTCCCCGCGTCCTCTTTAGTAACCCTCGTCTCGGCTGTGTAGGGAGTGGCGCCAGAGCAGCTTGCTGGACCTAACCAGAACGTTGGTGACTTTTGGCTAGGTCTGCTGGATCTTGAGGTGGAAAGGGAGTTTTTGTCTGGGAAGTTGAACGAACTAAGGAAGGACGACTGTCTGGGTAGGCTCAAGGTGCGTCATACTCTGACAATCAATTGTGTCCTACTCAAACCTCGGACCACGGCACTAGTAGCCTGCTTTGAACGGTACTGTGGGCGCATGTCTACGAGTACTTCGCTCTGCCACCGCGGATGAAACCAAGAAGGTCCATGCCGCTGCGACGCTGGGTGTCTTGAGCCGCTCCCTCCTCAACAAGAACCTCGCGGGTTGGGAGGTTATGGAAGTCTTCGCTGGTGGCGTGAGTGGCAGTGACGCTGTCTTTCAGGTGAGAGCTCTTGAGACGATGGGTGAAGGCTTTGCATGATGTTTCACCATGCGTAGGATCTTACCGCTGCGATCGACGAGAGTCTTAGCAATACCTCGGCATCAGGTAATTCCACATATTGCCTGAAGCTGCGTCCGTTTGAGTCAACTGTCCCCGTTAGCCAGTCTGCGCCATGAAGTATTACAACTCGCTGTCATCTTCGTGTGCGGAATCAGCCAGCTCAGTCCAGGGGCGTACTTCCTCCGACACGATCTTTTCCCGTGTATAGTTACGGTGAGGTTCATATGGTCTTTGTGCCTTCCTTCATACTCACTGGAACAATGTAGACGGTTACATCTCCAGATACCGAGCAGTTCACTTTTGAGGCGATACTGCTCCTCGCTCTTCTGGCCAACTTCCACAAGTCTGACGCTGCGAAGCTCAATCCCTATCTCCGTCGCATACGGGAGACTGAGGACGAAAATTTCATGCGAATGATAAGTTGGGCTGGCAACTTCGCTGCCTCGGCTGTGGTCAGGTCCGTTGGTAGTCCGTTCGATTTGTAGAACCTCAGTCGCGCTTATAGAACCTCAGAGTATACCAGAGCATCTTGGACGACTCTCCGCCGACCCTTACCGCGAGTTTTGGATCCCTCTTGTCTTCGCTACGACCAGATCGCGCGTTTGCATCAACGCCTATTGACCCGCCTAGGGAACTGTTTAAGAATCAGTGCGTAGCATACGAGCTCGCCTTGAGTACCTGCTAAAAACATTCCACAGACCCATTGAAGCATGCGTCATCCTGCTACCCCTTTTTGAGTTTCTACACGGGAGTCCAACATTTCGCCGAATTTTCGCTAGCACGCTGGCGGATGCAGAGCAAAAGAAAACAGCAACACGCATCCCTCCGCTTCCACTAACCCTGCTTTCTTTATCGTCGTATCTATTGTCGCATGCTTCGTCATCATCATCGCCCCGCGCCATTGCCTATGCGAATTTGGCGTTAAACACTTTACTTGTCATGACGGAAAATGATGAGATCATGGCTGCACTGCGAGAAGAAAACAAGGAGGATGTGAGATTGTGCCGGCAAGTAGGTCCATCTTCCCCATTCTAGCTTGGGATGACCTAACGGGCTTCTGCCCAGCGACAACCACCTCTACCTCAAACTCAACCCCCTCGACCACCGATTTGTGCTTTGTTGGATTGTTGTATCTTGTGGCTTCGGCACAATCTTCACAAAAAGCTTGAGATTGCATGCTATCTGTACGTTCTCTCGGCGTCGCCTCTCGTTAGTAATATAACCGTCTGTAGGACATGTATCAAAACCTGCTATAAGGCTCTGTGGTATCTACAGCGAGAGCATGTTCGACTAGGTGAGGATTTATGCCATCAATCGATCTGTGGTATGCTCAACCCTTTCTCAGACTATCATTGGCAAGAATTTTGGAGGGCCTTGATCCTCCTTTTGGACTTCTTGGCGAGTAAGTTGGATAGTCTTGTCACTACTGGAGGTGTTGAGCAACTCGCCCAAGAGGTACGTCGAAAAAGATAAGATAATCTATTATGTTGCTCAAACACTGACCTGTCCCGTAGACATTGCTTCTTGTCGAAAAGATAATCTATCATGTTGCTCAAACACTGACTTGTCCCGTCGTAGACATTGCTTCTTGTCGATCTGGCGTTATGTCGCAACGAGCAGTTGCTTCCCAGCCCCAAAGCGGTCCACGAACTTGTAGTATGTCCCAGTCACTCTCTGTTATCCCCCCCCCTCCCCCTCCCCCCCAAAAAAAACTGACCACGGAGCCTTAGTACGAAGTAGTTAGGTCGGCCGATGTGTTTCGGAAACAGCAAGCGCTCCTAGACAAGCTCGCCAATCCCAACTCTATTGCCTCTCAAGAACGCTCTTCCGGCCTTAAGTCGCGCGCGCCACAAGCTCCCACCCTATTGCTTCTCAAGAGCGCTCTTCCGGCTTCAAGTCGCGCGCGCCACAAGCTCTTGCGAACATCACGGCCGTGGCCGAGCATTACGAGACGAAACTCCGGGAGACGGGCGTCCGTTCCGCCAACCAGGGGCTGCGGGCTGTAGCAAGGGAAATCGAGAAGGATGGACTCAGCTACGACAAGGACCTGCATGGAACAGATGATCCACCGTGAGTGCTTCCAAACTTGATATTGTGGCGATACGGGGTCTGGGATGCTTATGGAGTCGGCGATCACCCTGTGCAGGAAGCAGTCGGAGGATATAGTGGGGTTTATACGGTTTGCCTACGCCGATGGGATGGCTCTTATGCCATGACATGACATTTGGTTATTATGCCCATTGGTTCGCTGCCAGCTGTCTCGTCTGTGTATGTCGTTTGTTGGTGTACTTATCTTTGGCGTTCAATCATCAACGCCCAGCTGTCCTGGGGCAATGATTGTTCCCACTACTCGCCATGACCACCGTTGTACGAATCGTAGGGCGATAAGATAGCCCAAACGGGGATCTGCGCGAAAATTGCTCGGAGAACGCTGAACGGGCTCTTGTGTACCAACGAGCCCAAGTAACCTATTTCTTGGAGGTCACTATCTTGCCGACTACGGACCCAGGGCGCGACCATGGAGGTTGGGGAAAGGCGGTGCTCCGTATATGGTAATAAAATGGCGGAGCCGAGGCCTCGGAAGAGGGAGGCGGAGGAGCCGAGCCAAGAGGAAAAACTTTTTCACCTAGCGGAACGGCTCGTGCGTGCCATTCCGCGCCTTGGCTCCGTTTGACTTTGTAGGCGTCTGCGCGCCACAAGCTAGTGCATTAACACGCGGGATATGTAGTTACATTGGCATACTACCGAACCCCGTTTCTTTGTGCTTGAAATGCGACATGGCGGGGTAAGAATTGAAGATGAAAGAGGGAGCAACAAGGCGGGGAGAAGGCGCCGGCGGAGCGCTGGGGCGGGAAGCGAGTTTGCAAAAAGTGAGGAGGATGGGTTGGACGATAAGGGCCTGCTTTTACTCGGTGAATGGCTCGGTGAACACATCCTCGTCAAAATGGTCGCCCCCCTCTGTCCAGCTCCCCTCTCCATCCCCTCTCCCCGTCCCTTCTCTCTACCGGGTCGCTCGGTGCCCCTTCCCCGCCCATGGCGGTCCTCCGCAACGTCTCTGTCCTCTTCACGAGGCGGTTAACCCACCATGTTCTCCCTGTTCACCCGAGGCTACTCTCGCGCGGTCTTGCGACCGCCAAGGCACCTTCGTCCCTCTTCTCCCCGTTGGACACCTTCCCAGACCGCCACATTGGCCCTGATGACACCGAGGTCGCGCACATGCTCGCGAAACTCGGTTACGATTCCATGGACGCCTTCATCGCAGATACTGTACCCGACAAGATCAGGTCCGCGGCTACCGCTGTGAGCAATGAGTCGATCCCTGCGCTAAGTGAGTCGGAGCTCTTCCGAAGGGCGAAGGAACTCGGCAAGGCCAACAACCCATTCAAGAGCTACATCGGTATGGGATACCACAACGCCGTTGTACCACCTGTCATCTTACGGAATGTACGTCGGTGTCTATTCTATCCTCGTGTCGAAACTTAGCCGCGGTTTCCGTAACGTGCGTTAGATCATGGAAAGTCCCGCTTGGTATACCCCTTACACGCCCTATCAACCCGAGATTGCTCAAGGTATGGTCGGAGTCACCTCTATGGTTGAACAGATATGTGAACGCTTCCCGGCTTTGTTATAGGTCGTCTTGAGTCCTTGGTGAACTTTCAGACAATGGTGATGTCAATGACGTCGATGGACATTGCCAACGCGTCTCTTTTGGACGAGGCGACGGCTGCGGCCGAAGGCATGGTAATGGCTTTTACGGGATCAAATGGCAAGAAACGGACCTTTTACGCGGACAGCGGTGTCTCGCCGCAGAGCATCGCTGTCCTCAAAACTCGCGCTAAGGGTTTCGGTATAAACCTGGTGGTCGGCGATGTGTCCAAGGTCCTAAGTGACGAGACACTCCGCAAGGATCTCTGTGGTGTTCTCGTTCAGTATCCGGATGTCAATGGCGCTGTCAAGGATTTCTCCGGTCTGGCAGATTCTGTTCATTCGGCGGGCGCTCTGCTTGTGTGCGCTACTGATCTTCTGGCGCTCACGATGCTGAAGCCGCCCGGTGAATGGGGAGCCGACATCGTCCTTGGAAACTCTGCGCGGTTTGGTGTTCCGGCGGGCTATGGCGGTCCTCACGCGGCCTTCTTTGCGTGTACGGACAAGCTGAAGCGCAAGATGCCTGGCCGTCTCATCGGTCGCAGTCGCGATGTGCAAGGCAACCCTGCGTATCGATTGGCTTTGCAGAGTAAGTTACAGACAAGTATGATTGTATTCATCATACTCACGAAAATATAGCTCGCGAGCAGCACATTCGTCGGGAGAAGGCTACTAGCAACATCTGTACAAGTCAGGCGCTCCTCGCGAACATGGCAGCCATGTATGCGGTTTACCACGGCCCTATGAACTTGCAGCGGATTGCGCAGAAAGTTCACGGTCTGACCCAGATCACCAAGACCGCCGTCGAGGGCTTTGGGTACAAAGCTATCAGCTCAGACTTCTTCGATACTCTCACCTTCGACGTCACTGGTGCTGCAAAGGATGCGGAAGCCGTTCACGCTGCTGCTGTCGTATCCGGCATCAACTTGCGCAGGGTCGATGACAAACACGTCGGGTTGACCTTAGATGAGAGTGTCGGGGCGGAAGATATCGTGGCTCTGATCAATGTCTTCGCCTCCGCTGCGTCGAAGCCTTCCCTCTCGCTGAGCGATTTGACGCCTCCGGAGAGTGTCGCAGTTCCCGAATCTTTGCGCCGCACGTCGAAATTCCTCCCGCACCCGGTATTCAACACCCACCACTCGGAGACGGAGATGCTCCGTTACATCTACCATCTTCAGTCGAAGGACCTTGGTCTTGTCCATGCGATGATTCCGCTGGGTAGTTGTACCATGAAGCTGAACAGTACAAGCAGCATGATCCCGTTGACTTGGCCGGAGTTCTCCTCCGTACATCCGTTCGCTCCCAAGCATCAAGTCAAGGGATACTTGGAGTTAATTCAGGTAACAACTTCTTGTTTCAAGCGTGATTTCAACTGACCGTTGGGAACCAGGAACTTGAGTGATTCAGGTAACAACTTCTTTTTGTTTCAAGCGTCATTCCAACTGACTGTTGGGAACCAGGAACTTGAGTCTGACCTGTGCAAGATCACCGGTTTCGCGGCATGCTCTCTTCAGCCTAATTCAGGGGCTGCTGGTGAGTACGCCGGATTGTCGGTCATCAGGGCGTACCACGAGTCTCGTGGAGAGAGTCACCGCAACATCTGTCTCATCCCTGTTAGTGCACACGGAACGAATCCCGCAGTAAGTACAATGACAACATTATCGGATCGTCGCTTATGCCTTCCCTTCATAGTCAGCAGTCATGGCCGGTCTCAAGGTAGTCCCTGTCAAGACCCACACTGATGGCAATCTTGATCTGGAGGACTTGCGTGAAAAGGCTGAGCAGCACAGGGATAACCTCGCTGCTTTCATGGTACGTTGTTGTTAGTGCCGGCTAAGGTCAGCGCAGAACTGACCGTTTGCTCAGATCACGTATCCGTCAACCTTCGGGGTATTTGAGCATGGTGTTCAAGATGTAAGCGTGCATAGTCTTCACCTGCGCGCCCATACTTATTGATGTGCATCAGGCTTGCAAAATTATTCACGACAACGGTGGTCAAGTCTACTTGGACGGTGCCAACCTCAATGCTCAGGTAGGCGTGACCAATCCTGCCATTTGCGGCGGTGATGTCTGCCACATGAACCTGCATAAGACCTTCGCTATGTGAGCTGAATCCTTGGGTCAGAAGTGTTCAGTCGCTTATCGTGTCTTTAGTCCTCACGGCGGTGGTGGTCCCGGCGTTGGGTGAGCGTGCCAGCAACATTCTCACCGAGTGTATTTCTGTATTTCTGATGCAATCCTTCGCAGCCCCATTTGTGTCGCTGAACACCTCGCGCCTTTCCTTCCGTCGCACCCTCTCCTTGCTACCGGTGGCGAGAAGGCGATCGATGCAGTGGCAGCAGCCCCTTTCGGCAGCGCATCCATCCTGCTCATCTCCTGGGCATACATCAAGATGCTCGGTGGATCTGGCCTCTCCGACGCTTCCAAGCTTGCGCTTCTGAACGCGAACTACATGGCACACCGTCTGTCGGGACATTACACCCTCCGCTACAAGAACGGCAAGGGGCGTGTGGCACACGAGCTCCTGATTGACCTTGCCGATTTCGACAAGGCTGCTGGCTTGAAGGTCATGGATTTCGCCAAGCGCCTGCAGGATTACGGGTTCCACCCACCTACCTGCTCCTGGCCTATCTCTACCTGCATGCTGATCGAACCTACGGAGTCGGAGACCCTGGAAGAGATTGACAGGTACGTGCAACATATTCTCTCCCTGACCCTCGGCACCGTTCATTGACAACCCTCACAGGTTCTGTGACGCGATGATCCAGATCCGGAAGGAGGCTGAGGACATCATCACTGGCAAGCAACCCAAAGACAACAACCTACTGAAGAATGCTCCACATCCCCTCTCTGTCATCTCCTTATCCGAGAAGGAGTGGAACCGGTATGTGTATTTCACAGCTGTGCATCGCATTACTGACTGACAAGTCCGCAGTCCATATTCCCGCCAAACTGCAGCATACCCTATGCCATGGCTCTTGGAGAGGAAGTTCTGGCCCGCTGTCTCCCGCATAGATGACGCTTATGGCGACCTACACCTAATCGTAAGTATTCCATCAACTCACGTTGCTTCGAGCGCAATTCACCATTAACTGTCTACAGTGCGATTGCCCTTCTGTGGAGGAAACCGCGTCCTCGCATTGAACACTAGACTGTGGAGATCTAACGGATACCTTACCTACTGGGCTTTCTACTCTCCTAGATGGTCCTGCCCGGCCTTAGCGTACTGTTCAACCGCACGCACATCTGTATTATATACATGTATATCTTAGCATCACACAAATACATCGCATTGGTTGGGTCGACACGGATATCGTCACCTCGACCACAAGCCATCCTGCATGGAGAAGTATAGCTTGGGTAAGAACCGCTTCACTCTAGATCGTACCTCCATCTCCTGATTCGTCGCCGCCGCGAACTTGATGAGGATGCGCACAGACTCCTGGTTAGGCTGCACCCCATCGGTCCTTCCCGTCATCTCCAGGCACAGCACCTTCATCGCCTCGTCCAGCTTGCCCAAGCGACACAAGCACTCCAGGAAGGTGTTCCAATTGTGGATGTTCATCGGGTACTTGATGTCCAGGAGGGTCGTGTAGATCCGGACGGCCACGTCGTACGCCTGGTTGAACGCGCACGCGTCGAGGATGATGCTCACGCTCGTGTGGTTGAACATGCCGGACGCGAAGAGCTTCTGCCAGACGCGACAGGCCTCGGCGAAGCACCCCGCGCGCTGGTACGCGTCCATGAGCTGGTTCCAGAGCGGGAGGTCTGGCGTGAACTCGGTGTTGACCGTGAGATGGTTGTGCACGCGCGTGAGCGTCTTGGCGATGGTCTGGCGTACGTCGACTGCGTCGCTGGACTCGGGAGAAGACAGGTTCGCCACGAGCTGTGCGAGCTGCCCGATGATGATGGTGTACACCTTTGCGGTGACGTGCAGACCCTGTTTGCGCATGTCCGCGACGATCTCGAAGTACTGACGCGTGGACGGGATCCCGTGCGACCACGTCTTGAGGTTGCAGAAGGCATGGAGGATTGCGGCGAAGCCTTCCTCGTCCAGCACTGGCCCGACCTCCTTATTGACAGGACGGCCAATAAGGCGGTATATCCGAAAGGCCTCAGAGGGAGTGGCGCTGGAGCGCATGAGGATGAGGATGATGCTGGTGGTCGACTGCCGATCCATTCGAACCCGGAATCTCTGCATGTCCTCTATGAGCAACAGAGCGTCCGCAAGACGCTTGGTGACGTGGGTCTGTGACGTCAGCGTGCGCAGAAGTAACTGGTAGGACTTCTGTGCCGGGGGATCGCGGGTAAGAGAGTCGTCGTGGACAATGCTCTCGGAGCCCTCTTGGGTAGATGCTGTGGTTAATCGCGAGGTATAGTCCCGGTAAACTTTCAGAGCCTCGTCAACGGCCGCGTCGGATGGTTTATGCAGACCTGTGGACATAAGGGACTGTATGGCAACATGGAGCATATCACTGTCAGGCTGTATGCCGTCACGAAGTTCAGACAGATAAAGAGCCAAGACCTCGTTGGATTGTCCATTGGCGCGGTCGAGAAGGTGTTCCATAACCCGCGTCACAACTCGCGAACCCCCCCGGAACCGCGTGACACTCCTCCAGTACTTCAAGTTGTTTGGGGTGAAGTCGTTACCCAAAAGAGCAATGAGGGTATCGTCTGATGGCTGTAATCCCAGCTTGATAAACTCTCGAACTAGACGAGTTGCGTGTTTCTTCCGGCCCAGCATGGTCGCCGAGACAAGCTTGCATTGCATTTGCTGCTCGGTGAAACTGCCCTCGCGTTTACGAAGAGTTGCAGTATACAGTTGCTCTACCTGCTGTGCCCGGTTCTCCTCTCCAGCCCGCATGTACTCGGTGACGATTAGCTGGGCTGTCGCTGGATCGTACGGAAGATCGCAAGAGGCAAGCAGGTTGATGACGTGCTTCATCGTTTCGTACGTAGGCGGGGCAACAGAACTCTCTGGGGAGGAAGAGCGAAACAAGGCCGACACGAGGATCTTGGCGGACTCTGTGGTTGGACCTGCAGTAACCTGTCCCATCCTCTTCCAGCACATACCGATAACGTATTCGTTCCTGCGTTCGCCAGCTAGATCCAGCAGTTGATGCCATTGCGGGAGCATGTCTATCGACATAAATTCCTCCATCTTGCCAATTACCCACAGCCACTCGAGAGCAGTGTTCAAGTCACCCTTCTGGCAGAGACGAGTGAAAAATGCCTGCGCGTATGTAGTGACCCCTTGACCAAGGAGGTTGGCGGTGAAACGGAGCACACGCCGGAGCACGGAATGGTCCTCATGGAATGTGGATAGGCAGAGAGATATGAGGACTTCTTCGAGCAAGGCCACCACGGGTTCATCTAAGACGAGAGGGCTTTCTACAAGGTTCCCGGCACCTTCTATGAACCGGAGAAATGCTATGCGAGGGGGCTTGCCACCTTCGAGGACCGCGTGGTGGAATTGCTCTGCATGGTTGAGGAGTTGCTGCGATGGGGAAAGGGTAGACGCACGGCGGCGGATGATGTGAGTCAGCCGCGAGATACGTGGCGATGGTTCATCGTGTGTATGAGGCGGAGGGACAGAACATGGACCAGTAGGGAAAAGCGAGAAATTTCGGAAACGAGGAGTGAAATGCTTGCCTGCTACGAATGCCCTCCTCAAGAACATTCATACGGCGCTGGAGGTCCATCAGTGCTTCTGCAATGCAAGAGGCATGAGTATGCTTACTTGCGCATCGACGAGCAGCTACTAAGAGCAGGACCGACGATGGTGCGGGGTTATATGAGGAAAGTCGGCACGGTGGGAGGTCACGAAATGTCTATGGGCGCCAACGGGCAGGAGGTATAGTCTCGTGATCGCAAGAGTTACACGTCGACGAGCGGGCAAGGATTCACCAGCAACTTCTTCCCTTCTCCCACAAAAGTACCCTCTGTATCGTCTTTCGTCTCGTCCTACATCATGTCTGAAAAGCTCAAGGAGTTCGTCGACATTCCTCAGCAGTTCATTCGTGAAGGAAACCAGGTGTGTAGTCCTCCAGACGCTCAACTACAGTCCCTCTTACCCGTGCTCGCAGTTCCTCACCCGGTGTACGAAACCCTCTCAAAAAGGTCTGCTTTGACGATGTTTTGGGCGCAGTTTATTCTGATATGCACTGCAGAGTTTGTCCAAATATCTAAGGCTGTTGCTATCGGTTTCGCGGTCATGGGTTTCATCGGGTACTTTGTCAAGCTTATCCACATCCCGATGTACGTATTGTTCTTCATCTTCATCGACCTCTGCTCACAATGACTATGCAGCAACAATATCCTAGTGTGCGTATTTCTCATCGGCATCTTTCAATCCCTACTCATGCTCTGCGCAGAGGAGGCGCATAATGTACATCTCTTTCGGCTGCTGGACACTGCATGTGTACTGTACATACGAGGACTACTTATATCTTTCTCCTTTGCCACTCCTTCCTCATCAGTCTCCTCTTTGCTATCCGCCCTGGGCTACTCGCTCTTCTCCCGAAGTCAGGCGTGCTCAACAACCTCATGGTTTCGCGTGCTGCTCCATGTGTTCGTTGGCAAGCTGAGCAAGAGTGCTGTCTCGCCCGTGGTAGCGACCGTTTTGGCGTCTTGCTCCGAAACGTCCCCTTTGTGTGAGTGGGCCAGCTGTCAACCTACAATGACGTTTCATAGTCGACCATCAGTCTTGAGTCCCTATCCCTTGCCGTGGCTACCTTCACACGATTGAGGTGGAAGGATGGGTTGCGATTGGCACTGTGGACTCTACGGTCATGCAAGAGATACCTGAAACGGTGCGCTTCATCCGGCTATCGCTAGAACTCCTCGCATTGTCTTCAGGGTCCCATCGCGGCTTGCGGTTCCAGCAGAACCAGGTCAGAGCAACGTCCTAAGGGATGGAAGTTCAGTACGTTCGTGAGTGAATGCGTGTTCCTTACCTTCTGCAGTCCGAAAGATGAGGAAGGCCGCCAATGGAAGCGCAGCCTGGATCATGTATGCAAAATGAGGAAGGCTGCCAATGGAAGTGCAGCCTGGATCATGTATGCAAAGACATTTGGATCTTGCTGCAGATCCATGATGCATGCGCTGCGTAACAGAAGTCAAAACACTGGACTAGAACGTGTACGAGTTGAGCATACCCCAGGGTGAGCGATGCATAAACAAGAAAGAGGGCGGCCTGCAGTGATGAATGTCGGTTGCCAAAGCAGTCCTTGCTTGACGGATGGTGCACGTACCCTGCACAACGGAGAGAGCGATGGCTTCTTGGCGTCGACCAGCGGGAAGTCTCTCTTGATGATCTGCCGCCCGCGGAAGTACCTCACCACGGTCGCCACTATTGCAGGATGCTGAGCATGATATGATCTATGTTCGACCATGATTCGATGGTTGCGCACCTTCAATGATGATGATGAGAACCAGAAATATGCTACAAAAGACTGGCACAGCGAACATCTGGCTGTTATTGCAGATAAGTGAGTTGTCATCCCTGAACGCGGCGTCGCTACGTACAATCGCCCATGAGTGAGTCCGCAATACAATCCGTTCTTGACTTGTACCCATTGGGGGTTTTTGTGACCATACTGTGTGGATGTATGAGCAAAAGATAGCCGTCATCGCATCATGTACACACATAACCCGCCGATGCAGCGAAAGCGATGAACGTCAGGTATGGCGGTATGATGATCTAGACAAGATATATCGCCGAAATGTGAGGCTATGTATTAACGGTACATCGTGAGCCAGCGCACCGCGACCATCTTCAACCAATGTGGGATGTACGCGAGTCGCGCTTCCTTCCATGGTGACACGAACGTGCCCCAAATCTACGCAGCTCTGGGTCAACCAAGCACGTCACCAGCGAGGATGAACACACCTGCAGCACGACCTCAAATCCAGCCACCACAGCCCTGCAGGACAATGAGTTCGATGAGAATGACGGGAGCGCTCAAGGATGACTGACATAGGAGGTGCAGCATAGTTCATTGCTGCCTGTGCTAAGCACAACTCGTACGGCGGGTTGTCTAACAGATTTTCCCCACCGTAGATTCTCGTATGGAGCGTAAGCATCCCCCTTGAAAAGAGTCAGAGTACAGCAAGGCAACTCACAGAACACAGTAGATTATAGAATACAGTATCCATGTCACACAAAAGTTGATGACAGTCGGATGCCTCTTCGCCGTCTTTGAGAACAGGAATGTCGCAACAAGGATCGGCAAGCCGATGTGCCCGCCCACAAGGTGGATAGCAAAGAACGCCGGAACTAGTCTTCTCATGTCCGGCGTCACAGGAATACCTGCGAACGCACCATGGTGAGCTGAACTGGGCTGGAACTGAGCTCTCCGAGGCACACAAACTGGACGCTGAGGTACCCGAATGCACTGAGCTGCGTACCTTGCAATGCCATTACTAGGTGGTATCCAGTGGTCGTATCCGTAACCCCGACAACCGGGAGTGCGTGCTCGTGAGGAGATCAACTCCTGTGGAGTCCAGGCGTCGTATACGTATGGACGTCGAGAAAGCTTGAACCAAGAGAGTAGGGAGCGTAGTTCCAGCAGCTGCCAGTGCTGCTGGTAGGAGAGGGACCTCAAAGCCGAGAGATGTGTCCTGAAACGTTCTTCATGAGGGAGCGGGGAGAACGGGAAGACCGGAGCGCGACGGTGTTTCTCTGCATCCTCTGATCATGTTGATTACTGACGCACCAACTGTGAGATGACTGATCACAACCTGCGGTCTTGGGCGATGTCGCCCACACAGAACCTGATCAACATCCATGGTAAATCACAGATATGACATTCTCAGTCTGCGATTCCGGCATCCGCGCAGAGTAACTCCCACATGACAGTGGATGTCATGGCATATACATTAAGGCCAATCACTGCGTGTGAATCCCTGTGTATTGTTGCGGCAATTCAGTCAATGCACTGTAGACTTCCGCAGTAGAGGATAAGATGTTGATTGCGAACAGGAAGTGATCGGTGATCGGCGTGTTAGTTTAGTTTGACAGTTGAACTTACAACTCTCGAGGGGTTGCCGGGAGGTTTGAAATTTGAATTTGAACTGCCAAGCTGCATGGAATCCGACGACGGTGATCAGTAGGGGTGAGAGCGTCGTGCCGGTATATATTAGGAAAACATATATGTCTAACGAATTGTCGCGCTACCTATGAGGAGTAAACCAAGCCGCGGTGGCGGTTTAATGAGCTCCAGTGCAGGCTCGAAACGCTGCTCTACAGCTGGTGTACCGTAAAGTAATAGACTCGATTGCCTCTCGGACTTTGTTGGTGATGTGGGTTCGGCAGGTTGTGTGGGATGAGATGGCAACAGTTCGGCTAAGAGAATCTGTGTCCTGGCAAGGTATTCTTGTACGGCATCGGTCACACTGGATTGTGGGGGAAGGTTCGCATAGGAAAGACGCTGGTGTGATAGGTCAATGTATGTATTGCTTGAGTACAACGCAGACTCACATCTCGCAGACGCGCAATCTGCGTTCCTAGTCGTGCTGAAATTCCGGAAGTGTCTTCTTCCCACAGTTGGTGTAGCTTCTGGAGGAATGTGAGATCCCATAGCAACCATTGGTCTTGTGCATGCGATAGTGGCGTTTCTTGTTCTGACCCGTCAAGGTAGACGACGGTGAACCGTCGAAGCGTCGAGCCGGCTTGACGTCTTCGACCATCTTCCGCCAAGCAAACACCAAGCTGCTGCATTTCGGATGACAACGACAACAACGCTTGGGTGAGGGCGGCAGAAGGACGGGTGGGAAATGCGATGTTTTCTAGATAATATAAGCATACGGTACGACGCTGCATATGGTCAAGTACTCACCTTTTATTTGACTATCGAGATCTCGGGATGGATTGCTCATGTTGTCTCTGAATATGCGGGCGACGGTGTTCTCTTGCCATTTCTCCATCAGTTGCACGTGTAATGTACCCAGTCGTTCTCGGAACACTGGTTATCACGTATCAAACAACGCCCTGATCACTATTGAACCCACTGACCTTCGGTCTTCGTTGGGCTACATCCAACCCGTGCGAAGAAATCAGATGACGAAGCCAGTTCTTGACAAATCCTCGCGACAAAAACTGAACCCCCCGTCGAACACTCTGATGATAGTAGTATAACATCAAGCACATTGTACTTAATCAAGTTATATGTCACCCACCTTGACTAGCGCTATGAGACAGCACATCACACATCTTTTCACAGAGGTTTTCTGCATCCATCCGGTATGCGTTTGACAGCTGCGTAACCAATACACTGAAAATGGAAATTAGTTTATGATGATTCCATGGCGTCCCTAAGGGAAATGTACCTTCCATTCTCCCCAGACTTGAACATGACAGAAAGATCTCTCTGAATACCCAACGCCTGACCTTCGAGTGCTGTCATTGCCCCATTCAGCAGTGGCGTACGCCCGATGAGCTGTTGGCGCAAAGTGGATTTATACTTGATGAACTGTGCAGCCGCCGTGGAGCTCTGTGCACTAGTCTGGAGCACAAACGGGATAGGAGGCGCATGATAGAGGTGCTCGACGGGCTGCAAATCTGAAGAGCGACTCCATTCATCTAGTCCACGTGCGGACCTGTTGTGATAGAGACGTACCATATACATGCTCAATCGCATTTTCTTCCAAGGCTTTTATTGCGGAACCGAGAGCATCTTGGAACGATAGCTCCAACATGTCTAATCCACTCCTCCAAACCACAGTGGCTTGATGCTGGCAGCCTGCGTTAATGACAGACTCGATTTCGAGTCGCTCTGGGGACTCTAGTCCCTCTGTGCTCTTCAGCCAAGACAGCAGAGACATGCGAACGTCCCAAACTGCGCGTATACTATCGAGACACGCGAACCAATCTGTGAGAGCACTCCGTGCATCTTGGACAGCCTTCTTGAACCAATTCTCGAGCTTGTCTCGCAGATGGGGCTGTAGCGTAGCCGTCATGACAGCGGTGCCGTCAATGTAGGGTTTATAGGTTCGGATGCTATGGGGGAGGAAGAGGAGGTGGCTTGACGAGGGTAGCGTTGTTAGAAGGGTCTGCGTTGTGAGTTGTAACTCGGGAGGAAGTGCACCAGGATCATCTGCAGGCGCCTGGAAGAATTGCAGGGCGAGCTTCATTAGCGACGGCCCCGAGGTTGTGCTGTCGGCGAACATGGACCTTGCCGTGTTAACGGTCCGTGCGATAGCGTCCAGCACCGCTTCGATTTTCTGCTTCGTCTCCCTGATCACAACCTTGCGTGGTCGATGTGGAATCCTTCCGTTAGGCTTAGCATCACCATTGGTCGATGTAGATGCAATTCGACCTAGCATTGAGGAAAGCGTTTTGGTACGCTGCGCAAGGTATATTGAGAGCGTCTCAGGGAGTGGTCGCGACTCCAACAAGTGAAGGCTAAGCAAGGTTGCACACACTTCCTATGGTACAGTCAGCGCATGATGAAGTGAAGCATGCATGGCTCCATACCGCTGGGGAACTATCCGCTTCTCGTAGCGACAGGGTTGCCCTATGTGAGATCTGAGAGCGGAACGGCGTGATTGTGTCCCACTGGCGTTGTACCAATGGCATTTGCTCCTAAAGGGCTTATGAGAGATCTGTGGCTGAATGCAAACTAACAGCGGATGTACCATCACATCAATACCGTATGTCTGCCAGCTTCGGTCATCATCCTCTTGAGATAGAGCACGGTGTACAACGCGTGCTAGGAGGAATAGCCAGGCGGCATTCAGGTATGCTTTTCGTTCCATCAACCGCCATAGGTGTTCTGGGGCGTCCAGTAGCAGTTTGACGTGTGCAGACAGGGACTGCAACGCCTGCAAATGCTTGTCTAGTTCCAGGCATAAGGACGAATATGACGTCAGGTTGCCAGAGACCACGTACCTTCACTATTGCTCATGCGTGTAGATGGGCGAACCGAATTGATCGCGTTCACAGTGTCTCGCATCTCTTCCAGAGTCTTCAAAACATGCTCGGAGGACTTCGCTAAATCAAGGATAGACGTGGAGGCCTGCAGGAGGTCACGGTACCGTTCCCTGCGCTTTCATGACATTTTTGAACGCCGCGACCAAGTTTAGAGCGAGAATAGTACGCACCCAACCATGAGTCGAAGTTCTTCTTGCTTCGCATCCGCATCCGCCCTGTACACGACATTTACATCTTTTCGCGCCGCCATGGGGAACTCAAACCATTTACCTCAGGCGCTGCTGGATCGTCTTCACCTCGGATATGGTATGCCTCGTAAACAAATCATCAGGCTCTATTGAGCTCAAGTTCGCGAGGCCATCCAGCTTTTGTGACGAGAAAGCAGAAGGTGCGGGGGGTCTTCGAGAACTATCAGAGTATTGAACCAGTGTCCGCTTGGCGGAAGGAGACTGTGCTGAGCCATTTTGTCGAGATATAGTAGGTGATGTTGGCGAAGCTACTGAGCCGGAAAATGGACGGCGGGCCATGGGAGCACTGTAGGTTAGAGAGTGACCAATGGTGGCCAACAAAAGGCTGTATTTAATTAGGCGCTAGACATCCGCGGGCGTCTTGGTACATGTCTTGAATACTCACGATACTTTCGACTCATATACTACACGTCATACTTTGTTTAGGCAAGCTCAATGTCAACAGGATGGACAAGTCGATTTTTCTGAATACACGCCGCCGGCTAAGCGATGCGACATATATTCTAATTAGGCGCTCGTACATACACCCGAGGAAGATGTAGATTGTAGGTAAACGCAGCATGTACGGGAGGTCATCAGGCCTCTGTTTCACTCTCAGGGAAAACCTTTGCCGACTCTTCACTGGGTGCTGGTTGAGACACCGACGACCCCGCGGTTGGAGAGGATCCAGGCGTGGCAGAGCCGTTAGTTACACGTGATGGTGCAGGGGATGCAGATGCGATACGCTGGTCGAGTGCCTTCAAAGCCATCGCCCTGGAAGATTCGGTGAGTGATGAGATGGCAAGGAATATATAGAGACTTACCGTCTTCGTTCCGCCTCCGCCCGAGCGCCGCCAGGAAGCTGGCTATAACCTCCCGCTTCTATGTCACTACCACCAAGAGGGATTAGGTGGAGCTTGCTTGCCACAGTGTGTGCGGTATTGGACAATATCGTGATTGGACCACTGATAATAACTCGTGAGGTGGACTGACACGCGCCACGGAGACCTACTTACTGGATAAATGGAGGGAACCAATTCACGAACGCGAAGGTCTCGCTTCGATCGCCATATGCGGGGCCTCCACTCAAGCTCTCTCCGGAATTCTTCTTGTAGAAACGCAACCATATATATGATACCAGCCATCCGAACTGGATCACAATGAACGGAACTTGAAAGCCTATGATACACATGACGGTTGAGAACGTCACATATGCCATTGGGAGTGTCTTCGCCTGATTGTGAGCATTCATTCCTGTGCTCACTGAGACTAGGTCCATACCTTGACACGAGCTTTGAATATGCCCATCACTTGAACATGATGTTCGGGAATGATCTGAGTGAACGCAACGAGTACTCCAATTTGCAGCGCCATTTGTCCGTGATATTGCTGTCCGTATCTGCTTGGATGTAAGTAAACATGTCTCAAGCGATGCAGGGGTACGCACAGGAACACTGGATTAGCAAACAGGACATATTCCAACCAATTCACTACGAATGCAATGATATTCGAAACGACTATGGTGACCACGACAAATTTGGCTGTCTCAATTGCCCCCCATAACCGCTCCAAGTAGCGCAGGGATGCAGGGATGACGATGAGGGTGAAGATGAGCTGAAACAGACATGAGGATCCAGGAATGCATGACGACAAACATATGACGCACCTCTATGATTGTGCTCTCGACGAACGCAGATGTGAGGAAGGTCCACGGATAGAATAGACTTGATCCAGGGATGAGAACCAGATATGGAGCCGAGAACGTCTCATCGCCTGACCATAGCAGGAAATAATAGAGTAAAGAGAAGAGGACAGTAGCAGCGGTGACGGCGCGGGTTGCTGGAGGTACTGAAGATAGAAACTGTAGTGGCGCAAAAGAGAGGACAGCCATGGTTTTCCCAACACAGAAGTAGCTTCACAGAACCATTCGCTGGCTGGCGTATCAAGGTGAGTGCAGGAGAGGGAAAACCGAGCTGCGCTGCGCAGAGAACCAGGCGAGGACCTGGCTGGGGGCAAAAGACGAGAGACGACTGCTCCGTTTACGACGACGCGCCGCGAAAGACGCCCGTCACGCTCCTCTGTACCTCACAGTGTGTGACCCGTGACAGGACACCTTCATGACTTGACCAACCACTGCACCACCGCTCTGGACTATGTCTTCGGACTACGACTTCCGTCCCGGCGGCGCCCTCAAGCTCAAGGGGGGTGTCACAGATGGAGGCATAGTGAAGAAGTGCGTGCCATCACACAGATATCGTCACGTATGCTAACCCAACCATAGGAAGAAGAGATCTAAGAACAAGAACAAAGGGAAGGCTTCTTCTCCTGACGAAGATCGTGTCAAAGCTCTCGAACGTGCCATAACGGAGGATGAGACCAAATTCGCATCGCCTTCGGGAAGTGGTCGCAACTCCCCTGCTATTGCAAGCGGGAGTAGTACCAGCAACCGCAAGACCGCTGCGGAGAAGAGATTCGAGGAGGTCCAGAGAAAGAGGGTGTGTTGTTTATGTGTTACAACACGTTCGGATGATTGAGAGCGTGTCATAGCTCGCTAAAAAGGTGGAAGAGTTGGCAGTCAAAAGTCACAAGGATCGTGTGAGCGACTTCAACGCAAAGTTGGAAGCACTCAGCGAGCACCACGACATCCCCAAGGTATGTCTGTTTCACGTCGTGTTGTGACGTTGCTTACGCTTGGATGGCACAGGTGGGACCTGGTTAACGTCTCTTGTTTCCTTTCCGAATTGTCATCATGTTCCGTGCATCCTTGGCCCAAGCCCATTTTTGTCCCCCTTGCCATGGTCGCCGTCGTTGTTGTTCTGTTGGGCTAGTGGAGTATCTGGCGTTATCTATGGTTGGCAAGACACAAGATCCACAGTAGAACTAGATAACCTGTCTGTTGCTTCGTATTTGTACTACGATATAACGGAATAAGATGGCAGCCCATAAACGTGACCCACCGCGCCTGTTCGTGCCTCGCCGCGCAACTCTTTCTCGTTCATGCATCTTCACCACTCGCTGTAGGCACAATGAAAGCTGTTGCCTCTGACCCTGTTGACGACAAGAAAGGGCACATCTGTCCACCTTCAAATGCAAAGCATCCATCGGACCGCTGGGAATCGCTCTTTGTATATGGCTTCATCTGCAGATTTACACAGCTGCGAACTAAGGTCGAGGGATTCAATTCACCAATGGAGTACGTCGCAATGCATCTGAGCAATTCTGACTCGATGCATACTGACCAATACTGGCTGGTCCGCTAGTTTTGAGGATGCGCTGCTGTCACCGGAGCCCAACCTCATCATGACCCAGATACTCTCGCGATTTGTGCTCAACCTGCGTCCCGGGACGCGTAATTTGAGGTGCGCATGGTTCCAATATGCTGTTGCGGTTGTCATACACGTTTAACCGACGTGGCGCGCCTCGCAGTTCGGACGTGATATCCTCCACTGTGGCTGGTGTTCTGGCTGAGTACTTCAAGACTTCCGAGAGGTCTGTCTTTTGGGATGATGTTTCGAGGATGAACGTGGATCCTCTGCAGGACATGCCTGGGGGATTCTTTGCTGCGAGTTGGGATTTGAAGGTATGTCTAAGCTATCCACTTCCAGCCGGTACGGCGTTTCATCGCAACACCCCTCCACCCAGCTAAAGATACTGCGGCAACTGGTGGAGCTGCAACTCTGCCATAGCCATGAGATCAAGGCCATAATTGACCGCGCCTGGGGCGTCATCCACAACAAGCACAAGAAGACAGAGACACCTTCCCAACCACCTCCTCCTGGTGACCCATATAGTCAAGAACGATTACAACTCATTCCTTTAGGCCAGGATAAAGAGCGTAAACGTTACTGGGTCGTTGATGGTGAGTTTCGCTCTAATTACACGGCTTTTTGATATTTGGTGGTGTTTGTCGTCCATGCGGTCAAGGAGCGTATCTGCTCTGCCGGCACTTTGCGGCATCTAAAATTGACTGGACTCTACGAACGATGACACTGACTGCCTTTTTGCATCGTCAGACTCACCCCGAGTCTACATGTCTACAAACCCATGGAAGATCACAGCAACCTTCCAGACTGTTGCTTCATCCCGTGACGAGTTCATGCAAATACTGGAGAAGGTAAAGGAGACGGCCCCCTCTGAGCCAAAGGCTGGTGAACGGAGGTCGAAGCTTGACACAGCACATCTTGCTCTTCTCAAGGCCCTGCAAGACCGTGTGGAAATCATTGACAACGAACTAGCGGCGCTCTTCTCAAGGCCCTGCAGGACCGTGTGGAGATCATTGACAACGAACTAGCG